>NW_019167826.1:30332057-30394231 GCF_002303985.1 Durio zibethinus | reverse complement strand
GGTCCGGTTGGGGATTAGACATGGAATGAACCTCGTATGCCTAAGCCAACCCACAAAATGAGCGTGCGAGCGCTCAACCGATCGAAGAGGTAAAATGTGTAAGCCGAGGATCGACCGGTTCCCCCTACGTGCTGTCGATCCTACTGTTGGTCGTGCTACTCCAACCCTTGATCCAGTCTAATCTTAGATTGGGAATGAACTATGTATGCTTAGACATGGAATGAACTCCGTATGCCTAAGCCAGGATCAGCCAAGTCCCCCTCTACGTGCTGTTGATCCCACTGCTGGTCTTGCTACCACAACCCGCGGTCCGACTGGGGCTTAGACATGGAATGAACTTCGTATGCTTAAGCCAACCCACGAAACGAGTGTGCGGGTGCTCAGCCGGTTGGAGAGGTAGAATGAACAAATCGGGGATCGGCCCGATCCCTCCCTGCGTGCTATCGATCCTGCTGTCACAACCATCAGTTCGGTCTGATCGTAGACTAGGAATGAACTTCATATGCTTAAGTCAACCCACGAAATGAGCGTGCGGGTGCTGAGCCGGTCGGAGAGGCATAATGCACAAGCCAGGGATCGGCCTGGTCCCCCTCTACGTGCTGTCGGTCCCGCCGCCACAACCCTCGGTCCTACTAGGGGTTAGACATGGAATGAACTCCCTATGCCTAAGCCAACACATGAAACAGGCGTGCGGGTGCTCAGCTAGTTGGAGAGGCAGAATGCGCAAGCCGGGGATTGGCCCGATCCCCCTTGCGTGCTGCCGATGCCTGCTGCCGCAACCCTTGGTCTGATCCGATCTTAGATTGAGAATGAACTCTGTATGCTTAGACTGGGGATGAACTTCGGATGCCTAAGTCAACTCACGAAACGAGCGTGCGGCCGCTTAGCCGACCAAAGAAGCAGCATACGTAGGCCAAGGATCGAACGGGTGGTAGGTGGGTTCAAGCAGATCTTCATATTTCTGCCATGCCAATGCCATTTTTATGGTTTGTAAATTCATACAATGGTCCCCTAAGCCTTCATGTGAAGTTTCGTGGCAAGACGATCCGTTTTCTATTTTTCACAATTTTCCAAACTTTTTTCGATTCAAGATTTTTTAAAATTTTTTTAGAAAGAGTTTTGTCCCCAAATTTGGTAGAGGTGGTCCTTGTATTTTTGTTGGCATGGAAAAAAAATTCAGCTAAAAACCCGAAGTGGAGAAGATTTTGTGACCATTTGGAAAAAGTGTCCCCATTTCAGACACTTTAATGGCTACTGGCAGTAAACCTATAAAATCTCAAATGCTCTTTAAGGAGGCGTGAGTTCTCGAGGTTTGATGAGGGATAGGGGGCCAATATAAGGGCCAACTACCAGCTCCCATCACACATCATGTGCGCACACCCCCCCGACCCCTCCAATCGCTCGAACCCCCAATGTCGTCGGTTAGGCTCTCCGACGATGCTCCGGCGATGGTGCCCCAGGCGAAAAAAAATGCGGCACCAACACATGCCCGAGCCCAGCATGTGCACCGTGGCTCAAAATCTTAGACTGGGAATGAACTCTGTATGCTTAGACATGGAATGAACTCCGTATGCCTAAGCCAACCAACGAAACAAGCGTATAGGCGCTCAGTCGATCGGAGAGGCAAAATGCGCAAGCTGGGGATCGGCCCAGTCCCCCCCTGTGTGCTATCGATCCTACTGCCGTAACCCTCGGTCTGGTCTGATCTTAGACTGGGAATGAACTCCGTATGCATAAGTCAACCCATGAAACGAGCATACGGGTGCTGAGCCGGTCGAAGAGGCATAATGCGTAAGCTGAGGATCGACCCGATCCCCCTCTGCGTGCTACCGGTCTCACTGCCACAACCCTCAGTCCAACTGGGGCTTAGACATGGAATGAACTCCCATGCCTAAGCCAACCCACGAAACGGGCGTGCGGGTGCTTAACTGGCTGGAGAGGAAGAATGTGCAAGTCGGGGATCGGCTCGATCCCCGTTACGTGCTGTCAATCCTACTGCTACAACCCTCGGTCCGATCTGATCTTAGACTGGGAATGAACTCCGTATGCCCAAGTCAACCCACAAAATGAGCGTGCGAGCGCTGAGCCGACCGGAGAGGCATAATGCGCAAGCCGGGGATCAGCCCGGTCCCCCTTGCGTGCTGTCGATCCTGCAGCCGTAACCCTCGATCCGATCCGATCATAGACTGGGAATGAACTCCGTATGCTTAGACTAGGGATGAACTCCGTATGCCAAAGTCAACCTACCAAACGAGCATGCGGGCGCTCAGTCGATCGAAGAGGCTGGCCGAAAAGGCATAATGCGCAAGCTGGGGATCAGCCCGATCCCCCTCTGCATGCTGTTGATCCCGCTGTCAGTCTTACTGCCACAACCCTCGATTCGGCTGGGGCTTAGACATGGAATGAACTCTGTATGCCTAAGCCAACCCACGAAATGACCGTGCGGGCGCTCAGCCGGTCGGAGAGTCAGAATGTGCAAGCCGGGGATAGGCTCGATCCCCCCCTTCGTGCTGCCGATCCTACTGCCGTAACCTTTGGTCTGGTCTGATCTTAGACTGTGAATGAACTCCGTATGGTTAGACATGGAATGAACTCCGTATGCCTAAGCCAACCCATGAAATGAGCATACGGGCGCTCAGCCGACCGGAGAGGCAGAATGCGCAAGCCGGGGATCGGCCCGGTCCCCCCTGCATGCTATCGATCCTGCTACCGCAACCCTCGGTCTGATTCGATCTTAGACTGGGAATGAACTCCGTATGCCTAAGTAAACCTATGAAATGAGCGTACGGGCGCTGAGCCGATCGGAGAGGCAAAATGCACAAGCCGGGTGTCTTTAGCCAACCTTGTATAGGGCCATGATCGGGACTTAGGTTGCCATAAGCCACCCATGTATAGGGCCATGGCCGGGTAGATCCCTTGTTCTAGGAAAAGTGTGCCCATTTCAAACTTTGTAATGGTTACTGGTAGCATAGCTCTAAAATCTCTAAGGCTCTTTAGGGGGGGTGAACCGGTAGCGTAGTGTTGGGCTGTCTTGCTATACGAGCCTAGGCCACCCACCAAGGGCTGCCCCCTAGCCCTGGTGATGGTGGGAAGTCCCGATGTATGATTCTCGACTATAATAAAACTCACCCCGATTGAATGTCCTGATTGTTGCCTCGATGTGTTTTTTCTTTTTCTCGATGCGAATATGCCTTCTTGTGTGTGTGCTTGAGATCGATCTCGATATATTGTGTCTTATTGTGAATGCTTGGGACTAACCATGGCTTATGGTTATTTGTTCAGATATCGATCTATTGAAGGCTGACTTGGTTGGAAGTGCCCATTCAAGTGTCGCACGGTCTATTGCTTGCTGAGAGAAAGCTTAGTCCGTGACACATGGTATCAGAGCACGGTTGAGAAGTGCCAAAAAAATGGATGAGATGGCCATAAGTGGTGGACCCAATCATCAATAGAGAATTGAAGAACTTGAGGCCGCGATGGCCGTAATGAAAACTAATATGGTGACTAAAGACCGAGTGAGGGAGATCGAGACAACCCAGCGGGAGTTGTCCGATACTCTCCACAACGTGAGTGAAGAGGCTAGAGATGCCTTGAACATTCTCCAAAAGGAGTTTGAGGAGCTCAGAGCACAGGTGAGCATCCTACAAATGGTTGTGGTTAGATCGGGTTTGAGCTCGATGAAAAAGGGAAAAAGGCCTAAGGTGCCAGAGCCTCAATGCTATGAGGGGGCAAGGGATGCTAAGGAACTTGAAAATTTCTTGTTTGACATGGAGCAGTACTTTCGAGCTGTACACACGGATTCAAAGGAAGACAAGGTAGCAATGGTGTCGATGTACCTCGCAGGGGATGCCAAGCAGTGGTGGCACTCCAAGTTTGTCGATGATGAGTGCCCGATTATGACTTGGACGGATCTGAAGCAAGAATTGAGAAACCAATTTTTCCCTGAGAATGTGGAGTATATGGCTCGAAGGAGACTTCGAGAATTGGTGCAAACAGGAACGGTGCGAGAGTTTGTAAGGAGCTTTTCTACCCTAATGTTGGATATTCGGGACATGTCTGAAAAGGACAAGATGTTCTATTTTCTTGAGGGCCTCAAGCCTTGGGCGAGGACAAAACTACAAAGGCAGAAAGTGCAAGATGTGGCCACGGCCATGGCTGCAGCTGAATGTCTCCACGATTACAATGATGGCTCTTCAAAATGGAAAAATCCTCCATCAGCTGGTAGTAGCTTCAACTTTGGGAGTGAGGGAAAGATGACCAGGTTGGATCGGCCCTTCAGTGGGGGATCAGACAGGAGGTCCTTTGGTCGAGATAGCACCCAACCCAAGATAAGCAACGTAGGGATTTTCAAGCCTAGGCAACCGCTAGCTTGCTTTCTTTGTAAGGGGCCGTATCGGGTGGCTGAATGCCTGCACAGGGGAGCCCTTAATGCCTTAAGGACCTCGTCTCAAGAGTCCACAAAAGTGCCAAAGAGCGTTGAAGAAGCTGAAGAGGAGCTAGCCAGGATGGGTTCAATAAGGTTCCTCAATGCCTTCCGCACCCAATTGAACACTACAAAGAAAGAACAGAGTAAACGCTTGATGTATGTGAACTTAACGATCAATGAGAAAGCCACTAAGGCTATGGTGGATACAGGTGCAACTGACACTTTCATCACACCAGAAGAAGCAAAAAGGTGTGGTCTTCAGATTAATAAAAATTATGGACGAATGAAGGTGGTCAACTTGCTAGCCTTTACGATCAGTGGAAGCTCTAAGAGTGTGACAACCCGATTAGGGCCATGGGAAGGGAAGGTAGACTTTATTATTTTTCCCGTGGATGACTTTGATGTTGTTCTTGGATTGGACTTCATGATGTTGGCTCAGGTCATCCCTATCCCCGCTGCTAGTTGCTTGTTGTTCTTAGGGGAAAACCCATGTGTGGTGCCAGCCAACATCTTAACAAAGAGTGGGAAGAAAATGATTTTAGCTTTGTAGTTCAAAGAAGGGGTAAAAAGAAGGGAACCCTCCTTTGTGGTTGTGCTGATCTACAAAGAAGGGTCAGAAGTAGAACCAATACCTGATGGTATGGGAAAAGTGTTGGAAGAAATTCGAAAAGGTGATGCCAAAGATGTTGCCTAAGGTTCTTACCCCTCGACGAGCAGTGAACCATGAAATTGAGCTCCTCCTAGGAGCAAAACCCCCTACTAAGAAAACAATTAGATGAGCTGCTACAAGTCAAGTTCATCAGACCATCAAAGGCTCCTTTCGGAGCGCCAGTGCTATTTCAGAAGAAGCATGATGGAAGTTTACAATTATGTGTTGACTACAGGGCCTTGAACAAATTCATCGTAAGAAACAAATATCCCATCCCCCTTATAGCAGACTTGTTTGATCAATTGAGTCGAACCAAGTACTTTTCCAAATTGGACCTGAGATCTGGCTACCATCAGGTCAAAATCGTTGAGGGAGATGAGCCAAAGACCACTTGTGTGACACGGTATGGTGTATTTGAATTTCTTGTTATGCCCTTTGGACTGACCAATGCTCCTGCCACATTTTGTACATTGATGAATCAGGTATTCCATGACTACCTAGACAAATTTGTAGTCATCTATTTAGACGATATAGTGGTTATAGCTCCACCTTGGAAGAACATAAAGAACACCTACGCCAGGTACTTCAAAGATTACAGGACCACCAGTTATACGTAAAAAGGGAGAAGTGTGCATTTGCTCAGACCCAAATCCATTTTCTCGGTCACATTGTTGAATGTGGCCACATTCGAATAGACATGAAAAAGGTTAGGGCCATCAAGGAGTGGACAACACCGAAGAACGTTAGTGAGCTCTGCTCATTTTTGAGACTAGCCAACTATTATAAAAGGTTTGTGGAAGGGTACTCTCGTAAGACCATGGCCCTCACGGAGCTATTGAAGAAAGAGCATAAATGGTGTTGGACGAGTGAGTGCCAAGAGGCTTTCGAGGGATTGAAAGATGCTATTATGAAAGATCCCATCTTAGCTCTCCTTGATATTGAAAAGCCTTTCGAAGTTCAGATGGATGCATCTGATTTTGCTATTGGATGAGTGTTTTTGCAACAACATCAACCGGTAGCGTTTGAAAGTAGGAAGCTAAGTGAAGCTGAAAGGAAATATACGACCCAAGAAAAAGAACTCCTGGCGGTGGTTCACTACTTGAGGGCTTGGCGACATTACTTGTTGGGTTCACACTTTATCGTGAAGACAGACAATGCGGCCGTTAGCCATTTTCTCACCCAACCAAGGCTTACGGTAAAACAAGCTAGGTGGCAGGAATTTTTAATAGAGTTTGACTTTTATTTTGAGCACACCGCTGGAAAGACCAATCAAGTAGCCGATGCATTGAGCAGACCAGCAGATTTAGCGGCCCTTAGAAGAATTACCCCAATGGTGGCTAGCAGAGCCACTACAGACATTCACAAGTTGATTGGAGATCACTTAGGGAAGGACCCGCAAGCTTGTGCCATCTTAAAGCTAGTGGAAAAAGGGAAGTCCAAGTACTTCTGGCAAGAAAATGGGATCTTATGGACCAAGGGGCCTCAAGTGTTTGTGCCAAAAGCAGAAGGTCTGAGACAGATGCTGATGAGGGAATGTCATGACACACCATGGGCAGGACACCCGGGCTGGCAACACACTTTGGTGTTATTGAAACACGGATACTATTGGCCTCACATGCGATAAGATGTGATGGACTATACGAAGACTTGCCTCATTTGCCAACAAGACAAGATTGAAAGGAGGAAACCTGCAGGCATGCTTGAACCACTACCAGTACCCGCCAAACCGTGGGAAAGCATCTCCCACGATTTAATTTCGAGCCTACCCAAGGTTGGTGACCTTGGAGCTATTTTGGTGGTGATTGACCGATTCTCTAAGTACACCACATTCATTCCCGCTCACAAGTATTGCACAGCGAAAGACACAGCTCGACTATTGTTCAAACATGTGGTCAAATACTGGGGCCTCCCTCAAAACATTGTCAACGATCGAGATCCGAGATTCAAGGGGTCTTTCTGGAGAGAACTTTTCAAGATATTGAGGTCCCAACTCAACATTTCCTCAAGCTATCACCCTCAAACCGATGGTCAAACAAAATGGTTCAACAGATTATTAGAGGAATACTTGAGGCACTTTGTTCAAGCTAATCAGAAAAAGACTGGCCTTCATTATTGGACATGGCTCAACTCTGCTTTAATTCCAACAAAAGCTCTTCCACCAATAAGAGCCCATTTGAGGTGGTCACCAGATAATTACCAAGGCTACCCCACACTTCCTTGGAACAATATGGAGGAAAGAATCTGAGAGCCTTCAATCTCAGCAAGGAATGGAAACAAAACACAGAGATTGCATAAGCCTACCTAGAGAAAGCATCAAAGCGGATGAAGAAATGGGCAAACAAGGGTCGTAGGGCTCAACAATTTCAAGTTGGTGATTTGGTTCTTGTCCGACTAGTTCCTGAACAAACCAGGTTCTTGAGAAAGAGAGATCATAGACTGGTGCATAAATATAAAGGTCCAGTAAGGGTCCTTTCCAAGGTGAGGAATGCTTCTTACAAAATCGACCCACCAAAGTGGATAAAGGTGCACCCAATATTTCATGTGAGCAATCTGAAACCTTTCCATGTAAATCCTATAAATGCTAGCCAAAGGGAGCCAACCGGAGCTGCCATCACCATGAAGCCACCCTCAGAGCATCGAGTCGAAGAGATCTTAGCTGATAGGGAAACCAAGATATCTCGAAGACTAGTTTGAGAGTACTTAGTGAAGTGAGAGGGATTAAGACTAGAAGAAACCAACTGGGAGAGAGAACATGACCTCCAGAGATTTCAAAGGAAGATCAAAGAATTTCAAGCCAGCAAGTTGACGAGGACGTCGATAGAATAGGTGGGGGAGGATGTCATGAGCCAACCTTGTATAGGGCCATGACCGGGACTTAGGTTGCCATAAGCCACCCATGTATAGGGCCATGGTCGGGTAGATCCTTTGTGCTAGGAAAAGTGTCCCCATTTCAAACATTGTAATGGTTACTGGTAGCATAGCTCTAAAATCTCTAAGGCTCTTTAGGGGGTGAACCGGCAGCATAGTGTTGGGCTGTCTCACCGGTTGCTATGCGAGCCTAGGCCACCCACCAAGGGCTGCCCCCTGGCCCTGGTGATGGTGGGTGGTCCCGATGTATGATTCCCGACTATAATAAAACTCACCCCGATTGAATGTCTTGATTGTCGCCTCGATGTGTTTTTCTTTTTCTCGATGCGAATATGCCTTCTTGTGTGTGTGCTTGAGATCGATCTCGATATATTGTGTCTTATTGTGAATGCTTGGGACTAACCATGGCTTATGGTTATTTGTTCAGATATCGATCTATTGAAGGCTGACTTGGTTGGGAGCGCCCATTCAAGTGCCGCACGGTCTATTACTTGCTGAGAGAAAGCTTAGTTCGTGACACCAGGGATCGGCCCGGTCCCCCTCTGCATGTTGCCGATCTCACTGCCACAACCCTCGGTCCGGATGGGGCTTAGACATGGAATGAACTCCCCATGCCTAAGCCAACCAATGAAATAGGCATGCGGGTGCTCAGCTAGTCGGAGAGACAGAATACGTAAGTCGGGGATCGGCTCGGTCCCCCCTGCGTGCTGTCGATCCTGCTACCGCAACCCTCGGTCCAGTTCGATCTTAGATTGGGAATGAACTCCATATGCTTAGATTGGGGATGAACTCTGTATGCCTAAGTCAACCCAAGAAACGAGCTTGTGGGTGCTCAATCGGCCAGAGAGGCCGACCGGAGAGGCATAAAATGTAAGCTAGGGATCAACCCGATCCCTCTCTACATGCTGTCGATCCCACTGCCGGTCCTACTACCACAACCCTCGATCCGGCTGGGGCTTAGACATGGAACGAATTCCGTATGCCTAAGCCAACCCACGAAACGAGCGTACGGGTGCTCAGTCGGCCGAGAGGTAGAATGTGCAAGCCAAGGATCGACCTGGTCCCCCTGTGTGCTGCCTCGGGCAAAAAAAATGCGGCACCAGCACATGCCCAAGCCCAGCATGTGCACCGTGGCTCAAAATCTTAGACTGGGAATGAACTCCGTATGCTTAGACATGGAATGAACTCCGTATGCCTAAGCCAACCCACAAAACGAGCGTGCGGGCGCTCAGTCGGCCGGAGAGGTAGAATGTGTAAGCTGGGGATCGGCCTAGTCCCTCCTTCGTGCTGTCGATCCTGCTACTGCAACCCTCGATCCGGTCTGATCTTAGACTGAGAATGAACTACGTATGCATAAGTCAACCCACGAAACGAGCGTGCGGGCGCTGAATCGATCGAAGAGGCATAATGAGCAAGCCGAGGATCGACGAACTCCGTATGCATAAGTCAACCCAAGAAACGAGCGTGCGAGCACAGAGCCGGTCAAAGAGGCATAATGCGCAAGCCGGGGATCGGCCCGGTCCCCCTCTGTGTGCTGCCGGTCCCGCTGCCACAACCCTCGGTCCAGTTGGGGCTTAGACATGGAATGAACTCCCTATGCCTAAACCAATCCATGAAATCGCGTACGGGTACCCATTTGTCAGCCGAAGAGCGCAGAATGCCGCAAAGTTCAGGGAATGGCCGCGATCCCCCCTGCATGCTGGCCGATTCCCTACTGGCCACAACCCTCAGCTTTGTCTGATCTTAGATGGGAATGAACTTCGTATGCCTAAGTTTAACCCATGAAATGAGCGTTCGGGCACATATGCCGACCGTAAGAGGCATATGCGCCAAGCCGAGGATCCGACCCAGTCCCCTCTGCGTGTTGCCGGTCCTGCTGCCATAACCCTCGGTCCGACTGGGGCTTAGACATGGAATGAACTCCCTATGCCTAAGCCAACCCATGAAACGGGCGTGCGGGCACTCAAGCTAGTCCGGAGAGGCAGAATGCGCCAAGCCGGGGATCGGCCTGGTCCCTCCTGCGTGCTGCAGATCCTGGTGCCGTAACCCTCGGTCTGATCCGATCTTAGACTGGGAATGAACTCTGTATGCTTAGACTGGGGATGAACTCCGTATGCCTATGTCAACCCATGAAATGAGCGTACGGACATTCAGCCAACCAAAGAGGCAGGACGCGTAAGCCAAGGATCGAACGGGTGGTAGGTGGGTTCAAGCACATCTTCATATTTCTACCTTGCCAATGCCATTTTTATGGCTTGTAAATTCATACAATGGTCCCCTAAGCCTTCATGTGAAGTTTCGTGGCAAGACGACCCGTTTTCTATTTTTCACGATTTTTGAAACTTTTTGCGGTTTGGGATTTTTTAAAAATTTTTTTAGAAAGAGTTTTGTCCCCAAATTTGGTAGAGGTGATCCTTGTACTTTTGTTGGCATGCACAAAAAAATTCAGCAAAAAACTCGAAGTGGAGAAGATTTTGTGACCGTTTGAAAAAAGTGTCCCCATTTCAGACACTTTAATGGCTACTGGCAGCAAACCTATAAAATCTCAAAAGCTCTTTAAGGGGGTGTGAGTTCTCGAGGTTTGATGAGGGATAGGGGGCCAATATAAGGGCCAAGTACCAGCACCCATCGCACATCATGTGCGCACACCCCCCCGACCCCCCAATCGTCGGAACCTCTAATGCTGCCGGTTAAACTCTCCAGTGATGCTCCAACGATGCTCCGACGATGCTCCGACGATGGTACCCCAGGTGAAAAAAATGTGGCACCAGCACATGCCCGAGCTCAGCATTTGCACCGTGGCTCAAACTCTTAGATTGGGAATGAACTCCGTATACTTAGACATGGAATGAACTCCGAATGCCTAAGCCAACCCATGAAATGAGCGTGCGGGCGCTCAGCCAGTCGGAGAGGCAGAATGCACAAGCTGAGGATCGGCCCGGTCCCCCTCTGTGTGCTGCTGGTCCCGCTGCCACAACCCTCAGTTCGGCTGGGGCTTAGACATGGAATGAACTCCCTATGCCTAAGCCAACCCACGAAACGAATGTGCGAGCATTCAGTCACCCGGAGAGGCATAATGCGCAAGCCGAGGATTGGCCCGGTCCCCCTTGCGTGCTACTGATCCTGCTGCCGCAACCCTCAATCCAATCCAATCTTAGATTGGGAATGAACTCCGTATGCTTAGACTGGGGATGAACTTCGTATGCCTAAGTCAACCCACGAAACGATTGTGCGGGCGCTTAGCCGATCGGAGAGGCCGACCGGTGAGGCAGAATGCACTAGTCAGGGATCGATTCGGTCCCCCCTACGTGCTGTCGATCCTGCTACCGCAACCCTTAGTCCGATCCAATCTTAGACTGGGAATGAACTCCGTATGCCTAAGTCAACCCACGAAACGAGCATTCGGGCGCTAAGCCGATCGGAGAGGCATAATGCGCAAGCTGGGGATCGGCTCGATCCTCCTCTGCGTGCTATCAGTCCCACTGCCATAACCCTCGGCCCGGCTAGGGCTTACACATGGAATGAACTCCCTATTCCTAAACCAACCCATAGAACGGGCATGCGGGCGCTCAGCCGGTCAGAGAGGCAGAACGCACAAGTTGGGGACCGACCCAGTCCCCCCTACCTGCTGTCGATCCTGCTGCCGCAACCCTCGATCCGGTCTAATCTTAGACTGGGAATGAACTTCGTATGCCTAAGTCAACCCATTAAACGAGCGTACGGGTGCTCAGCAGATCGGAGAGGCAGAATGCGCAAGTCAGGGACCGGTCCGGTGCCTCCTTAGGTGCTGTCGATCCTGCTGCCACAACCCTCGGTCCGATCCGATCTTAGACTGGAAATGAACTTCGTATGCCTAAGTCAACCCACGAAACGAGCGTTCGGGCATTGAGCTGACCGGAGAGGCATAATACGCAACCCGGGGATCAAGCCAATCCCTCTCTACGTGCTGTCGTGTCGCTACTAGAACCCTCGGTCTGGCTGGGGCTTAGATGTGGAATGAACTCTGTATGCCTAAGCCAATCCATGAAATGAGTGTGTGGGTGCTCAGCCGACTGGAGAGAAAGAATACGCAAGCTGAGGATCGACCTGGTCCCCCCTGCGTGTTGCCATTCCTGCTGTCGCAACCCTCATTCTAACTGGGGCTTAGACATGGAATGAACTTCGTATGCCTAAGCCAACCCATGAAACAAGCGTGTGGGCACTCAACCGGCCAGAGAGGCAGAATGCGCAAGCCGGGGATTACCTCGGCCCCCCTCTGCGCGTTGTCAGTCCCGCTGCCACAACCCTCGATCTTGCTGGGGCTTAGACGTGGAATGAACTCCCTATGCCTAAGCCAATCCACAAAATGGGCATGCGGGCACTCAGCAGGCCGGAGAGGCAGAATGCGTAAGTCGGGGACCAGCCCAGTCCCCCCTTACGTACTGTCGATCCTGCTGCCACAACCCTCGGTCTGGTCTGATCTTAGACTGGGAATGAACTCTGTATGCCTAAGTCAACCCACGAAATGAGCGTGCGGGCGTTGAGCAGGCCGGAGAGGCATAATGCGCAAGTCGGGGATTGGCCCGATCCCCCTCAGCATGCTACCGGTCCCGTTGCCACAACCCTTGGTTCGGTTGGGGCTTAGACATGGAATGAACTCCCTATAATTAAGCCAACCGACAAAATGGATGTGCAGGCACTCAACCGATCGGAGAGGGAGAATGCGCAAGCCGGGGATCGGCACGGTCCCCCCCCTGCGCGCTGCCGATCCTGCTGCCACAACCCTCGATCCAATTCGATCTTAGACTAGGAATGAACTCTATATGCTTAGACTGGGGATGGACTCTGTATGCCTAAGTCAAACCATGAAACGAGCGTGCGGGTGCTCAATCGACCGGAGAGGTCGATTGGAGAGGCAAAATGCGCAGAATGTGCTATCGATCCTGCTACTGGTCTTGCTGCCACAACCCTCGGTCCAGTCCGATCTTAGACTGGGAATGAACTTCGTATGCCTAAGTCAACCCATGAAACGAGCGTGCAGGCGTTGAGCCGGCCAGAGAGGCATAATGCACAAGCTGGGGATCAACCCGATCCCCCTCTAGGTGCTGCCAGTCCCACTGCCACAACCCTCAGTCCGACTGGGGCTTAGACATGGAATGAACTCCCTATGCCTAAGCCAACCCATGCAAAGGGCGTGCGAGTGCTCAACCGACCGGAGAGGTAGAATGCGCAAGCTGAGGATCGACCCGGTCCTCCCTGCGTGCTGTCGATCCTGCTACCACAACCCTCGGTCCGATCTGATCTTAGATTCAGAATGAACTTCGTATGCTTAGACTGGGGATGAACTCTATATGCCTAAGTTAACCCACCATACGAGCGTGCGGACACCCAGCCGGCTAGAGAGGTAGGATGCGCAAGCCGAGGATTGAACGGGTGGTAGGTGGGTTCAAGCATATCTTTATATTTCTACCGTGCCAATGCCATTTTTATTTTTCATACAATGGTCCCCTACACCTTCATGTGAAGTTTCTTGGCAAGATGACCCGTTTTCTATTTTTCACGATTTTCAAAACTTTTTGTGGTTTGGGATTTTCGAAAATTTTTTTAGAAAGAGTTTTGTCCCCAAATTTGGTAGAGATGATCCTTGTATTTTTGTTGGCATGCACAAAAAAATTCAGCTAAAAACTCGAAGTGGAGTAGATTTTGTGTATGTTTGAAAAAAGTGTCCCCATTTCAGACACTTTAATGGCTACTAGCAACAAATCTATAAAATCTCAAATGCTCTTTAAGGGGGTGTCAGTTCTCAAGGTTTGATGAGGGATAGGGGGCCAATATAAGGGCCAAGTACCAGCACCCTTCGCACATCATGTGCGCACACCCCCCGGCCCCCCAATCGTCGGAACCCCCAATGCCACCGTTAGGCTCTCCGACGATGCTCCGACGATGGTGACTCGGGCAAAAAAAATGCAGTACCAATACATTCCCGAGCCCAACATGTGCACCGTGGCTCAAACTCTTAGATTGGGAATGAACTCCATATGCTTAGACATAGAATGAACTCCGTATGCCTAAGCCAACCCATGAAACGAGTGTGCGGTCGCTCAGTCGGTCGGAGAGGCAGAATGCGCAAGCCGGGGATCGGCACGGTCCCCCTCTACGTGCTGTCGGTCCTACTGCCACAACCCTCGATCCAGTTGGGCATAGACATGGAATGAACTCCCTATGCCTAAGCCAACCGATGAAATGGGCGTGCGGGCACTTAGCCGGCAGGAAAGGCAGAATGCGCCAGCCGGGGATCGGCCAGGTCCCCCCTGCGTGCTGCCGATCCTGCTACCTTAACCCTCGATTCGATTTGATCTTAGACTGGGAATGAACTCTGTATGCTTAGACTAGGGATGAACTACGTATGCCTAAGTCAACCAACGAAATGAGCGTGCGGACGCTCAGTCGACTGGAGAGGCCTGTCGGAGAGGTAGAATGCGCAAGCCAGGGATCAGCCCGGTCCCCCTTTACGTGTCACCAACCTGCTGCTGGTACTGCTACCATAACCCTCTGTCCAGTCTGATCTTAGACTGGGAATGAACTCCGTATGCCTAAGCCAACCCACGAAACGAGCGTGCGGGTGCTCAGTCGGTCGGAGAGGCAGAATGCGCAAGTCGAGGACCGACCCGGTCCCCCTACGTGCTGTCGATCTTGCTATCGTAACCCTCAGTCTGGTCTGATCTTAGACTGGGAATGAACTCCATATGCCTAAGTCAACCCATGAAATGAGCGTGCGGGTGCTGAACTGGTCAGGGAGGTATAATGCGCAAGTCGGGGATCGACCCGATCCCCCTCTACGTGCTGCCGGTCTTGCTGCCACAACCCTCGATCCGGCTGGGGTTTAGACATGGAATGAACTCCCTATGCCTAAGCCAACCCACAAAACGGCCGTGCGGGCGCTCAGTCGGCCAGAGAGGCAGAATACGCAAGTCGGGGATTGGCTCGGTCCCCCCTGCGTGCTACCGATCCTACTGTCGCAACCCTCGATCCGGTCCGATCTTAGACTGGGAATGAACTCCGTATGCTTAGATTGGGGATGAACTCCGTACGCTTAGACTGGGGATGAACTCCGTATGCCTAAGTCAACCCACAAAATGAGCATGCGAACGCTCAGTCGACCAGAGAGGCAAGATGCGCAAGCTGGGGATCGAACGGGTGGTAGGTGGGTTCAACCACATCTTCATATTTCTACCATGCCAATGCCATTTTTATGGCTTGCAAATTCATACAATGGTCCCCTACGCCTTCATGTGAAGTTTCGTGGCAAGACGACCCATTTTCTATTGTTCACGATTTTCAAAACTTTTTGTGATTCGAGATTTTTTAAAATTTTTTTAGAAAGAGTTTTGTCCCCAAATTTGGTAGAGGTGATCCTTGTATTTTTGTTGGCATTCACAAAATAGTTCAGCTAAAAACTTGAAGTGGAGAAGATTTTGTGACCGTTTGAAAAAAGTGTCCCCATTTCAGACACCTTAATGGCTACTGGCAGCAAACCTACAAAATCTCAAATGCTTTTTAAGTGGGTGTTAGTTCTCGAGGTTTGATGAGGGATAGGGGGCCAATATAAGGGCCAAGTACCAGCACCCATCACACATCATGTGCGCACAGCCCCCCGGCCCCCTAATCACCGAAACCCCCAATGCCACCGGTTAGGCTCTCCGACGATGCCTCCGGCATGGTGCCCCCGAGCCCCCAAAAAAAATGCGGCAACCAACACATTCCCGAGCCCAAGATTGCACTGTGGCTCAATCTCTTAGATGGGAATGAACTCTGTATGCTTAGACATGGAATGAAATCCATAGTGCCTAAGCCAACATGCAACGAGTTGTGCGGGGCGCTCAGGCCGACTGGAGAGGCAGAAAGGTAAAGTCGAGAATGGGCCTGGTCCCCTCTTACGTGCTGCCGATTCCGCGCTGCCCACAACCCTCGATCTAGCTGGGCTTAGACAATGGAATAAACTCCCTATGCTAAGCCAACCCATGAAACAGGGCGTGGCGGGCGCTCAGGCCAACCAGAGGCAGAATGCACAAGCGAGGAATTGGCACGGTCTCCCCTGCGTACTGCTGATCCTGCTGCCACAACCCTCAGTCTGGTCCAATCTTAGACTGGGAATGAACTCCGTATGCTTAGACTGGGGATGAACTCCGTATGCCTAAGTCAACCCATGAAACGAGCGTACGGGCGCTCAGCCTGCCAGAGAGGTCGACCAGAGAGGCATAATGCGTAAGCCGGGGATCAGCCTGATCCCCCTCTACATGCAGCATCCCGCTGCTGGTCCTCCTACCACAACCCTTAAACCGGCTGGGGCTTAGACATGGAATGAACTCCGTATGCCTAAGCCAACCCACGAAATGAGCGTACGGGCGCTCAGCCGGTTGGAGAGGTAGAATGCGCAAGCGGGGACCGGCCCGATCCTCCTCTACGTCCTGTCGATCTCGCTACCATAACCCTCGGTCCGGCTAGGGCTTAGACATGGAATGAACTCCCTATGCCTAAGCCAACCCACGAAACAGGAGTACGGGCGCTCAGCCGACCAGAGAGGCCCGGTCCCCCCTGCGTGCTGCCGATCCTGCTGCCGTAACCCTCGGTCCGATCCGATCTTTGACTGGGAATGAACTTCATATGCTTAGACATGGAATGAACTCTGTATGCCTAAGCCAACCCATGAAATGAGCGTGCGAGTGCTCAGCCGACTGGAGAGGTAGAATGCGTAAACCGAGGACCGACCCGGTCCCCCCTACGTGCTGTTGATCCTACTGTCACAACCTTCGGTTCGATCTGATCTTAGACTGGGAATGAACTTCGTATGCCTAAGTCAACCTATGAAACGAGCGTTCGGGCGCTAAGCCGGAGGGAGAGGCATAATGCGCAAGTCGGGGATCAGCTCGGTCCCCCTCAGGGTGCTGTCGATCTAGATGCCACAATCCTTGGTCTGGCTGGGGCTTAGACATGGAATAAACTCCCTATGCCTAAGCCAACCCACGAAACGGGTGTACGGGCGCTCATCCGGCCGGAGAGGCAGAATGTACAAGCCGGGGATAGGCCCGGTCCCCCCTGCATGCTGTCGATCTAGCTGCCATAACACTCAGTCCAGTCCGATCTTAGACTGGGAATGAACTCCTTATGCTTAGACATGGAATGAACTCCGTATGCCTAAGCCAACCTACGAAACGAGCGTTCGGGTGCTCAACCGACTGGAGAGGCAGAATGTGCAAGCTGGGGATCGACCTGGTCCCCCTGCGTGCTGTTGATCTTGCTGCTGGTCCTGCTGCCACAACCCTCGGTTTGGTCTGATCTTAGACTAGGAATGAACTTCGTATGCTTAGACATGGAATGAACTCCGTATGCCTAAGCCAACCCACGAAATGACACGGTCCCCCCTGCGTACTGCCGATCCTACTACCGCAACCCTTGGTCCGATCTGATCTTAGACTGGGAATGAACTCCGTATGCTTAGACTGGGGATGAACTCCATATGCCTAAGTCAACCTATGAAACGAGCGTACGGGAGCTCAGCCTACCGGAGAGGCCGGCTAGAGAGGCATAATGTGCAAGCCGGGGATCAGCCTGATCCCTCTCTATATGCTATCGATCCCGTTGTCGGTCCTACTGGCACAATCCTCAGACCGGCTGGGGCTTAGACATGGAATGAACTCCGTATGCCTAAGCTAACCCACGAAATGAGCGTGCTGGTGCTAAGACAACCGGAGAGGCAGAATGTGCAAGTTAGGCACCGGCCCGATCCCCCTCTGCGTGCTACCGATCCCGCTGCCATAACCCTCGGTTCGGCTGGGGCTTAGACATGGAACGAACTCCCTATGCCTAAGCTAACCCACGAAACGGGCGTGCGGGTGCTCAGCCGACCGAAAAGGCTCGATCCCCTCTGCGTGCTGCCGTAACCTTCGGTCTGATCCGATCTTAGACTGGGAATGAACTCCGTATGCTTAGACATGGAATGAACTCTGTATGCCTAAGCCAACCCACGAAACGAGCGTGCGGGTGCTCATCCGACTGCAGAGGCAGAATGCACAAGTCGGGGATCGGCCCGATCCCCTCCTACGTGTTGTCGTAACCTTCGGTCCGGTCCGATCTTAGACTGGGAATGAACTCCGTATGCCTAAGTCAACCCACGAAATGAGCTTTCAGGCGTTAAGCCGGACGGAGAGGCATTATGCGCAAGCCGGGGATCGGCCCGGTCCCCCTCTACGTGCTGTCGATCCCGATGCCACAAGCCTCGGTCCGATTGGGGCTTAGACATGGAATAAACTCCCTATGCCTAAGCCAACCCATGAAACGGGCGTGCAAGTGCTCAGCCGACCAGAGAGGCAGAATGCGCAAGCCAGGGATCGGCCCGGTCCCCTTGCATGCTGTCGATCCTACTGCCGTAACCCTCGGTCCAGTCTGATCTTAGACTGGGAATAAACTCCTTATGCTTAGACTGAGGATGAACTCTGTATGCCTAAGTGAACCCAGAAAATGAGAGTACGGGCGCTCAATCGGTCGAAAAGGCCGATCGGAGAGGCATAATGCACAAGCTGGGGATCAGTCCAATCCCTCTCTACGTGCTCTGCTGATTCCACTTCCTGTCCTGCTGCCATAACCCTCGGTCCGACTGGGACCTAGACATGGAATGAACTCTGTATGCCTAAGCCAACCCACGAAATGAGCGTACGAACGCTCAGCCAATCAGAGAGGCAAAATACGTAAGTCAGGGATCAGCCCGATCCCCCCTGCATGCTGTCGATCCTGCTACTGGTCCTGCTGCCGCAACCCTTAGTCCGGTCTAATCTTAGACTGGGAATGAACTCCGTATGCCTAAGCTAACCCACAAAACGAGTGTGCGGGCACTCAGCCGATCGGAGAGGCAGAATGCGTAAGTCGAGGACCGGCCCGATCCCCCTGTGTGCTGTCGATCCTGTTACCGCAACCCTCAGTTCGATTCAATATTAGACTGGGAATGAACTCCGTATGCCTAAGTCAACCCACGAAACGAGCGTGCGGGTGCTGAGCTGGTCGGAGAGGCATAATACGCAACCAGGGGATCGGCCCGGTCCCTTTCTGCGTGCTGTCGGTCCCGCTACCATAACCCTAGGTTCGGCTAGGGCTTAGACATGGAATGAACTCCCTATGCCTAAGCCAACCCATGAAACAGGCGTGCAGGCACTTAGCTGGCCGGAGAGGCAGAATGCGCAAGTCGGGGATCAGCCTGGTCCCCTCTGCGTGCTATCGATCCTATTGTCGCAACCCTCAGTCCGGTCTGATCTTAGACTGGGAATGAACTCTATGTGCTTAGACTGGGGATGAACTACATATGCCTAAGTCAACCCACTAAACGAACGTGCGGACGCTCAGCCGACCAGAGAGGTAGGATGCGTAAGCCGGGGATCGAATGGGTGGTAGGCGGGTTCAAGCATATCTTCATATTTCTGCCGTGCCAATGCCATTTTTATGGCTTGTAAATTCATACAATGGTCCCCTATGCCTTCATGTGAAGTTTCATGGCAAGACGACCCGTTTTCTATTTTTCACGATTTTTAAAACTTTTTACGGTTCGGGATTTTTTAAAATTTTTTTAGAAAGAGTTTTGCCCCAAAATTTGGTAGAGGTGATCCTTGTATTTTTTTTGGGATGCAAAAAAAATTCAGCTAAAAACTCGAAGTGGAGAAGATTTTGTGATCGTTTGAAAAAAGTGTCCCCATTTCAGACACTTTAATGGCTACTGGCAGCAAACCTATAAAATCTTAAATGCTCTTTAAAGGGGTGTGAGTTCTCGAGGTTTGATGAGGGATAGGGGGCCAATATAAGGGCTAAGTACCAGCACCCATCGCACATCATGTACGTACACCCCCCGGCCCCCCCAATCGTCGGAACCCCCAATGCCGCCGGTTAAGCTCTCCGATGATGCTTTGACGATGCTCCAACGATGGTGCCCTGGGCGGAGAAAATACGGCACCAGCACATGCCCGAGCCCAGCATGTTCACCGTGGCTCTAACTCTTAGACTGGGAATGAACTCCGTATGCTTAGACATGTAATGAACTCCGTATGCCTAAGCCAACCCACGAAATGAACGTGCGGGCGCTCAACCCACTGGAGAGGCAGAATGTGCAAGATGGGGATCGATTCAGTCCCCCTTTGTGTGCTGTCGATCCCGCTACCCCAACCCTCTGTCCGACTGGGGCTTAGACATGGAATGAACTCCCTATGCCTAAGCCAACCCACGAAACAGGCATGCGAGTGCTCAGCCAGCTGGAGAGGCAGAATGTGAAAGCCGGGTATTGGCCCGATGCTATCTGCATGTTGTCGATCCTGCTCTCGCAACCCTCGGTCCGATTCGATCTTAGACTGGGAATGAACTCCGTATGCTTAGACTAGGAATGAACTTCGTAAGCCTAAGTCAACCCATTAAACGAGCGTGCAGGCGTTCAGTCGACCGGAGAGGTAGAATGCACAAGCCGAGGATCGACCCGATCCCCCCTGCATGCTACCGATCTTGCTGCTGGTCCTACTACCGCAACCCTCGGTCCGGTCCGATATTAGACTGGGAATGAACTCCGTATGCTTAGAAATGGAATGAACTCCGTATGCCCAAGCCAACCCATGAAACGAGCGTGCGGGCGCTCAACCGGTCGGAGAGGTAGAATGTGAAAGTCGGGGACCGGCCTGACCCCTCCCTACGTGCTGTCGATCCTGCCACCGTAACCCTCAGGTTAGACTGGGAATGAACTACGTATGCCTAAGTCAACCGACGAAACGAGCGTTCGGATGCTGAGCCGGTCGAAGAGGCATAATGCGCAAGCCGAGGATCGACCCAATCCCCCTCTGTATGCTGCCGGTCCGTTGCCAAAACCCTCGGTCCGGCTGGGG
This sequence comes from Durio zibethinus, assembly GCF_002303985.1. The sequence continues at coordinate 30,373,401 of NW_019167826.1, read as the reverse complement.
CTTAGACATGGAATGAACTCCCTATGCCTAAGCCAACCCACGAAACTGGTGTGCGGGCGCTCAGCCAACCGGAGAGGCAGAATGTGTAAACCGGGGATCGACCTAGTTCCCCATGCATGCTGTCGATCTTGTTGTCGCAACCCTCGGTCTGGTCCGATCTTAGACTGGGAATGAACTCCGTATGCTTAGACTTGGGATGAACTCCGTATGCCTAAGTCAACCTATGAAACGAACGTGCGGGCGCTCAGCTAGCCGGAGAGGTATAATGCACGAGCCGGGGACCAACCCGATCCCCCTCTGCGTGCTATCGATTTTGTTGCTGATCCTGCTGCCACAACCCTCGGTCTGGCTGGGGCTTAGACATGGAATGAACTCCGTATGTCTAAGTCAACCCACGAACCGAGCGTGCGGGTGCTCAGCCTACCGGAGAGGCAGAATACGCAAGCTGGGGACTGACCCGATCCCCCCTATGTGCTGTCGATCCTACTGTTGCAACCTTCATTTTGGTCTGATCTTAGACTAGGAATTAACTCTGTATGCCTAGGTCAACCTATGAAACGAGCATTCAGGTGCTAAGCCGATCGGATAGGTATGATGCACAAGCCGGGGATCGACCTGGTCCCCCTCTGCGTGCTATCGATCCCACTGCCACAACCCTCGGTCCGGCTGGGGCTTAGACATGGAATGAACTCCCTATGCCTAAGCCAACCCACGAAACGGGCGTGTGGGTGCTCAGCCGACAGGAGAGGTAGAATGTACAAGTAGGGGATTGGCCCGATCCCCCCTATGTGCTATCGATACTGCTGTCGCAACCCTCGATCCGATCCGATCTGATCTTAGACTGGAAATGAACTCCGTATGCTTAGACTGGGGATGAACTCCGTATGCCTAAGTCAACCTACGAAACGAGCATGCGGGTGCTCAGTCGGTTGGAGAGGCCGGCCAGAGAGGCATAATACACAAGCTGGGGATAGCCCAGCCCCCCTCTGTGTGCTGTCGATTCCACTGCCGGTCCTGCTACCACAACCCTCGATTTGACTGGGGCTTATACATGGAATGAACTCCGTATGCCTAAACCAACCACGAAACGAGCGTGCGGACGCTCAGCCGGTTAGAAAGGTAGAATATGCAAGCCGGGGATCAACCCGGTCTGCCCTGTATGCTGTCGATCCTGCTACTGGTTCTGCTGTCGCAACCCTCGGTCCGGTCTGATCTTAGACTGGGAATGTACTCCGTATGCTTAGACATGGAATGAACTTCGTATGCCTAAGCCAACCCATAAAATGAGCGTGCAGGTGCTTAGCCGATCAGAGAGGCAGAATGCACAAGCCGGGGACCGGCCCGATCCCCCTTACGTGCTGTCGATCCTGCTACCGTAACCCTCAGTCTAGTCCTATCTTAGACTGGGAATGAACTCCGTATGCCTAAGTTAACCCACAAAATGAGCGTGCAGGCATTGAGCTGGTCGAAGAGGCATAATGCACAAGTAGGGGATCGGCCAGGTCCCCCTCTACGTGCTGTCGGTCCCGCTGCCATAACCCTAGGTCCGACTGGGGCTTAGACATGGAATGAACTCCCTATGCCTAAGCCAATCCATGAAACAGGCGTGCAGGTGCTTAGCCGGCTGGAGAGGCAAAATTCGAAAGCCAGGGATCGGTCTGGTCCCCCTACGTGCTACCGATCCTGCTGCTGCAACCCTCGGTCCGGTCTGATCTTAGACTGGGAATGAACTCCATTTGCTTAGACTGGGGACGAACTCTGTATTCAGCTAAAAGATCGAAGTGGAGAAGATTTTGTAACTGTTTGAAAAAAGTGTCCCCATTTCAGACACTTTAATGGCTACTGAAAGCAAACCTATAAAATCTCAAATGCTTTTTAAGGGGGTGTGAGTTTTCAAGGTTTGATGAGGGATAGGGGGCCAATATAAGGGCCAAGTACCAACACCCATCGCACATCATGTGTGTGCACCCCCTCGGCCCCCCAATTGTCAGAACCACCAATGCCACCGGTTAGGCTCTCCGACGATGCTCCGACGATGGTGCCCCAGGTGAAAAAAATACGGCACCAGCACATGCCCGAGCCCAGCATGTGCACCGTGGCTCAAAATCTTAGACTGGGAATAAACTCCGTATGCTTAGACATGGAATGAACTCTGTATGCCTAAGCCAACCCACGAACCGAGCATGCGGGTGCTCAGCCGATCGAAAGGCAAAATATGAAAGCCGGGGATCGACCCGGTCCCCCCTGTGTGTTGCTGATCCTGCTGTTGGTCCTGCTACTGCAACCCTCGGTCCGATCCGATCTTAGACTGGGAATGAACTCCGTATGCTTAGACTGGGGATGAACTCCGTATGCTTAGATTGGGGTTGAACTCTGTGTGCCTAAGTCAACCCACGAAATGAGCGTACGGCACTTAACTGACCGGAGAGGCATAATGCACAAGTCGGGGATCAGCCTGGTCCCCCTCTGCTACTGTCGATCTCGCTTCCGATCCTGCTATCACAACCCTTGGTCCGGTTGGGCCTTAGACATGGAATGAACTCCGTATGCCTAAGCCAACCCACGAAACGAACGTGCGAGCACTCAGCCGGTCAGAGAGGCAGAATGCGCAAGCCGGGGATCAGCCTGATCCCCTCCTACGTGATGTCGATCCTGCTGCTGGTCTTGCTGTCGTAACCCTCGGTCTGGTCCAATCTTAGACTGGGAATGAACTCCATATGCCTAAGCCAACCCACGAAACGAGCATGCGGGCGCTCAGCCGGTAGGAGAGGCAGAATGTGCAAACCAGGGATCGACTCGATCCCCTCCTGCATGCTATCGATCCTGCTATCGCAACCCTCGGTCTGATCCGATCTCAGACAGGGAATGAACTCCGTATGCCTAAGTCAACCCACGAAATGAGTGTACAAGTGCTGAGCCAATCGGACAGGCATAATGTGCAAGTCGAGGATCTGCCCGATCCCCCTGTACGTACTATCGATCCCGCTACCACAAACCCTCGATCCGACTGGGGCTTAGACATGGAATGAACTCCATATGCCTAAGCCAACCCACGGAATGGGCACGCGGGCACTCAATCGACCGAAGAGGCAGAATGCGTAACCCGAGGATTGACCCGGTCCCCCTTGCGTGCTGCCGATCCTGCTATCGCAACCCCCGGTCTGGTCTGATCTTCGACTGGGAATGAACTCCGTATGCTCAGACTGGGGATGAACTTCGTATGCCTAAGTCAACCCACGAAATGAGCATGCGGACGGTTAGCAGACCAGAGAGGCAGGATGCGCAAGTCGAGGATCGAACGGGTGGTAGGTGGGTTCAAGCACATCTTCATATTTCTGCCATGCCAATGCCATTTTTATGGCTTGTAAATTCATAGAATGGTCCCCTACGCCTTCATGTTAAGTTTCGTGGCAAGATGACCCGTTTTCTATTTTTCATGATTTTTGAAACTTTTTGTGGTTTGAGATTTTTTAAAATTTTTTTAGAAAGAGTTTTGTCCCCAAATTTGGTAGAGGTGATCCTTGTATTTTTGTTGGCATGCACAAAATAATTCAACTAAAAACTCGAAGTGGAGAAGATTTTGTGACCATTTGAAAAAAGTGTCCCCATTTCAGACACTTTAATGGTTACTGGCAGCAAACCTATAAAATTTGAAACGCTCTTTAAGGGGGTGTGAGTTCTCGAGGTTTGATGAGGGATAGGGGGCCAATATAAGGGCCAAGTACCAGTACCCATTGCATATCATGTCCGCACAGCCCCCCGGCCCACCCAATCGTCAGAACCCCCAATCCAGCGATGGTGCTCCGGGCAAAAAAAATGCGACACCAGCACATGACCGAGCCCAGTGTGCACCGTGGCTCAAACTCTTATACTAGGAATGAACTCCATATTCTTAGACATGGAATGAACTCCGTATGCCTAAGCCAAGCCACGAAATGAGTGTACGGGCGCTCAGCCGACCGGAGAGGCAGAATGTGCAAGCCAGGCATCGACCCGATCCCCCTCTGCGTGTTGCCGGTCCCACTACCACAACCCTCGGTTTGGTTGGGGCTTAGACATGGAATGAACTCCCCATGCCTAAGCCAACCCATGAAACGGGCATGTGGGCGCTCAGCCGGTTGGAGAGGCAGAGTGTGCAAGTCAGGGATTTGACTGGTCCCCCCCTGCATGCTATCGATACTGTGACTGTAACCCTCGGTCCGGTTCGATCTTAGACTAGGAATGAACTCCGTATGCTTAGACTGGGGATGAACTCTGCATGGCTAAGTCAACCCACGAAACGAGCGTACGGGCGCTCAGTCGACCGGAGAGGCTGGTCGGAAAGCTAGAATGCGTAAGTCGGGGATCAGCCCGGTCCCCGCTGCGTGTTTTAGATCCTACTGTTGGTCTTGCTGCCGTAACCCTCGGTCTGGTCTGACCTTAGACTGGGAATGAACTCCGTATGCTTAGACATGGAATGAACTCCGTATGCCTAAGCCAACCCACAAAACGAGTGTGCGGGTGCTCAACCGACCAGAGAGGCAGGATGCACAAGCCGAGGATCGAACGGGTGGTAGGTGGGTTCAAGCACATCTTCATATTTCTGCCACGCCAATGCCATTTTTATGGCTTGGAAATTCATACAATGGTCCCCATTTCAGACACTTTAATGGCTACTGGCAACAAACCTATAAAATCTCAAATGCTCTTTAAGGGGGTGTGAGTTCTCGAGGTTTGATGAGGGATAGGGGGCCAATATAAGGCCAAGTACCAGCACCCATCGCACATCATGTGCGCACATCCCTCGGCCCCCCGAATCTCTGGAACCCCCAATGCCATCGATTAGGCTCTCCGGTGATGGTGCCCCGGGTGAAAAAAATACGGCACCAGCACATGCCCGAGCCCAACATGTGCACCGTGACTCAAAATCTTAGACTGGTACTGAACTCCATATGCTTAGACATGGAATGAACTCCGTATGCCTAACCCAACCCACGAAACGAGTGTGCGGGCGCTCAGCCGGTCGAAGAGGAAGAATGCGCAAGCTGGGGATCGACCCGATCCCCCCTACATGCTGTCGATCCTACTACCGCAACCCTCAGTCTGGTTTAATCTTAGACTGGGAATGAACTCCGTATGCATAAGTCAACCCACGAAACGAGCATGCGGGTGCTAAGCCGACCGAAGAGGCCTAATGCGAAAGTTGGGGATCGGCCCGATCCCCTTCTACGTGCTGTCGGTCCCGCTGCCACAACCCTCGGTTCGGCTGGGGCTTAGACATGGAATAAACTCCCTATGCCTAAGCCAAACCATGAAACGGGCGTGCGGGCGCTCATCCAGCCAGAGAGGTAGAATGCGCAAGCCAGGGATCGGCCCGATCCCCCCTGCGTGTTGCCGATCCTGCTGCCGCAACCCTCTGTTCGGTTTGATCTTCGATGATGAATGAACTCTGTATGCTTAGACTGGGGATGAACTCCGTATGCCTAAGTCAACCCACGAAACGAGCGTACGGGCGCTCAGCCAACCAGAGAGGCAGGGGGATCGAACAGGTGGTAGGATGGTTTAAGCACATCTTCATATTTCTGCCATGCCAATGCCATTTTTATGGCTTGTAAATTCATACAATGGTCCCCTAAGCCTTCATGTGAAGTTTCATGGCAAGACGACCCGTTTTCTATTTTTCACGATTTTGGAAACTTTTTGCGGTTTGGGATTTTTTAAAATTTTTTTAGGAAGATTTCTGCCCCCAAATTTGGTAGAGGTGATCCTTTTATTTTTGTTGGCATGCAGAAAAATATTCAGCTAAAAACACGAAGTGTAGAAGATTTTGTGATCATTTGAAAAAAGTGTCCCCATTTCAGACACTTTAATGGCTACTGGCAGCAAACCTATAAAATCTCAAATGCTCTTTAAGGGGGTGTGAGTTCTTGAGGTTTGATGAGGGATAGAGAGACAATATAAGGCCAAGTACCAGCACCCATCAGACATCATGAGCGCACACCCCTCCCGGCCCCCCAATCGTCGGAACACCTAATGCTGCCGATTAGGCTCTCCAACGATGGTGCCCCGGGCGAAAAACATGCGGCACCAGCACATGCTCGAGCCCAACATGTGCACCATGGCTCAAAATCTTAGACTGGGAATGAACTCTACATGCTTAGACATGGAATGAACTCCATATGCCTCTGCCAACCCAAGAAACGAGCGTACGGGCACTCAGCTGATCGGAGAGGCAAAATGCGCAAGCCGGGGATCGACTCGATCCCCCCTACGTTCTGTCGATCTTGCTGCAACAACCCTCGGTCCGGTCTGATCTTAGACTAGGAATGAACTCCGTATGCATAAGTCAACCCACGAAATGAGCGTGCGGGAGCTGAACCGGCCGAAGAGGCATAATGCACAAGTCGGGAATCGGCCCGATCCCCCTCTTCGTGCTGCTGGTCCCGCTGCCACAACCCTCTGTTCAGCTGGGGCTTAGACATGGAATGAACTCCCTATGCCTAAGCCAACCCATGAAACGGGCGTGCGGGCACTCTGTCGGCCGGAGAGGCAGAATGCGCAAGCTGGGGATCGACCTAGTCCCCCCTGCGTGCTGTCGATCCTGCTATCGCAACCCTCGGTCCGATTCGATCTTAGACTGGGAATGAACTCCGTATGCTTAGACTGGGGATGAACTCCGTATGCCTAAGTCAACCCACGAAACGAGCGTGCGGACGCTCCGCCGACCAGAGAGGCAGGATGCGTAAGCCGGGGATCGAACGGGTGGTAAGTGGGTTCAAGCACATCTTCATATTTCTGCCATGCCAATGCCATTTTTATGGCTTGTAGCAATGGTCCCCTAAGCCTTCATTTGAAGTTTCGTGGCAAGACGACCCGTTTTCTATTTTTCATGATTTTTAAACCTTTTTGCGGTTCGATATTTTTTAAAATTTTTTTAGAAAGAGTTTTGTCCCCAAATTCGGTAGAGATGATCCTTGTAGTTTTGTTGGCATGCATAAAAAAATTCAGGTAAAAAGTCAAAGTGAGAAGATTTTGTGACCGTTTGAAAGAAGTGTCCCCATTTCAGACACTTTAATGGCTACTGGCAGCAAACCTATAAAATCTCAAATGCTCTTTAAGGGGGTGTGAGTTCTTGAGGTTTGATGAGGGATAGGGGGATAATATAAGGCCAAGTACCAGCACCCATCGCACATCATGTGCGCACACCCTCCCAACCCCCCAATCATCGGAACACCCAATGCCGCAGGTTAGGCTCTCCGGCGATGCTCCTATGATGGTGCCTAGGGCAAAAAAAATGCGGCACCAGCACATGCCCAAGCCCAGCATGTGCACCGTGGCTCAAAATCTTAGACGGGAAATGAACTCTGTATGCTTAGACATGGAATGAACTCCGTATGCCTATGCCAACCCACGAAACGAGCGTGCGGACGCTCAACCGACCGGAGAGGCAGAATGCGCAAGTCGAGGATCGTCCTGATCCCCCCTGCGGTCTGTCTATCCTACTATCACAACCCCCGGTTCGGTCTAATCTTAGAGTAGGAATGAACTCCGTATACATAAGCCAACCCATGAAACGAGCGTGCGGGAGCTGAGCCGACTGAAGAGGCATAATGCGCAAGCCGGGGATCAGCCTGATCTCCCTCTGCGTGCTGCCGGTCCCACTGCCACAACCCTTGGTTCGACTAGGGCTTAGACATGGAATGAACTCCCTATGCCTAAGCCAACCCATGAAACGAGCGTGCAGGCACTGAGCCGGCTAGAGAGGCAGAATACACAAGCCGGGGATCGGCCCGGTCCCCCCTGCGTGCTGTCGATCCTGCTGTCGTAACCCTCGATCCAATCCGATCTTAGATTGGGAATGAACTCCGTAAGCTTAGACTGGGGATGAACTCCGTATGCCTAAGTAAACCCACAAAACAAGCGTGCGGGCGCTCAGCCGTCCGGAGAGGCATAATGCACAAGTCGGGGACTAGCCAGATCCCTCTCTGCGTGCTGTCGATCCCGTTACCGGTCCTGCTGCCACAACCCTCAGTCTGGCTGGGGCTTAGACATGGAATGAACTCTGTATGCCTAAGCCAACCCACGAAACGAGCGTGCAGACGCTCAGTCGACCGGAGAGGCAGAATGCACAAGCCGGGAATCGACCTGGCCCCCCCTTGCGTGCTGCCGATCCTGCTGCTGGTCCTGCTACCGTAACCCTCGGTCCGGTCTGATGTTAGACTGGGAATGAACTCATATGCTTAGACATGGAATGAACTCCGTATGCCTAAGCCAACCCACGAAACGAGCTTGCGGACGCTCAGCTGACCGGAGAGGCAGAATACGCAAGCTGGGGATCGGCCCGATCCCCCCTACGTGTTATCGATCCTGTTGTAGCAACCCTCGGTCCGGTCCGATCTTAGACTATGAATGAACTCCGTATGCCTAAGTCAACCCATGAAACGAGCGTGCGGGTGCTGAGCCGGTCGGAGAGGCATAATGCGCAAGCCGGGGATTGGCCCGATCCCCCTCTGCGTGCTGTCGGTCCCGCTGCCCCAACCTTCGATTCGACTGGGCTTAGACATGGAATGAACTCCCTATGCCTAAGCCGACCCACGAAACGGGCGTGCGGGCACTCAGTTGGCCGAAGAGGCTGAATGCGTAAGTCGGGGATCGGTTCGGTCCCCCCTGTGTGCTGTCGATCTTGTTGCCACAAACCTCGGTCTGGTCTGATCTTAGATTGGGAATGAACTCTATATGCTTAGACCAGGGATGAACTTCGTATGCCTAAGTCAACCCATGAAATGAGCGCTCGGTCCTCAGTCGACCAAAGAGGTAGGATGTGCAAGCCAGGAATCGAACGGGTGGTAGGTTGGTTCAAGCACATCTTCATATTTCTGCCATGCCAATGATATTTTTATGGCTTGTAAATTCATGCAATGGTCCCCTAAGCCTTCATGTAAAGTTTTGTGGCAAGATGACCCATTTTCTATTTTTCATGATTTTCAAAACTTTTTGTGGTTCGGGATTTTTTAAACTTTTTTTAGAAAGAGTTTTGTCCCCAAATTTGGTAGAGGTGATCCTTGCATTTTTGTTGGCATGCACAAAAAAATTCAGGTAAAAAGTCAAAGTGAGAAGATTTTGTGACCGTTTGAAAAAAGTGTCCCCATTTCAGACACGTTAATGGCTACTGGCAGTAAACCTATAAAATCTGAAACGCTCTTTAAGGGGGTGTGAGTTCTCGAGGTTTGATGAGGGATAGGGGGCCAATATAAGGGCCAAGTACCAGCACCCATCGCACATCATGTGCGCACACCCCCCGGCCCCCCAATCGTCGGAACCCCTAATGTTGTCGGTTAGGCTCTCCGACGAAGGTGCCCTGGGCAGAAAAATGCAGCACTAGCACATGCCCGAGCCCAGCATGTGCATCGTGGCTCAAAATCTTAGACTGGGAATGAACTCTATATGCTTAGACATGGAATGACCTCCGTATGCCTAAGCCAACCCACGAAACAAGCATGCGGGTGCTCAGCCAGCTGGAGAGGTATAATGCGCAAGCCAGGGATCAGCCCGATTCCACCTGCGTGCTGTCGATCCTGCTACCACAACCCTCGGTCCGGTCTGATCTTAGACTGGGAATAAACTCCGTATGCATAAGTCAACCCATGAAATGAGCGTGCGGGCACTGAGCCGATCGAAGAGGCATAATGCATAAGCCAGGGATCGGCCCGGTCCCCTCCTGCGTGCTGTCGGTCCCGCTGCCACAACCCTCGATCTGGCTGGGGCTTAGACATGGAATGAACTTCCTATGCCTAAGCCAACCCACGGAACGAGCGTGCGGGCGCTCAGCTGACCGCAGATGCAGAATGCGCAAGCCGGGGATCGCCCCGGTCCCCCCTGCATGCTGTCGATCTTGCTGCCGCAACCCTCGGTCCGGTCTGATCTTAGACTGGGAATGAACTCCGTATGCTTAGACTAGGGATGAACTCTGTATGCCTAAGTCAACTCATGAAATCGAGCGTGCAGGCGCTCAATCGGCCAGAGAGGCAGAATGCGTAAACTGGGGATCGGCCCGATCCCCCCTACGTGCTGTCGATCCTAGTGCTGGTCCTGCTGTCGTAACCCTCGATCTGGACTGATCTTAGACTGGAAATGAACTCCGTATGCTTAGACATGGAATGAACTCCGTATGCCTAAGCCAACCCACGAAACGAGCGTGTGGGCACTTAGCCGGCCGGAGAGGCAGAATGCGCAGGCCGGGGATGGACCTGATCCCCCCTATGTGCTATCGATCCTATTGTCACAACCCTCGGTCTGGTCTGATCTTAGACTGGGAATGAACTCCGTATGCCTAAGTCAACCCATTAAACGAGCGTGCGTGCGCTAAGCTGGCCAGAGAGGCATAATGCACAAGCCAGGGATCGGCCTGGTCCCCCACTGCGTGCTATCGGTCCCGCTGCCTCAACCCTCGGTCCGGCTGGGGCTTAGACATGGAATGAACTCCCTATGCCTAAGCCAACCCATGAAACGGGTGTACGGGCACTCAGCCGGTCGGAGAGGCACAATGCAGCAAGCTGGGGATCGACCCGGTCCCCCCTGCGTGCTGTCGATCTTGCTACCGTAACCCTCAGTCCGTTCGATCTTAGATTGGGAATGAACCCCGTATGCTTAGACTGGGGATGAACTCCATATGCCTAAGTCAACCCATGAAATGAGCGTGCGGGCGGGTGCTCAGCCGACCATAGAGGTAGGATGCGCAAGCCGGGGATCGAACGGGTGGTAGGTGGGTTCAAGCACATCTTCATATTTCTGCCATGCCAATGCCATTTTTATGGCTTGTAAATTCATACAATGGTCCCCTAAGCCTTCATGTGAAACCCGATTTCTATTTTTCACGATTTTTGAAACTTTTTACGGTTCGAGATTTTTTTAAATTTTTTTGGAAAGAGTTTTATTCCCAAATCGTGAGCCCAGCATGTGCACCGTGGCTTAAACTCTTAGACTGGGAATGAACTCCGTATGCTTAGACGTGGAAAGAAACTCCGTATGCCTAAGCTAACCCATGAAACGAGCGTGCGGGCGCTCGACCGACTGGAGAGGCAGAATGCGCAAGCCGGGGATCGGCCCGGTCCCCCTTAGGTGCTATCGATCCTGCTACTGCAACCCTCTGTCCGATCTGATCTTAGACTGGGAATGAACTCCGTATGCATAAGTTAACCCACGAAACGAGCGTGCGGGCGCTGAGCCGGTCGAAGAGGCATAATGTGCAAACTGAGGATCAGCCTGGTCCCCCTCTGCGTTCTGTAGGTCCCGCTGCCGCAACCCTCGGTCCAACTGGGGCTTAGACATGGAATGAACTCCCTATGCCTAAGCCAACCCATTAAACGGGCGTGCGGTCACTCAGTTGGCCGGAGAGGCAGAAAGCGCAGACTGGGGATTGGTTCGGTCCCCCTGCGTGCTGCCAATCCTGTTGTTGCAACCCTCGATCCGGTCTGATCTTAGACTAGGAATGAACTCCGTATGCTTAGATTGGGGATGAACTCCGTATGCCAAAGTCAACTCATGAAACGAGCGCGCGGGCGCTCAGTCGATCGGAGAGGGCAACCGGTGAGGCATAATGCGTAAGCCGAGGATCAGCCCAGTCCCTCTCTGCGTGCTGCCGATCCCGCTGCCAGTCCTGTTGCCACAACCCTTGGTCCAGCTGGGGCTTAGACATGGAATGAATTCCCTATGCCTAAGCCAACCCATGAAATAGGCGTGCGGGCTCTCAGTTGTGCGCAAGCCAGGGATCAGCCTGATCCCCCCTGTGTACTATTGATCCTGCGGTCGCAACCCTCGATCCGGTCTGATCTTGGACTGGGAATGAACTCCGTATCCAAAGACTTGGAATGAACTCTGTATGCCTAAGCCAACCCACGAAATGAGCATGCGGGCGTTCAGCCAGTCGAAGAGGCAGAATGTGCAAGCTGGGGATCGGCCCGATCCCCCCCTACGTGCTACCGATCCTGCTGCTGGTCCTGCTATCACAACCCTCAGTCTGGTCCGATCTTAGACTGAGAATGAACTCTGCATGCTTAGACATGGAATGAACTCCGTATGCCTAAGCCAACCCACGAAACGAGCGTGCAAGAACTCAGTCGGTCGGAGAGGCAGAATGCGCAAGTCGGGGATCGACCCGATCTCGCCTGCATGCTGTCGATCCTGCTACCACAACCCTCGATCCGTTCTGATCTTAGACTAAGAATGAACTCCGTATGCCTAAGTTAACCCACGAAATGAGCGTGCGGGCACTGAGCCGGCCAGATAGGCATAATGCGAAAGCCGAGGATCGGCCGGTCCCTCTCTGCGCGCTGCTGATCCTGCTGCCACAACCCTCGATCCGGTTGGGGCTTAGACATGGAATGAACTCCCTATGCCTAAGCCAACCCATGAAATGGGCGAGCGGGTGTTCAGTCGGTCGAAGTGGCAGAATGCGTAATCCGGGGATCGGTCCGGTCCCCCCTGCGTGTTGGCGATCCTGCTGTCGCAACCCTCGGTCTAGTTCGATCTTAGACTGGGAGTGAACTCTGTATACTTAGACTAAGGATGAACCCCGTATGCCTATGTCAACCCATGAAACGAGAGTGCGGGCGCTCAGCCGACCAGAGAGGCAGGATGCACAAGCCGAGGATCGAATGGGTGGTGGGTGGGTTCAAGAACATATTCATATTTCTGCCATGCCAATGCCATTTTTATGGCTTGTAAATTCAAACAATGGTCCCCTAAGCCTTCATCTGAAGTTTCGTGGGAAGACGACCCGTTTTTTATTTTTTATGATTTTTGAAACTTTTTGCGTTTCAAGATTTTTAAAAATTTTTTTAGAAACAGTTTTGTCCCCAAATTAGGTAGAGGTGATCCATGTATTTTTTTTGGCATGCACAAAAAAATTCAGCTAAAAACTCGAAGTGGATAAGATTTTGTGACTGTTTGAAAAAAGTGTCCCCATTTTAAACACTTTAATGTCTACTGGCAGCAAACCTATAAAATCACAAATGCTCTTTAAGGGCGTGTGAGTTCTGGAGGTTTGATGAAGGATAGGGGGCCAATATAAGGGCCAAGTACCAGCACCCATCGCACATCATGTGCGCACACCCCTCAGCCCCCCTAATCGCTGGAACCCCCAATGCCGCCGGTTAGGCTCTCCGGTGATGCTCCGGTGATGTTTCAACGATGGTGCCCCGGGCGAAAAAAATACGGCACCAGCACATGCCTGAGCCCAGTACGTGCATCGTGGCTCAAAATCTTACACTGGGAATGAACCCGTATGCTTAGACATGGAATGAACTCCATATACCTAAGCCAACCCGTGAAACGAGCGTGCGGGCGCTCAGCCGGTCGGAGAGGCAGAATACGCAAGCCAGGGATCGGCCTGGTCCCCCTTACGTGTTGTCGATCCTGCTACCGTAACCCTCGGTCCGGTCTGATCTTAGACTGGGAATGAACTCCGTATGCGTAAGTCAACCCATGAAATGAGCGTGCGGGCGTTGAGCCGGCCGAAGAGGCATAATGCGCAAGCTGGGGATCGACCCAGTCCCCCTCTGCGTGCTGCCGATCCCACTGCCACAACCCTTGGTCCGGCTGGGGCTTAGACATGGAATGAACTCCTATGCCTAAGCCAACCCACGAAACCGGCGTGAGGGTGCTGAGACGGTCGGAGAGGTAGAATGCGTAAGTTGGGGATCGGGTCGATCCCCCCCACGTGCTGTCGATCTTGCTGCCGTAACCCTTGGTCTGATTCGATCTTAGACTGGGAATGAACTCCATTTGCTTAGATTGGGGATGAACTCTGTATGCCTAAGTCAACCCACGAAATGAGTGTGTGGGCGCTCAGCCGGTCGAAAAGGCATAATGCGCAAGCCAGGGATTAGCCCGATCCCCCGCTGCGTGCTGTCGTCCCGCTGCCACAACCCTCGGTCCGACTGGGGCTTAGACATGGAATGAACTCCCTATGCCTAAGCCAACCCACGAAACGGGCGCACAGGCGCTCAGTCGACCGGAGAGGCAGAATGCACAAGTCAAAGATCGGCTCGGTTCCCCCTACGTGCTGTCGATCCTGCTGCTACAACCCTCAGTCCGATTCGATCTTAGACTGGGAATGAACTCCGGATGCTTAGACTGGGGATGAACTCCGTATGCCTAAGTCAACCTACGAAACGAGCGTGTGGGCGCTCAGTCGATCGGAGAGGCATAATGCGTAAGCCGAGGATCTGCCCGGTCCCTCACTGCGTGCTGCAGGTCCCACTGCCACAACCCTCAGTCCGGCTGGGGCTTAGACATGGAATGAACTCCCTATGCCTAAGGCAACCCACAAAACGGGCGTGCGGGCACTCAGCCGACCGGAGAGGCAGAATGCGCAAGCCAAGGATCGGCCCGATCCCCCTGCGTGCTGTCGATCTTCCTATCGCAACCTTCAGTCCGGTCTGATCTTAGATTGGGAATGAACTCCATATGCTTAGACTGGGGATGAACTCCGTATGCCTAAGTCAACCCACAAAACGAGCTTGTGGGCGCTCAGCTGATCGGAGAGGCATAATGCGTAAGCCGGGGATTAGCTCGTTCCCCCGTTGTGTGCTGTCGGTCCTGCTACCACAACCCTCGGTCCGGCTAGGGCTTAGACTTGGAATGAACTCCCTTTGCCTAAGCCAACCCACGAAACGGGCGTACGGGTGCTCAGCCGGCCAGAGAGGCAGAATGCGCAAGTCGGGGATCGGCCCGGTCCTTCCCTGCGTGTTGTCAATCCTGCTGCCTGTCCTGCTACCGTAACCCTCGGTCCAGACCGATCATAGACTAGGAATGAACTCTGTATGCTTAGACATGGAATGAACTCCGTATGCTTAAGCCAACCCACAAAACGAGCGTGCGGGCGTTCAGTCGGTCGGAGAGGCAGAATACGTAAGCTGGGGATCGGCCCGGTCCCCCCTATGTGCTGTTGATCCTGCTACCGTAACCCTCGGTCGATCCCATCTTAGACTGAGATTTAACTCCGTATGCCTAAGTTAACACACGAAACAAGCATGCGGGCGCTGAGTCAATCGAAAAGGCATAATGCGCAAGCCAGGAATCAGCCTAGTCCCCCTCTACGTGCTGCCGGTCCCGCTGCCACAATCCTCGATCTGGCTGGGGCTTAGAGATGGAATGAACTCCCTACGTCTAAGCCAACCCACGAAACGGGCGTCCAAGCGCTCAGCCGACCGGAAAGGTAGAATGCATAAGCCAGGGATCGACCTGGTCCCCCCTGTGTACTGCCGATCTTGCTGCTGTAACCTTTGGTCCGGTCTGATCTTAGACTGAGAATGAACTCCGTATGCCTAAATCAACCCATGAAAACTAGCATGTGGGTGCTCAGTCGACCGGAGAGGCATAATGCGTAAGCCAAGGATCAACCTGGTCCCCCGCTGTGTGCTGCCGATCTCGCTGCCACAACCTTCGATCCGGCTGGGGCTTAGACATGGAATGAACTCCCTATGCCTAAGCCTACCCATGAAATGGACGTGTGGATGCTCAGCCGGCCGGAGAGGCAGAATGCGCAGGTTGGGGATTGGCCCGGTCCTTCCTGCATGCTGTCGATCCTGCTATCGCAATCCTCGGTCTAGTCTGATCTTAGACTGGGAATGAACTCTGTATGCTTAGACTGGGGATGAACTCCGTATACCTAAGTCAACCCATGAAATGAGCATGCTGGCGCTCAGCCGATAGGAGAGGCCTATCGGATAGGCTTAATGCGTAAGCCGAGGATCAGCCCAATCCCCCTCTGGGTTCTACCGATCTCGCTGTCTGTCCTGCTGCCACAACCCTCGGTTTGACTGGGGCTTAAACATGGAATGAACTCCGTATGCCTAGGCCTACCCACGAAACGAGCGTGCGGGCGTTCAGTCGATCGAAGAGGTAGAATGTGCAAGTCAGGGAATGGCCCGATCCCCCCTTGTGTGCTGTTGATCCTGCTTGGCAATCCTCGGTTCGGTCTGATCTAAGACTGGGAATGAACCCCGTATGCTTAGACATGGAATAAACTCCATATGCCTAAGACAACCCTCGAAACGAGCATGCGAGCGCTTAGCCAACCGAAGAGGCAGAACGCACAAGCTGGGGACCGGCCCGGTCCCCCCTGCGTGCTGTCGATCATGCTACCGCAACCCTCGGTTCGATCTGATCTTAGACTAGGAATGAACTCTGTATGCCTAAGTCAACCTAGGAAACGAGCGTGCGGGTGCTCCGTCGGTCGGAGAGGCATAATGCGCAAGCCGGGGATCAGCCTGGTCCCCCTTTACGTGCTGTCGATCCTACTACCGCAACCCTCGTCTGATCCGATCTTTGACTGGAATGAACTCCGTATGCTTAGATTGGGGATGAACTTATTGCCTAGTCACCCAAAACATCGAGCGAGTCAGTGCTCTAACCGTTGGAAAGAGCATCAAACACAAGGGATCAGGTTCCCCTCTGCATGCTAGCCATCAGTCTGCTAGAAACTTCTCAGCCACAAACTCTCACTCCAACTTGGAGATTATACATGCAATGAAACTCCCTTGCCTAAGCCACCCACAAAACGGGCCATACGGCGCTCAGCCGATCGGGAGAGGCAAAATGTGTAAGCCTAGATTGGCCCGGTCCCTTCTGTGTGCTGCAATCCTGTTGCCATAACCTTGGTCCTGGTCTGGATCTTAGCTTGGGGAATGAACTCGTATGCTTAGACTGGGGATGAACTCCATATGCCTAAGTCAACCCACGAAACGAGCGTGCAGGCGCTCAGCCGACCAGAGGGGCAGGATGCGTAAGCCGGGGATAGAACGGGTGGTAGGTGGGTTCAAGCACATCTTCACATTTCTACCATGCCAATGCCATTTTTATGGCATGTATTTTCATACAATGGTCCCCTAAGCCTTCATGTGAAGTTTCATGGCAAGACGACCCATTTTCTATTTTTCATGATTTTTGAAACATTTTACGGTTCGGGATTGTTTAAAATTTTTTTAGAAAGAGTTTTGTCCCAAATTTGGTAAGGTGATCCTTGTATTTTTGTTGGCATGCACAAAAAAATTCAGCTAAAAACTTGAAGTGGAGAAGATTTTGTGATCGTTTGAAAAAAGTGTCCCAATTTCTGACACTTTAATGACTACTGGCAGCAAACCTATAAAATCTCAAACGCTCTTTAAGGGGGTGTGAGTTCTCAAGGTTTGATGAGGGATAGGGGGCCAATATAAGGGCCAAGTAACAGCACCCATCGCACATCATGTGCGCACAACCCCCCGGCCCCCCAATCACCAAAACCCCAATGCCGCCGGTTAGGCTCTCCGGCAATGCTCCGGTGATGGTGCCCTGGGCGAAAAAAATGCGGCACCAGCACATGCCCAAGCCCAGCATTTGCACCGTGGCACAAAATCTTACATTGGGAATGAACTCCGTATGCTTAAGCCAACCTACGAAATAAGCGTGCGGTCGCTTAGCCGACCGGAGAGGTAGATTGCGTAAGCCGGGGATCGGCTCGACCCCCCCTCTGTGCTATCAATCCTACTACCACAACCCTCGATCCGATCCGATCTTAGACTTGGAATGAACTTCGTATGCATAAGTCTACCCACAAAACAAGCGTACGGGTGTTGAGCCGATCGAAGAGGCATAATGCGCAATTCGGGGATCGGTTCGGTCCCCCTCTGCGTGCTACCGGTCCCGCTGCCACAACCCTCGATCCAGCTGGGGCTTAGACATGAAATGAACTCCCTATGCCTAAGCCAACCGACGAAACGGGCGTGCGGGCGCTCAGTCGGCCGGAGAGGGTCCCGCTGCCACAACCCTCTATCCGGCTGGGGCTTAGACATGGAATGAACTCCCTATGCCTAAGCCAACCCACAAAACGAGCGTGCAGGCGCTCAGCCAGTCAGAGAGGTAGAATGCGTAAGCCGGGGACCGGCTCAGGCCCCCCTGCGTGCTATCGATCCTGCTGTCGCAACCCTCGGTCTGGTCCGATCATAGACTGGGAATGAACTTCGTATGCTTAGATTGGGGATGAACTTCATATGCCTAAGTCAACCCACAAAACGAGCGTGCGGGCGCTCAGTCGGCCGAAGAGGCCAACTGAATAGGCATAATGCGCAAGCCGGGGATCAGCCCAATCCCTCTCTGTGTACTGCCGATCCTGCTACCACAACCCTCGGTCCGACTGGGCCTCAGACATGGAATGAACTCCGTATGCCTAAGCCAACCCATGAAATGAGCGTGCGGGCGCTCAGTCGGTTGGGGAGGCAGAATGTGCAAGCCGTGGATCGGCTCAATCCCCCCTACGTGCTGTTGATCCTGCTACTGCAACCCTCGGTCCGGTCTGATCTTAGACTGAGAATGAACTCCGTATGCCTAAGTCAACCCACGAAACGAACGTGCGGGCGCTGAGCCTGTCGGAGAGGCATAATGCGCAAGTCGGGGATCGACCCGATCCCCCTGTGCGTGCTATCAGTCCCACTGCCACAACCCTCCATCCAGATGGCGCTTAGACATGGAATGAACTCCCTATGCATAAGCTAACCACGAAATGGGCGTACGGGTGCTCAGCCAGCCGGAGAGGCAGAATGTGCAAGCCGAGGATTGGCCCGGTCCCCCTACGTGCTACCGATCCTGTTGTCACAACCCTCAGTCTGGTCCGATCTTAGATTGGGAATGAACTCCGTATGCTTGGACTGGGGATGAACTCTGTATGGCTAAGTCAACCCACAAAACGAACGTGGGGGCGCTCAGCCGACCAGAGAGGCAGGATGCGCAAGCCGAGGATCGAATGGGTGGTAGGTGGGTTCAAGCACATCTTTATATTTCTGGCATGCCAATGCCATTTTTATGGCGTGCAAATTCATACAATGGTCCCCTAAGCCTTCATGTGAAGTTTCATGGCAAGACGACCCGTTTTCTATTTTTCATGATTTTTGAACATTTTGTGGTTCGAGATTTTTGAAAATTTTTTTAGAAAGAGGTTCATCCCCAAATTAGGTAGAGGTGATCCTTGTATTTTTGTTGGCATGCACAAAAAAGTTCAGCTAAAAACTCGAAGTGGAGAAGATTTTGTGACCATTTGAAAAAAGTGTCCGCATTTCAAACACTTTAATGGCTACTAGTAGCAAACCTATAAAATCTCAAATGGTCTTTAAGGGGGTGTGAGTTCTTGAGGTTTGATGACGGATAGGGTGCCAATATAAGGGCCAAGTGTCACACCCTGGGTCGGTGTGCCAGGCACATCAGGTGCACCAGCAGGCGAGCCAGAGGTTGAGGCCCGCGGACCAAGCGTGCTGGCGGGTATCTGCACGCAAAGCCTAGCAAACGAGTTCAGAACGCCTGCCCAACTTGCAGACCAGCCCGTGAGACCAATGCCTAGCATATGAGCTGCCCACACCACATCCAGAATGGCCCAAGGTGCTGGACATGCAAGGGAAGCTTCTGGAAGCAGGCAAGATCAGTAGCAGCATCCTGGCAGATTTGGTTGACCCTGAAAATCAGGAGTTAGCATCCTGATTGATTGTAATCTGTATAATCCCATGATTTTAGCCTTTATTCTAGGGATATTGCCATTAAGTGTAAGCTGGAGCCTCAACTATAAATAGAGGGCTGCTCCTCCCTCATTTGTACACCATCAAACACTTCTGTTTCAGTGAATACAAGAGCATTTCCAGAATTCTACCTTCTTATCCTGTTTCTCTTTAACTTGCGTAATCAGCTCTTCCTATTGTTCTAGTGCCTGTATGCTTGTGTTTTAGGCTGACTTAGGCATAAAGGAGGAGATTCCAAGCCTAAGGCCACACGGTTTCTGAGTCTAAGGTCAGAGCCCGTGACAGTTGGTATCAGAGCAAGTTTGATTCTGCGTGTTTGTGTTGTGCAGGATAGAGGAGATGGCATCCCAAAGTGACGCTGCTAACCAACAAGCAGAGGCCCAAGAGCATGGGTGTGGAAGAGGGAGGAAAGCCAGTTCTAGAGATATCTGGTCTACCATGGACGGTAGGTTGGCCAAGGTGAAGGTGACCAAGGGCGACATGGGGGAGAAGCTTGAGGGGGTAGAGACTCACATTGCATCACTAGACTCCATGGGGGAGGAGATCCAAAGTGAGCTATAAGCTGCTCTCAACAAAGGCTTGGATGTGTTCACCCAAAAGAATCAGACCTTGGAGGCTGAAGTGCTGACCTTGCACGATGGCATGGAGGCCATGCGCCAACGGATGGAGGAGCTTACCAGTGAGCTCGTTGCTTACAAGACTGCAATTAGGAATGGCATGTTTGCTGGAGTGTCCAAGTCCAGATTGGATGTCCCCAAGCCTAAGGAGTTCAAAGGGACTAGGGTAGCCAAGGAATTAGATAACTACCTTTGGGGTATAGAGCAGTACTTCCAGGCCATGAGCATGCAAGATGAGGCGATAAAGGTAAGCACCGCTGCTATGTATCTCACTGATGTAGCCTTATTGTGGTAGAGGCGTAGGTGTGATGATGTCAGGCATGGGAGCACCAAGATTGGAACCTAGGCAGAGTTCCAAAAGGAGTTCAGAGAACAATTTTACCTGGAGTATGCCGATGATGAGGCACGGGCAAAGTTGCACAGGCTGAGCTAGCAAGGGGACATAAGGGAGTATGTCCAGAAATTCTCTGAACTGATGCTACAGATCTCGGATCTTGGCGAGAAGGATGCCTTATTTGCTTTCATGGATGGGCTGAAGCCGTGGGTGAAGCATGAGCTACAAAGGAGAGGAGTTCATGATTTGGCTAAAGCCATGACTACTGCTGAGGCCTTGATAGAGTTCAAGCCGCTGAACAAGTTTGAGTCTACCAAGCCCAAGGGTAAGGGCAGGGACGATAGGGATCGGAAGAAACAGTCCAAGAGGAAGGATCGTGACCGAGAGTCCAAGGATGGAGACTGAGACCGTTCAACCAAAGATGGCGAGAGGAAGCCACCAGCAGGCAAGTGGAAAGCAAAAGGGGACCGAGAGCCACTAGCATGCTACCTATGTGGAGGGAGCCACATATCGTGCAATTACCCACAGAAGGGCAAGCTGGTTGTTGTAGACAAGGAGTCTGACGAAGAGCCAAAGTCAGGGGCAGTAAAGCTTGGGTTGTTGGTACTCAATGCTGTCCAGAGTAAGGGGAGTCGCAAGCCAAAGGGCTTGATGTTTACGGATCTGATGGTTGCTGGTCAGAAGTGAGCGCACTGGTGGACACAGGTGCCTCACATCTTTTTATTTCAGGTGATAGAGCTTGAAAGCTCAGACTAAAGGTGCAGAAAGGGACTGGTACCATCAAAACGGTGAACTCCAAGGAAGTTCCAGCCATTGGAGTAGCACGGGGAGTGGAGTTGCAGCTCGGAGACTGGAAAGGCAAGGAGACCATTGAGGTAATACCCCTTGATGACTATGAGTTTATGATTGGGTTGGATTTCCTTGTTCGGATTAACGCCCTCCTTGTGCCTTTTGTTGATTGTGTTTGCATCTTGGATGCACGGTGCCAATACCTAGTGCCATTGAGAAGAGGGTCTGGAGTTGGGTCGCGGGTGGTGTCAGCCATCCAATTTGCCAAGGCAATAAGCAGACAAGAAGACACCTTCTTGGCAGCCCTAAAATATGATGAGCCAAGGGAGAAGGAGACTGAGTCACCCTTGGAGGTGCTAAAAGTGTTGAAGACCTTTAGTGATGTGATGCCCACAAAGCTACCTAGCAAGCTACCACCTAAGAGGGAGGTGGACCACGAGATTGAGCTGGTGTCCGAGGCCAAGCCACCAGCTAGAGCCCCTTACTGAATGTCTTCACCAGAGTTGGAGGAGTTGAGGAAGTAGCTTAAAGAGTTAGTTGATGTTGGCTTTATCAGGCCATCGAAGGCACCCTATGGTGCAACGATTCTATTTCAGCGTAAGCATGATGGGTCGTTGTGGCTGTGTATAGACTACTGGGCTTTGAACAAGCTGACCATCAAGAACAAGTACCCATCCCACTCATTACGGTGATTCACCAAGCTGGATTTGAGGTCAGGCTACTATCAAGTCAGGATCATGAAGGGAGATGAGCCAAAGATAGCATGTGTCACTCGGTATGGTTCGTATGAGTTCTTGGTGATGCCTTTCAGACTCACGAACGCCCCAGCAACATTCTGTACCCTTATGAACAAGGTACTTCAGTCATTCCTTGATCAGTTTGTTATGGTTTATTGGGATGACATTATAATCTACAGCCAGACTTTGGGAAAGCATGTAGACCACTTGAGATAGGTGTTCGAGGTGTTGCGGGCACACAAGCTATTTGTCAAGAGGAAGAAGTGCTCATTTGCCCAATAGGAGATCCCATTCCTTGGCCACATAGTGGGAGGTGGCAGGATACGCATGGATGAAGGCAACATACAAGCCATCCTAGAGTGGCAACCGCCAGCCAAGGTCACTGAGTTGAGATCGTTCCTTAGGCTGGTCAACTACTACAGGTGGTTCATCAAAGGTCACTCAGCAACAGGCACGCCATTGACTAACTTGCTCAAGAAAGGGAAAGCATGGGAGTGGAGCGTAAGGTGCCAGGAAGCCTTTGACAGGTTGAAACGGGCTGTGACTGAGGAGCCAGTCTTGGCCTTGCCAGACCATGCCAAGCCGTATGAGGTGCATACGGATGAATCAAACTTTGCCATAGGGGGCGTGTTGATGCAGGAGGGACGTCCAGTCGCGTTTGAGAGTAGGAAGCTAAACGAGACTGAGTGCAAGTACACAGTCCAAGAGAAAGAGATGACTGTAGTGGTGCACTGCTTGCGCACTTGGTGCCATTACCTGTTGGGGTCGAGGTTCGTGGTTAGGACGGACAATGTGGCGACCAGCTACTTCCAGACGCAGAAGAAGTTGTCCCCCAAGCAGGCGAGATGGCAAGATTTTCTTACAGAATTTGATTTCCAGATGGAGTACAAGCCGGGGCGGGTGAACCTAGTGACAGACGCCCTGAGTAGGAAGGCTAACCTTGCTGCCATTAGCCAACCAGAGGGGTCACTGGTGCCACGCATCAAGGAGGGACTTGCACATGATCCTATAGCCAAGGCTTTGATGGAGTATGCCCAGCAAGGTAAGACTAGGCAGTTTTAGTTGCAGGATGGCTTGCGTACACCAGGGGCAGTAGACTGTTTGTGCCACAGCAAGGGAAGCTCCGTAAGGAAGTTTTACAAGAATGCCATGATTCAAGGTGGGTTGGACACCCCAGAGTGAGTCGTACCTTGGTACTGATCGAGGACCGGTACTACAAGCCGCACATGAGGGATGATGTGGAGGCCTATGTGAAGACTTGTCTTATGTGCCAACAGGACAAGGTGGAGCTCAAGAAACCAGGCGGTCTCTTGGAGCCATTGCCAGTGCCAGAGCGACCATGGGAGAGTGTTTCTCTGGACTTTATAGTCGGTCTAACCAAAGCAGAAGGGTTTGGAAGCATCATGGTAGTGGTGAACAGGTTTTCCAAGTATGGAATCTTCATTCCAGTAACCAAAGAGTGCCCAGCCGAGGAGGCAACTCAGTTGTTCCTGAAGAACATGTTTAAGTACTGGGGAGTGCCAAGGACCATTGTTAGTGATCGGGACAGGCATTTCACAGGCAGGTTCTAGATTGAGTTGTTCAAGCTGTTGGTGTCAGACTTGAACTTTTCCACCAGCATGCATCCGCAGGCTGATGGGCAGACAGAACGAGTGAATGGACTATTGGAGGTCTACCTCAGGCACTATGTGAGTGCCACACAAAAGGACTAGCCAAAGCTGCTAGATATTGTGCAGTTTTCCTACAACTTGCAAAGGAGCGAGGCAACGAACCAGAACCCATTTGAGGTTATGACAAGGCAACAATGACGAACACCCGGTTCGATTGCTGCAGGTTATACAGGGTCGAATCCAGCAGCATACAAGTTTGCCAAGGCATGGTAGGAGCAAACTGACTTGGCCAGAGTTTGTCTACACAAGGCGGCCAAGAGGTCGAAGAAGTGGGCAGACCAGAATAGGCGAGACGTGCAGTTTCAGGTTGGAGACTTGGTGTTGGTGAAGCTGCATCCCGTTATGCACCATAGAGGGTTGCACAAAGGCCTAGTCCGGAGGTATGAGGGACCTTTTTGAGTAGTCAAGAGGGTAGGCAAAGTTGCTTACAAGATGGATATGCCACCTAAGCTGAGGGTACACCCAGTGTTCCATGTGAGCATGCTCAAGCCGTTCCATGAGGATGAGAGAGATCCAGGACGGGCAGAGTCAAAGCGTGCACCATTGAGAGCAAGGGCCTCATATGAAAAGGAGGTCCATAGCATCATAGCTGATCGAAAGGTAAGACGGAAGAACTATCAGCCAAGACAAGAGTACTTGGTGCACTGGAAGGGACTTCTAGACAGTGAGGTGAGCTAGGAACCAGCAGATGACTTATGGTAGTTCGGGACCAGATCAGGCAGTACCATGCAGAAGACACAATGAGGGTGTTGCACAATCAGGTGAGGGAGAATGTTACGCCTTGGGCGGGCGCGCCAGGCACATCAGGCACACCAGCAGGCGAGCCAGAGGTTGAGGCCCGTAGACTAGGCGTGTTGGCGGGTATCTGCGCGCAAAGCCTAGCAAACGAGTTCAGAACGCCCGCCCAACTTGCAGGCCAACCCGTGAGACCAAGGCCTGGCATACAAGCTACCCGCACCACATCTAGAAAGGCCCAAGGTGCTGGACACGCAAGGGAAGCTTCTGGAAGTAGGCAGGATCAGTAGTAGCATCCTGGTAGATTTGGTTGACACTGAAAATCAGGAGTTAGCATCCTGATTGATTGTAATCTATATAATCCCATGATTTTAGCCTTTATTCTAGGGATATTGCCATTAAGTGTAAGCTGGAGCCTCAACTATAAATAGAGGGCTGCTCTTTCCTCATTTGTACACCATCAAACACTTCCGTTTCAGCGAAACAAGAGTATTTCCAGAATTCTACCTTCTTATCCTGTTTCTCTTTAACTTGTGTAATCAGCCCTTCCCGTTGTTCTAGTACCCGTATGCTTGTGTTTTAGGTTGACTTAGGCATAAAGGAGGAGATTCCAAGCCTAAGGCCGCACAATTTTTGAGTCTAAGGTCGGAGCCCATGACATAAGTACCAGCACCCATTGCACATCATGTGCGCACACCCCCCGACCCCTCCAATCGTCGAAACTCCCAATGCCGTCGGTTAGGCTCTTCTGCGATGCTCCAGTGATGCTCCGACGATGGTGCCTCGGGTGAAAAGAATGTGACACCAGCATATGCCCGAGCCCAGCATGTGCACCGTGGCTCAAAATCTTAGACTGGGAATGAACACCGTATGCTTAGACATGGAATGAACTCCATATGCCTAAGCCAACCCATGAAACGAGCGTGCCGGCATTTAGCCAGTCGGAGAGGTAGAATGCGTAAGCTAGGGATCGGCTCGGTCCCCCCTGCGAGCTGT
Organism: Durio zibethinus; assembly: GCF_002303985.1. The sequence goes on along the minus strand of NW_019167826.1, from coordinate 30,348,003 downwards.
CGATCCTACTACCGCAACCCTCAGTCCGGTCTGATCTTAGACTGGGAATGAACTCCATATGCATAAGTCAACCCACGAAACGAGCGTGCGGCGCTGAGCCGACCGAAGAGGTATAATGTACAAGCCGGGGATCAGCCCGATCCCCCTCTGCATGCCATCGATCCCACTACCACAACCCTCGGTCTGGCTGGGGCTTAGACATGGAATGAACTCCCTATGAAGCTAACCAACGGAATGGGCGTGCGGGCGCTCAGCCGATCGGAGAGGCAGAATGCGTAAGCTACAGATCGGCCCGATCACCCCTGCGGCCATAACCCTCGATCCGGTCTGATCTTAGACTGGGAATGAACTCCGTATGCTTAGACTAGGGATGAACTCCGTATGCCTAAGTCATTCCACGAAATGAGCGTGTAGGCGCTCAGTCGGTTGGAGAGGCCAGTCGAAGAGGCATAATGACCAAGCCAGGAATCAGCCCGATCCCCCTCTACGTGCTACCAATCCCGCTACCGATCCTACTGCCACAACCCTCAGTCCGACTGGGGCTTAGACATGGAATGAACACCGTATGCCTAAGCCAACCCATGAAACGAGCACACGGGCGCTCAGCCGGTCAGAGAGGCAGAATGCGCAAGCCAGGGATCGGCTCGATCCCCCTGCATGCTGTTGATCCTGCTGCTGGTCCTTCTGCCACAACCTTCGATCCGGTCTGATCTTAGACTAGGAATGAACTCCGTATGCTTAGACATGGAATGAACTCCGTATGCCTAAGCCAACCCACGAAACGAGCGTGAGGGCGCTCAGCCAGTCGGAGAGGCCGAATGTTCAAGCCGGCGATCAGCCCGATCCCCCCTACGTGCTATCTATCCTGCTACCGCAACCCTCAATTCGATCCGATCTTAGACTGGGAAGGAATTTCGTATGCCTAAGTCAACCCACGAAACGAGCGTGCGGGTGCTGAGCCAGCTGGAGAGGCATAATGCGTAAGCCGGGGATCGGCCCGTCCCCCTCTTCATGCTATCAGTCCCGCTGCCACAACCCTCGGTCCGGCTGGGGCTTAGACATAGAATGAACTCCCTATGCCTCAGCCAACCCAGGAAACGGGTGTACGGGCGCTCAGTCGATCGGAGAGGCAGAATGCACAAGCCAGGGATCGGCCCGGTCCCCCCTACATGCTGTCGATCCTGCTATCGTAACCCTCGATCCGATCTGATCTTAGACTGGGAATGAACTCCGTATGCTTAGATTGGGGATGAACTTCGTATGCCTAAGTCAACCCACAAAACAAGCGTGCGAGCGCCGAGTAGACCAGATAGGCAGGATGCACAAGCCGGGGATCGAACGGGTGGTAAGTGGGTTCAAGCACATCTTCATATTTCTGCCACGCCAATGCCATTTTTTGGCTTGTAAATTCATACAATGGTCCCCTAAGGCTTCATGTGAAGTTTCGTGGCAAGACGACCCGTTTTCTATTTTTCATGATTTTGGAAACTTTTTACAGTTCGAGATTTTTTAAAATTTTTTTAGAAAGAGTTTTGTCCCCAAATTTGGTAGAGGTGATCCTTGTATTTTTTTTGGCATGCACAAAACAATTCAGCTAAAAACTCTAAGTGGAAAAGATTTTGTGACCATTTGAAAAAAGTGTCCCCATTTCAGACACTTTAATGGCTACTGGCAGCAAACCTATAAAATCTCAAATACTCTTTAAGGGGTGTGAGTTCTCGAGGTTTGATGAGGGATAGGGGGCCAATATGAGGGCCAAGTACCAGCACCCATCGCACATCAGGTGTGCACACTCCCCCGACCCCCCCAATCGCCGGAACCCCCAATGCCGTCGGTTAGGCTCTCCGACGATGCTCCGACGATGGTGCCCCAGGCGGAAAAAATGCAGAACCAGCACATACCCAAGCCCAGCATCTGCACCGGGGCTCAAAATCTTAGACTGGGAATGAACTCTGTATGCTTAGAAATGGAATGAACTCCGTATGCCTAAGCCAACCCACGAAACGAGCGTGCGGGCACTCATTCGACCGGAGAGGTAGAATGCGCAAGCTGAGGATCGGCCCGATCCCCCTCTGTGTGCTATCGGTCCCCCTGCCACAACCCTCAGTCTGGCTAGGGCTTAGACATGGAATGAACTCCCTATGCCTAAGCCAACCCAAGAAATGGATATGCGGGCGCTTAGTCGGTCGGAGAGACAGAATGCACAAGCCAAGGATCGACCTAGTCCCCCCTGCGTGCTGTCGATCCTGTTGTTGCAAGCCTTGATCCGGTTTGATCTTAGACTTGGAATGAACTCCATATGCTTAGACTGAGGATGAACTCCATATGCCTAAGTCAACCCATGAAATGAGCGTGCGGGCGCTCAGTCGATCGGAGAGGCCGACTGGAGAGGCATAATGAGCAAGTCGAGGATCAGCCTGGTCCGCCTATGCGTGCTGCCGATCTCGCTGCCAATCCTACTGCCACAACCTTCGGTCCTGTTGGGGTTAGACATGGGATGAACTCCGTATGCCTAAGCCAACTCACGAAGCAGGCGTGCGGGCGCTCAGCGACCGGAGAGGCAGATTGCGTAAGTCGAGGAACGGCCTGGTCCCTCCTGCGTGCTGTCGATCCTGCTGTCGCAACCCTCAGTCTAGTCTGATCTTAGACTGGGAATGAACTTTGTATGTGGGGATGAACTCCGTATGCCTAAGTTAACCCACGAAATGAGCGTACGGGCACTCAGTCGACCAGAGAGGTAGGATGCACAAGTCGGGGATCAAACGGGTGGTAGGTGGGTTCAAGCACATCTTCATATTTTTGCCGTGCCAATGCCATTTTTATTGCTTGTAAATTCATACAATGGTCCCCTAAGCCTTCATGTGAAGTTTCGAGGCAAGACAACCCGTTTTCTATTTTTCACGATTTTTGAAACTTTTTACGGTTCGAGATTTTTTAAAATTTTTTTAGAAAGATTTTTGTCCCCAAATTTGGTAGAGGTGATCCTTGTATTTTTGTTGGTATGCGCAAAAACATTCAGCTAAAAACTTGAAGTGGAGAAGATTTTGTGACTGTTTGAAAAAAGTGTCCCCATTTCAGACACTTTAATGGCTATTGGCAGCAAACCTATAAAATCTCAAATGCTCTTTAAGGGGGTGTGAGTTCTTGAGGTTTGATAAGGGATAGGGGGCCAATATGAGGGCCAAGCACCATCACTCATCACACATCATTTGCGCACACCCCCTCGGCCCCCCAATCACCAAAACCCCCAATGCCGCTGGTTAGGCTCTCCGACAATGCTACGACGATGGAGCCCCGAGCGAAAAAAATGCCACACCAGCACATGCCCGAGCCCAACATGTGCACCGTGGCTCAAAATCTTAGACTGGGAATGAACTCCGTATGCTTAGACATGGAATGAACTCCGTATGCCTAAGCCAACCCACGAAACAAGCATACGGGTGCTCAGCCAGGCCGGAGAGGCAGAATGCGCAAGCCGGGGATCGGCCCGGTCCCCTCTGCGTGCTACCGGTCCCGCTGCCACAACCCTCGGTCTGGCTGGGGCTTAGACATGGAAAGAACTCCCTATGCCTAAGCCAACCCACGAAACGGGCGTGCGGGGGCTCAGTCGACCGGAGGGGCAAAATACGTAAGCCAGGGATCGGCCCGGTCCCCCCTGCGTGCTGTCGATCCTGCTGCCGCAACCCTCGATCCAGTCCGATCATAGAATGGGAATGAACTCCATATGCTGAGACTAGGGATGAACTCCGTATGCCTAAGTCAACCCACGAAACGAGCATGCGGGCGCTCAGCCGACCAGAGAGGCAGGATGCGCAAGCCGGGGATCGAACGAGTGGTAGGTGGGTTCAAGCACATCTTCATATTTTTGCCATGCCAATACCATTTTTATGGCGTGTAAATTCATACAATGGTCCCCTAAGCCTTCATGTGAAGTTTCGTAGCAAGATGACCCATTTTCTATTTTTCATGATTTTTGAAACTTGTTGCGGTTCGAGATTTTTTAAAATATTTTTAGAAAGAGTTTTGTTGGCATGCACAAAAAAATTCAGCTAAAAACTCGAAGTGGAGAAGATTTTGTGACCGTTTGAAAAAAGTGTCCCCATTTCAGACACTTTAATGGCTACTGGCAGCAAACCTATAAAATCTCAAATGCTCTTTAAGGGGGTGTGAGTTCTTGAGGTTTGATGAGGGATAGGGGCCCAATATAAGGGCCAAGTACAAGCAGCCATCGCACATCATGTGTGCACACCCCTCGACCCCCAATCGTCGGAACCCCAATGCCGCCAGTTAGGCTCTCCGACAATGCTCCGACGATAGTGCCCCGAGTGAAAAAAATGCGCACTAGCACATGCCCGAGCCCAGCATGTGCACCGTGGCTCAAACTCTTAGACTGGGAATGAACTTCATATGCTTAGACAGGGAATGCACTCCATATGCCTAAGCCAACCAATGAAACGAGCGTGCGGGTGCTCAGCCTGCTGGAGAGGTAGAATGTGGAAGCTGAGGATTGGCTCAGTCCCTCTCTGCGTGCTACCGGTCCCGCTGCCAGTACCCTCAGGTCGACTGGGGCTTATACATGGAATGAACTCCTATGCCTAAGCCAACCCACGAAACGGGCGTTCAGGCGCTCAGTCGGTCGGAAGGCAAAATGCTCAAGCCGGGGACAGGCCCGGTCGCCCCTACATGCTGCGATCCTGCTACCACAACCTGTGGTCCGGTTTGATCTTAGACTGGGAATGAACACCGTATGCTTAGACTGGAGATGAACTCTGTATGCCTAAGTCAACCCATGAAACGAGCATGCAAGTGCTCAATCAGTCGAAGAGGCCAGTCGAAGAGGTAGAATGCGTAAGTCGAGGATCGGCCCATTCCCCCTTTGCGTGCTGTCGGTCCTGCTACCACAACACTCGATCCGACTGGGGCTTAGACATGGAATGAACTCCCTATGCCTAAGCCAACCCACAAAATGGACGTGCGGGTGCTCAGCCGGTCGGAGAGGCAGAATGTGCAAGCTGGGGATCGGCTCGGTCCCCCCTGCGTGCTGTCGATCCTGCTATCGCAACCTTCAGTCCATTTCGATCTTAGACTGGGAATGAACTCCGTACACTTAGACTGGGGATGAACTCCATATGCCTAAGCCAACCCATGAAACGAGCGTGCGGGCACTCAACCGACCGAAGAGGTAGAATGCGCAAGCTGGGGATCGGCCTGGTCCCCCCTGCATGCTGCCAATCCTGTTGCTGGTCCTATTGCCAACACCCTCGGCCCGGTCTGATCTTAGATTGGGAATGAACTCTGTATGCTTAGACATGGAATGAACTCCGTATGCCTAAGCCAACCCATGAAACGAGCGTGCAGGCCTCAGTCGGTCGGAGAGGCAAAATGCGCAAGCCAGGGACTGACCCGATCCCCCCTGTGTTCCGGCGATGGTGCCCCGAGCGAAAAAAATACGACACCAGCATATGCCAAAGCCCAGCATGTGCACCGTGGCTCAAACTTTTAGACATGGAATGAACCATATGCTTAGACATGGAATGAACTCCTATGCCTAAGCCAACCCACGAAACGAGCGTGCGGGCGCTCTGTTGGCCGAAGAGGCAGAATGCACAAGCCAGGATCAGCCCGGTCCCCCTCTGTGTGCTGCCGGTCCCACTGCCACAACCCTCGGTCCGGTGGGGCTTTGACATGGAAAGAACTCCCTATGCCTAAGCCAACCCATGAAACAGGCGTGTGGGCACTCAAGCAATCGGAGAGGCAAAAAGCATAAGCCGGGGATCAGCCTGGTCCCCCACTGCGTGCTGTCGATCCTACTGCTGGTCCTGCTACCTCAACCCCCGGTTCGATCCAATCTTAGACTGGAATGAACTTCGTATGCTTAGACATGTAATGAACTCCGTATGCCTAAGCCAACCCACGGAACGAGTGTGCGGGCGCTTAGTCGGCCTTAGAGGCAGAATGCGCAAGTCGGGGATCGGCCCGGTCCCCCCTGCGTGCTGTCGATCTTACTGCCGTGACCCTCGGTCCGGTCTGATCTCAGATTGGGAATGAACTCCGTATGCCAAAGTCAACCCACGAAACGAGCATTCGGGTGCTGAGCCGACCGGAGAGGCATAATGTGCAAGTCGGGGATCGACTCGGTCCCCCTCTACATGCTACTAGTCCCGCTACCACAACCCTCAGTCTGACTAGAGCTTAGACATGGAATGAACTCCCTATGCCTAAGCCAACCCACGAAACGGACGTGTGGTGCTCAGTTGACCGGAGAGGCAAAATTCGTAAGCCGGGGATCAGCTCGATCCTCCCTACGTGCTGTCGATCCTGCTATCGTAACGCTCGATCCGGTCTGATCTTAGACTGGGAATGAACTCCGTATGCCTAAGTCAACCCACGAAATGAGCGTGCGGGCACACAATTGGCTAGAGAGGTTGGTCAGAGAGGTATAATGTGCAGGCCGAGGATCAACCCGATCCCCCTCTGCGTGCTGCCAATCCTGCTGTCGGACCTACTGCCACAACCCTCATCCAGCTGGGGCTTAGATATGGAATGAACTCCGTATGCCTAAGCCAACCCATGAAATGAGCGTGTGGGTGCTCAGTCGACCGGAGAGGCAGAATACGCAAGTTGGGGATCGGCCCGATCCCCCCTGCATGCTGCCAATCCTGCTGCTGGGAATGAACTCCGTATGCCTAAGTCAACCCATGAAACGAGCGTGTGGGCGTTGACCCGACCAGAGAGGCATAAGGCGTAAGCCGGGGATCGGCTCGATCCCCTCCTTACGTGCTACCAGCCACTGCCACAACCCTCGGTTCAGCTGGGCTTAGACATGGAATGAACTCCCTATGCCTAAGCTAACCATGAAACGGGCGTATGGGCGCGCAGCCGGCCAGAGAGCCGAACATGCAACCTTGGTCCGGTTCGATGTTAGACTGGGAATGAACTTCGTATGCTTAGACTGGGGATGAAATCCATATGCCTAAGTCAACTCACGAAACGAGCGTACGGACGCTCAGCCGACCAGAGAGGCAGAATGCACAAGCCGGGGATCGAAGGGGCGGTAGGTGAGTTCAAGAAAATCTTAATATTCCTGCCATGCCAATGCCATTTTTATGGCTTGTAAATTCATACAATGGTCCCCTACGCCTTCAATGTGAAGTTTTCATATGGCAGGATGACCCGTTTTCTATTTTTCATAATTTTTGAAACTTTTTACGGTTCGAGATTTTTAAAATATTTTTAGAAAGAGTTTTGTAACCAAATTTAGTAGAGGTGATCATTGTATTTTTGTTGGCATGCACAAAACATTCAGCTAAAAACTCGAAGTGGAGAAGATTTTGTGACAATTTGAAAAAAGTGTCTCGCATTTCAGACACTTTAATGGCTATTGGCAGCAAACCTATAAAATCTCAAATGCTCTTTAAGGGGGTGTGAGTTCTTGAGGTTTAATGAGAGATAAGGGCCAAGTACCCGCACCCATCGCAAATGATGTGCGCACACCCCGCGGCCCCCCAATCTCCGGAACCCCCAACGCCGTCGGTTAGGCTCTCCGGCGATGGTCCGACAATGGTACCCCGGGCAAAAAAAATGCAGCACCAGCACATGCCCGAGCCCAACATGTGCACCATGGGTCAAACTCTTAGACTGGGTGTGAACTCCGTATGCTTAGACATGGAATGAACTCCGTATGCCTAAGCCAACCCACGAAACGAGCGTGCAGGCGCTCAGCCGGTCGGAAAGGCAGAATGCGCAAGCCAGGGATTGGCCCGGTTCCCCTCTACGTACTATCAGTCCCGCTGCCACAACCCTCGTCCTGCTGGGGCTTAGACATGAAATGAACTCCCTATGCCTAAGCCAACCCATGAAAAGGGCATGCGGGCGCTCACCCGACCGGAGAGGCAGAATGTGCAAGCCGAAGATCGGCCCGAGCCCCCCTGTGTGCTGCCGATCCTACTGTCGTAACCCTCGGTCCGGTTAGATCTTAGACTGGGAATGAACTCCGTATGGTTAGACTGGGTATGAACTCCGTATGCCTAAGTCAACCCACGAAACAAGCGTGTAAGAGCTCAATCGGTCGGAGAGGCCGACCGGAGAGGCAGAATGCGCAAGCCAGGGATCGACCCGATCCACCCTATGTGCTATCGATTCTTCTACTAGTCCTGCTACCACAACCCTTGGTCCGATCTGATCTTAGACTGGGAATGAACTTCGTATGCTTAGACATGGAATGAACTCCGTATGCCTAAGCCAACCCATGAAATGAGCGTGCAGGCACTCAACCGGTTGGAGAGGCAGAATGCGCAAGCCAGGGACCGACCCAGTCCTCCCCTGCATGCTATCGATCCTGTTGCTGCAACCCTCGGTCCAATCTGATCTTAGACTGGGAACAAACTATGTATGCCTAAGTCAACCCATGAAACGAGCGTTCGGGCACTGAGCAGGTCGAAGAGGCGTAATGCGCAAGCTGGGGATCAACCTGGTCCCTCTCTCCGTACTGTCGGTCCCCGTTGCCACAACCTGTGGTCCAGTTGGGGCTTAGACATGGAATGAACTCCCTATGCCTAAGCCAACCCACAAAATGGGTGTGCGGGTGCTCAGCCGGCCGAAGAGGTAGAATGTACAAGCCGTGGATCGACCCGGTCCCCCCTGCATGCTATCGATCCTGCTACCGCAACCCTCGGTCCGATCTGATCTTAGACTGGGAATGAACTCTGTATGCTTAGACTAGGGATGAACTTCGTATGCCTAAGTCAACCAATGAAATGGGCGTACGGGTGCTCAGCCGGCCAGAGAGGTCGATCGGACAGGCATAATGCACAAGTCGGGGATCAACTCAGACCCCTTTTGCGTGTTGCCGATCCTGTTGTCGGTCTTGTTGCCATAACCCTCGATCCGGCTGGGGCTTAGACATGGAATGAACACCGTATGCCTAAGCCAACCCACAGAACGAGCGTGCAGGCGCTCAACTGGCTGGAGAGGCAGAATGCGCAAGCTAGGGATCAGCCCAATCCCCCTTGCGTGCTGCCAATCCTGTTGTTGGTCCTACTGTCGTAACCCTCGGTCTAGTTCGATCTTAGACTGGGAATGAACTCTGTATGCTTAGACATGGAATGAACTCCTTATGCCCTAAGCCAACCCATGAAACGGGCGTGCAGGTGCTCAGTCGGTCGGAGAGGCAGAATACGTAAGCTGGGGATCGACCCGGTCCTCCCATGCATGTTGTCGATCCTGCTGCCGCAACCTTTAGTCCGGTCAGATCTTAGACTGGGAATGAACTCCATGTGTTTAGACTAGGGATGAACTCCGTATGCCTAAGTCAACCCACAAAATGAGCGTGCAGACGCTCAGCCGACCAGAGAGGCAGGATGCGTAAGCCGGGGATCGAACGGGTGGTAGGTGGGTTCAAGCACATCTTCATATTTCTGCCATGCCACTGCCATTATTATGGCTTGTAAATTCATACAATGGTCCACTACGCCTTCATGTGAAGCTTCGTGGCAAGACGACCCGTTTACTATTTTTACGATTTTTGAAAATTTTTAACGGTTTGGGATTTTTTAAAATGTTTTTAGAAAGAGTTTTGTCCCCAAATTTGGTAGAGGTGATCCTTGTATTTTTGTTGGCATGGACAAAAAAATTCAATAAAAAACTCGTAGTGGAGAAGATTTTGTGACCGTTTGAAAAAAGTGTCCCCATTTCAGACGCTTTAATGGCTACTGGCAGCAAACCTATAAAATCTCAAATGCTCTTTAAGGGGGTGTGAGTTCTCGAGGTTTGATGAGGGATAGGGGGCCAATATAAGGGCCAAGTACCAGCACCCATTGCACATCGTGTGCGCACACCCCCCGGCCCCCCAATCGTCGAAACCCTCAATGCCGTCGGTTAGGCTCTCCGGCGATGCTCCGACGTGGTGCCCTGGGTGAAAAAAATTCAGCACCAGCACATGCCCGAGCCCAACATGTGCACCGTGGCTTAGAATTTTAGACTGGGAATGAACTCCGTATGCTTAGACATGGAATGAACTCCGTATGCCTAAGCCAACCCACGAAATGAGCGTGTGGCACTCAGCAAGCCGGAGAGGCGGAATGCACAAGTCGGGGATCGGCCCGGTCCCCCTCTACGTGCTGTCGGTCCCACTGCCACAACCCTCAATCTGGCTTGGGCATAGACATGGAATGAACGCCCTATGCCTAAGCCAACCCACGAAACGGGCGTGCGGGCGCTCAGCCGGTCGGAAAGGCAGAATGCGCAAGCTGGGGATCGGCCCAGTCCCCCTGCGTGCTGTCGATCCTGCTGTCGCAACCCTCGTCTGATCTGATCTTAGACTGGGAATGAACTCCGTATGCTTAGACTGGGGATGAACTCCGTATGCCTAAGTCAACCCACGAAACGAGCGTGCGGACGCTCCGTCGACCAGAGAGGCAGGATGCGCAAGCCGGGGATCGAACGGGTGGTAAGTGGGTTCAAGCACATCTTCATATTTCTGCCATGCCAATGCCATTTTTATGGCTTGTAAATTCATACAATAGTCCCCTATGCCTTCATGTGAAGTTTCGTGGTGAGACGACCCGTTTTCTATTTTTCATGATTTTTGAAACTTTTTGCGGTTTGGGATTTTTTAAAATGTTTTTAGATAGTGTTTTGTCCCCAAATTTGGGAGAGGTGATCCTTGTATTTTTGTTGGCATGCACAAAAAAATTCAGCTAAAAACTCGAAGGGGAGAAGATTTTGTGACCGTTTGAAAAAAGTGTCCCCATTTCAGACACTTTAATGGCTATTGGCAGCAAACCTATAAAATCTCAAATGCTCTTTAAGGGGGTGTGAGTTCTCGAGGTTTAATGAGGGATAAGGGGCCAATATAAGGGCCAAGTACCAGCACCCATCGCAAATCATGTGCGCACACCCCCCCGGCCCCCCAATCTCCGAAACCCCCAACGCCGCCGGTTAGGCTCTCCGGCGATGGTCCGGCGATGGTCCGGCAATGGTGCCCTAGGCGAAAAAAATGTAGCACCAGCACATGCCCGAGCCCAGCATATGCACCATGGCTCAAACTCTTAGACTGGGTGTGAACTCCGTATGCTTAGACATGGAATGAACTCCGTATGCCTAAGCCAACCCACGAAACAAACGTGCAGGCACTCAACCGGCCGGAGAGGCAGAATGTGCAAGCCGAGGATCGACCTGGTCCCCCTCTACGTACTACCGGTCTCGCTGCCACAACCCTTGATCCTACTGGGGCTTAGACATGGAATGAACTCCCTATGCCTCAGCCAACCCACAAAACAGGCGTGCGGGCGCTCAGTCGGCCGGAGAGGCAGAATGCGCATACTGGGGATCAGCCCGGTCCCCCCTCCGTGCTGTCGATCCTACTACTGCAACCCTCGATCCGGTCTGATCTTAGACTGGGAATGAACTCCATATGCTTAGACTGGTGATGAACTCCGTATGCCTAAGTAAACCCATGGAACGACCGTTCGGACGCTCAGTCGACCAGAGAAGCAGGATGCACAAGTCGGGGATCAAATGGGTGGTAGGTGGGTTCAAGCACATCTTCAAATTTCTATCATGCCAATGCCATTTTTATGGCTTGTAAATTCATACAATGGTCCCCTACGCCTTCATGTGAAGTTTCGTGGCAAGATGACCCGTTTTATATTTTGCATGATTTTTGAAACTTTTTATAGTTCGGGATTTTTTAAAAATTTTTTAGAAAGAATTTCGTCCCCAAATTTGGTAGAGGTGATCCTTGTATTTTTGTTGGCATGCACAAAAACATTCAGCTAAAAACTCGAAGGGGAGAAGATTTTGTGACCGTTTGAAAAAAGTGTCCCCATTTCAAACACTTTAATGGCTACTGGGAGCAAACCTATAAAATCTCAAATGCTCTTTAGGGGGGTGTGAGTTCTCAAGGTTTGATGAGGGATAAGGGGCCAATATAAGGGCCAAGTACCAGCACCCATCACACATCATGTGCGTAAACCCCCCGGCCCCCCAATCATCGGAACCCCCAATGCCGTCGGTTAGGCTCTGCGGTGATGCTCCTGTGATGGTGCCTCGGGCAAAAAAAATGTGGCACCAGCACATGCCCGAACGTAGCATGTGCATCGTGGCTCAAACTCTTAGACTGGGAATGAACTCCGTATGCCTAAGCCAACGCACAAAATGAGCAAACCGGGGATCGGCCCGGTCCCCCTCTGTGTGCTGCCAATCTCGCTGCCACAACCCTCGGTCCGACTGGGGCTTAGACATGGAATGAACTCCCTATGCCTAAGCCAACCCATAAAATGAGCGTACGGGCGCTAACCGGCCGAAGAGGCAAAATGCGTAAGTCGAGGACCGACCCGGTCCCCTCCGCGTGCTGTCGATCCTGTTGTCGCAACCCTCGATCCGATCTGATCTTAGACTGGGAATGAACTCCGTATGCCTAAGTCAACCCATTAAACGAGCATTCGGGCACTAAGCCAGCCAGAGAGGCATAATGCGCAAGCTGGGGATTGGCCCGGTCCCCCTCTGCGTGCTGTCGGTCCCACTGCCACAACCCTCGGTCCGGTTGGGGCTTAGACATGGAATGAACTCCCTACGCCTAAGCCAACCCATGAAACAGGTATGCGGGCGCTCATCTGGCCAAAGGGTAGAATGCGCAAGCCGGGGATCGGCTTGGTCCCCCTGTGTGCTACCAATCCTACTGCTGGTCCTACTATCGTAACCCTCGGTCCGGTCTGATCTTAGACTGGGAATGAACTCCGTATGCTTAGACATTGAATGAACTTCGTATGCCTAAGCCAACTCAAGAAACGAGTATACGGGCGCTCAGCTGGCCAGAGAGGTAGAATGCACAATGCGGGGACCGGCCCGGTCCCCCCCTGCGTGCTGTCAATCCTGCTGCTGCAACCTTCAGTCCAGTCGAATCTTAGACTGGGAATGAACTCCGTATGCCTAAGTCAATGCATGAAACGAGCATTCGGGCATTGAGCCAGCCGAAAAGGCATAATGTGCAAGCCGAGGATCGGCCCGGTCCCCCTCTGCGTGCTACCAGTCCCGCTGCCACAACCGTTGTTCTGGCTGGGGCTTAGACATGAAATGAACTCCCTATGCCTAAGCCAACCCACGAAATAGGCATGCGGGTGTTCAGCCGATCGGAAAGACAGAATGCGCAAGCCGGGGATCGGCTCGTCCCCCCTGCGCACTGTCAATCCTGCTACCACAACCCTCAGTCCAATTTGATCTTAGACTGGGAATGAAATCCGTATGCTTAGACTGGGGATGAACTCCATATGCCTAAGTCAACCCACGAAACGAGCGTGTGGGCACTCAACCGACTGAAAACGCATAATGCGCAAGCCAGGGAAGCCCGATCCCCTTTTGCGTACTGTCGATCTTGCTGCCGGTCTTGCTGCCACAACCCTCGGTCCGATTAGGGCTTAGACATGGAATGAAGTCCGTATGCCTAAGCCAACCCACAAAACAAGCGTGCGGGCATTCAACCGATCGGAAAGGCAGAATGTGCAAGCCGGGGATCGGCCAGATCCCCCTTGCGTGCTATCGATCCTGCTGTTGGTCCTGCTACCGCAACCCTCGATCCAGTTCGATCTTAGACTGGGAATGAACTCCGTATGCTTGGACATGGAATGAACGTCGTATGTCGAAGCCAACCCATGAAATGAGCGTACGGGTGCTCAGCCGGTTGAAGAGGCAGAATGAGCAAGCCAAGGACCGGCTCGGTCCCCCCTACGTGCTGTCGATCCTGTTGCTGCAACCCTCACTCTGGTCTGATCTTAGACTGGGAATAAACTCCATATGCTTAAGTCAACCCATGAAACAAGTGTGCGGGCGCTGAGCCGACCGGAGAGGCATAATGCACAAGCCGGGGATTGGTTCGATCCCCCTCTGCGTGCTACCAGTCCCGCTGCCACAACCCTCGGTTCAGCTGGGGCTTAGACATGGAATGAACTCTGTATACCTAAGCCAACCCACAAAACGAGCGTGCAGGCACTCAGCCAACCGGAGAGGAAGAATGCGCAAGCTGGGGATCGACCCGGTCCCTCCCTGTGTGCTACCGATCCTGCTGCTGGTCCTACTGTCGCAACCCTCGGTCCAATATGATCTTAGACTGGGAATGAACTCCGTATGCTTAGACATTTAATGAACTCCGTATGCCTAAGCCAACCCATGAAACGAGCGTGCGGGAGCTTAGTCAGCCTGAGAGGCAAAATGCACAAGCCAGGGATCGGCTTGGTCCCCCTCTGCATGCTGTCGATCCTGTTGTCCTGGCTCAAACTCTTAGACTGGGAATGAACTCTGTATGATTAGACATGGAATAAACTCCATAAGCCTAAGCCAACCCACGAAACAAGCGTGCGAGTACTCAGCAGGTCGGAGAGGTAGAATGCGCAAGCTGGGGATTGGCCTGATCTCCCTCTGCATGCTGTCGGCCCTGCTGCCACAACCCTCAGTCCGGCTGGGGCTTAGACATGGAAAGAACTCCCTATGCCTAAGCCAACCAATAAACCAAAGGTGCGGGCACTCGGCGTGCTGTCGATCCTGCTACCGCAAACCTTCGATCCAGTTCGATCTTAGACTTGGAATGAACTTCGTATGCTTAGACTGGGGATGAACTCCGTATGCCTAAGTCAACTCACGAAACGAACGTGCCGAAGCAAGCCGAGGATTGGCCTGGTCCCCCCTGCGTGCTGTTGATCCGACTGTCGGTCTTGCTGTCGCAACCCTCAGTCCGGTCTGATCTTAGACTGGGAATGAACTCTGTATGCTTAGACATGGAATGAACTCCGTATGCCTAAGCCAACCCACAAAACGAGCGTGCGGGTGCTCAGCCGATCGGAGAGGCAGAATGCGTAAGCCGGGGAGTGACCCGGTCCCTCTTGCATGCTGTCGATCCTGGTACTCGGTCTGGTCCGATCTTAGACTGGGAATGAACTCCGTATGCCTAAGTCAACCCACTAAATGAGCGTTCGGGTGCTGAGTGGCCAGAGAGGCATAATGCGCAAGCCGGGGATCAGCCCGGTCCCCCTCTGAGTGTTGTCGTTCCCGCTGCCACAACCCTCGGTTCGGTGGGGCTTAGACATGGAATGAACTCCCTATGCCTAAGCCAACCCATGAAACGGGCGTGCGGCGCTCAGCCGGCTGGAGAGGCAGAATGCGCAAGCTGGGGATCGGCCCGGTCCCCCCTGCGTGCTGCCAATCCTACTGCCGCAACCTTCGGTCCATTACATCTTAGGTTGGGAATATACTCCGTATGCTTAGACTGGGGATGAACTCCATATGCCTAAGTCAACCCACGAAACGAGCGTGCGGGTGCTCAGCCAGCCGGAGAGGCCGGCCGAAGATGCAGAATGCAAGCCGGGGATTGGCCCGGTCCTCCCTTGCGTGCTACCGATCCTGCTGCTGGTCCTGCTATCGCAACCCTTGGTCCGGTCGATCTTAGACTGGGAATGAACTCCGTATGCTTAGACATGGAATGAACTTCGTATGCCTAAGCCAACCACGAAACGAGCGTGCGGCGCTCAGCAGGCCGAAGAGGTAGAATGCACAAGCCGGGGACTGGCTCGATCCCCCTGCTGCTGTCGATCCTGCTGCCACAACCCTCGGTCCGATCCGATCTTAGACTGGGAATGAACTCCGTTTGTCAAAGTTAACCCACGAAATGAGCGTTCGGGTGCTGAGCCGATCGGAGAGGCATAATACACAAGTCGGGGATCGGCCCGATCCCCCTCTGCGTGCTGTCGGTCCCGCTGCCACATCCCTCGGTCCGGCTAGGGTTAGACATGGAATGAACTTCGTATGCCTAAGCCAACCCACGAAATGGGCGTGCGGGCGCTCAGTCGGCTAGAGAGGTAGAATGCACAAGCCGGGGATCGATTCGGTCCCTCTGGCTGGTCGATCCTGCTGTCGCAACCCTTGGTCTGGTCCGATCTTAGACTGGGAATGAACTTCA
>NW_019167826.1:30252385-30331057 GCF_002303985.1 Durio zibethinus | reverse complement strand
GCGGGCGCTCATCTGGCCAGAGGGTAGAATGCGCAAGTCAGGGATCGGCTCGGTCCCCCCTGCGTGCTACCAATCCTACTGCTGGTCCTACTATCGCAACCCTCGGTCCGGTCTGATCTTAGACTGGGAATGAACTACGTATGCTTAGACATGGAATGAACTTCGTATGCCTAAGCCAACTCAAGAAACGAGCATACGGGCGCTCAATTGGCCGGAGAGGTAGAATGCACAATGCGGGGACCGGCCCGGTCCCCCCTGCGTGCTGTCAATCCTGCTGCCGCAACCCTCAGTCCAGTCCAATCTTAGACTGGGAATGAACTCTGTATGCCTAAGTCAATGCATGAAACGAGCGTTTGGGCGTTGAGCCCACCGAAGAGGCATAATGCGCAAGCCAAGGATCGGCCCGATCCCCCTCTGCGTGCTACCAGTCCTGCTGCCACAACCGTTGTTCCGGCTGGGGCTTAGACATGGAATGAACTCCCTATGCCTAAGCCAACCCACGAAACAGGCATGCGGGCGTTCAGCCGGTTGGAAAGACAGAATGCGCAATCCGGGGATCGGCTCGTCCCCCCTGCGCGCTGTCGATCCTGTTACCACAACCCTCAGTCCGATCTGATCTTAGACTGGGAATGAAATCCGTATGCTTAGACTGGGGATGAACTCCGTATGCCTAAGTCAACCCACGAAACGAGTGTGCGGGCACTCAACCGACTGAAAACGTATAATGCGCAAGCCAGGGATTAGCCCGATCCCCTTTTGCGTACTGTCGATCTTGCTGCCACAACCCTTGGTCCGGTTAGGGCTTAGACATGGAAAGTCCGTATGCCTAAGCCAACCCACAAAACAAGCGTGCGGGCACTCAACCGATCGGAAAGGCAGAATGTGCAAGCCGGGGATCGGCCAGATCCCCCTTGCGTCTATCGATCCTGCTGTTGGTCCTGCTACCGCAACCCTCGATCCAGTTCGATCTTAGACTGGGAATGAACTCCGTATGCTTGGACATGGAATGAACGCCGTATGTCGAAGCCAACCCATGAAATGAGCGTACGGGTGCTCAGCCGGTTGAAGAGGCAGAATGAGCAAGCCAAGGACCGGCTCGGTCCCCCCTACATGCTGTCGATCCTGTTGCTGCAACCCTCACTCTGGTCTGATCTTAGACTGGGAATAAACTCCATATGCTTAAGTCAACCCATGAAATAAGTGTGCGGGCGCTGAGCCGACCGGAGAGGCATAATGCACAAGCCGGGGATTGGTTCGATCCCCCTCTGCGTGCTACCAGTCCCGCTGCCACAACCCTCGGTTCAGCTGGGGCTTAGACATGGAATGAACTCTGTATACCTAAGCCAACCCACGAAACGAGCGTGCAGGCGCTCAGCCAACCGGAGAGGAAGAATGCGCAAGCTGGGGATCGACCCGGTCCCTCCCTGTGTGCTACCGATCCTGCTGCTGGTCCTACTACGCAACCCTCGGTCCAATGATCTTAGACTGGGAATGAACTCCGTATGCTTAGACATTTAATGAACTCCGTATGCCTAAGCCAACCCATGAAACGAGCGTGCGGGAGCTTAGTCAGCCTGAGAGGCAAAATGCACAAGCCAGGGATCGGCTTGGTCCCCCTCTGCATGCTGTCGATCCTGTTGTCCTGGCTCAAACTCTTAGACTGGGAATGAACTCTGTATGATTAGACATGGAATAACTCCATAAGCCTAAGCCAACCCACGAAACAAGCGTGCGAGTACTCAGCAGGGTCGGAGAGGTAGAATGCGCAAGCTGGGGATTGGCCTGATCTCCCTCTGCATGCTGTCGCCCTGCTGCCACAACCCTCAGTCCGCTGGGGCTTAGACATGGAAAGAACTCCCTATGCCTAGCCAACCAATAAACCAAAGGTGCGGGCACTCGGCGTGCTGTCGATCCTGCTACCGCAACCTTCGATCCAGTTCGATCTTTAGACTTGGAATGAACTTCGTATGCTTAGACTGGGGATGAACTCCGTATGCCCTAAGTCAAACTCACGAAACGAACGTGCCGAAGCAAGCCGAGGATTGGCCTGGTCCCCCCTGCGTGCTGTTGATCCGACTGTCGGTCTTGCTGTCGCAACCCTCAGTCCGGTCTGATCTTAGACTGGGAATGAACTCTGTATGCTTAGACATGGAATGAATTCCGTATGCCTAAGCCAACCCACAAAACGAGCGTGCGGGTGCTCAGCCGATCGGAGAGGCAGAATGCGTAAGCCGGGGAGTGACCCGATCCCTCTTGCGTGCTGTCAATCCTGGTACTCGGTCTGGTCCGATCTTAGACTGGGAATGAACTCCGTATGCCTAAGTCAACCCACTAAATGAGTGTTCGGGTGCTGAGCTGGCTAGAGAGGCATAATGCGCAAGTCGGGGATCAGCTCGGTCCCCATCTGACTGTTGTCGTTCCAGCTGCCACAACCCTCGATTCGGTGGGGCTTAGACATGGAATGAACTCCCTATGCCTATAAGCCAACCCATGAAACGGGCGTGCGGGCGCTCAGCCGGCTGGAGAGGCAAAATGCGCAAGCTGGGGATCAGCCCAATCCCCCCTGCGTGCTGCCAATGCTACTGCCGCAACCTTCAGTCCATTACATCTTAGGTTGGGAATATACTCCGTATGCTTAGACTGGGGATGAACTCCATATGCCTAAGTCAACCCACGAAACGAGCGTGCGGGTGCTCAGCCAACCAGAGAGGTCGGCCGAAGATGTAGAATGTGCAAGCCGGGGATTGGCCCGGTCCTCCCTTGCGTGCTACCGATCCTGCTGCTAGTCCTGCTGTCGCAACCCTTGATTCGGTCTGATCTTAGATTGGGAATGAACTCCGTATGCTTAGACATGGAATGAACTTCGTATGCCTAAGCCAACCCACGAAACGAGCGTGCGGGCGCTCAGCAGGCCGAAGAGGTAGAATGCACAAGCCGGGGACTGGCTCGATCCCCCCTGCATGCTGTTGATCTTGCTGC
This sequence comes from Durio zibethinus, assembly GCF_002303985.1. The sequence continues at coordinate 30,328,078 of NW_019167826.1, read as the reverse complement.
CGCAACCCTCGGTTTGATCCGATCTTAGACTGGGAATGAACTCCGTTTGTCAAAGTTAACCCATGAAATGAGCGTTCGGGTGCTGAGCCAATCGGAGAGGCATAATACGCAAGGCAAGGATCCGTCCGATCCCCCTTTGCGTGCTGTCAGTCCCGCTGCCACATCCCTCGGTCCGGTTAGGGTTAGACATGGAATGAACTTCGTATGCCTAAGCCAACCCATGAAATGGGCGTGCGGGCGCTCAGTCAGCTAGAGAGGTAGAATGCACAAGTCGGGGATCAATTCGGTCCCTCCTGCGTGCTGTCAATCCTGCTATCGCAACCCTTGGTCTGGTTCGATCTTAGACTGGGAATGAACTTCATATGCTTAGACTAAGGATGAACTCCGTATGCCTAAGTCAACACACGAAATGAGCGTGCTAGCACTCAGCCGGCCGGAGAGTTCGGCCGGAGAGGCATAATGCACAAGTCGGGGATTAGCCTGGTCCCCCTCTGCGTGCTACCGATCCCGCTGTCGGTCCTGCTGCCACAACCCTCAATCCGACTGGGGCTTAGACATGGAATGAACTCCGTATGCCTAAGCCAACCCAAAAAATGAGCGTACAGGTGCTCAGCCGACCGAAGAGGAAGAATACGCAAGTCGAGGATCGGTCCCCCCTACGTGCTGTCAATCCTGCTGCTGGTCCTGCTGCTGGTCCTGCTGCCTCAACCCTCGATCCAGTCTGATCTTAGACTGGGAATGAACTCTGTATGCTTAGACAGGGAATGCACTCGGTATGTCTAAGCCAACCCATGAAATGAGCGCACGGGCACTCAACCGATCAGAGAGGCAGAATGCGCAAGCTGGGGATCGACCCGACCCCCCCTGCATGCTGTCGATCCTGCTACCGCAACCCTCGGTCCAGTCTGATCTTAGACTAGGACTAAACTCCGTATGCCTAAGTCAACCCACGAAATGAGCGTACGGGCGTTGAGCAGGTCGGAGAGGCATAATGCGCAAGCTGGGGATCGGCCTGATCCCCCTCTGCGTGCTGTCAGACTCACTGCCGCAAACCTCGGTCCGGCTGGGGCTTAGACATGGAATGAACTCCGTATGCCTAAGCCAACCCATGAAACGGGCGTGCGGGCACTCAACCGATCGGAGAGGCAGAATGCACAAGCCGGGGATCGGCCCGATCCCCCCTACGTGCTACCGATCCTGCTGTCGCAACCTCGTTTCGATTCGATCTTGATTGGGAATGAACTCCATATGCTTAGACTGGGGATGAACTCCGTATGCCTAAGTCAACCCACGAAACAAGCGTGCGGGCACTCAGTCGACCGGAGAGGTTGATCGGAAAGGCAGAATGCACAAGTTGGGGATCAGCCTGGGCCCCCCTGTGTGCTGTCGATCCTGCTGCTGGTCCTGCTGCCGATCCTGCTGCTGGTCCTGCTACCGTAACCCTCGATCCAGTCTGATCTTAGACCGGGAATGAACTCCGTATGCTTAGACATGGAATGAACTCCGTATGCCTAAGCCACCCACGAAACGAGCGAGCGGGCGCGTAGCCGGTCGGAGAGGTAGAACGCGCAAGCTGGGGACTGACCCGGTCCCCCCTGTGTGCTGTTTATCCTGCAGCCACAACCCTCGGTCCAGTCCGATCTTAGACTGGGAATGAACTCCGTATGCCTAAGTCAACCCATGAAACGAGTGTTCGGGCGCTGAGTAGGTCGAAGAGGCATAATGCACAAGTTGGGGATCGGCTCGATCGCCCTCTACGTGCTGCCAGTCTCGTTGCCACAATCCTCAGTCTGGCTATGGCATAAACATGGAATGAACTCCCTATGCCTAAGCCAACCCACGAAACAGGCGTGCGGGCGCTCAACCGGCCGGAGAGGTAGAATGCACAAGCCGAGGATCGATTCGGTTCCCCCTGTGTGCTGTCGATCCTACTGTCGCAACCCTTGGTCCGATCCAATATTAGACTGGGAATGAACTCTGTATGCTTAGACTGGGGATGAACTCTGTATGCCTAAGTCAACCAACGAAATGAGCGTGCGGACGCTCAGCCGACCAGAGAGGAAGGATGCGCAAGCCGGGGATCGAACGGGTGGTAGGTTGGTTCCAGCACATCTTCATATTTCTGCCATGCCAATGCCATTTTTATGGCTTGTAAATTCATGCAATGGTCCCCTATGCCTTCATGTGAAGTTTCGTGGCAAGATGACCCGTTTTCTATTTTTCACGATTTTTGAAACTTTTTACGGTTCAAGATTTTTTAAAATTTTTTTAGAAAGAGTTTTGTCCCCAAATTTGGTATAGGTGATCCTTGTATTTTTTTTTGGCATGCAAAAAAAAATTCAACTAAAAACACGAAGTGGAGAAGATTTTGTGACCATTTGAAAAAAGTGTCCCCATTTTAGACACTTTAATGGCTATTGGCAACAAACCCATAAAATCTCAAATGCTCTTTACGGGGGTGTGAGTTCTCATGGTTTGATGAGGGATAGGGGGCCAATATAAGGGCCAAGTACCAGCACCCATCACACATCATGTGCGCACACCCCCTGCCCCCCCAATCGTCGGAACCCCCAATGCCGCCGGTTAGGCTCTCCGACGATGCTCCGACGACGCTCCGGCGATGGTGCCCCGAGCAAAAAAAATATAGCACCAGCACATGCCTGAGCCCAGCATGTGCACCGTGGCTCAAACTCTTAGACTGGGAATGAACTCCGTTTGCTTAGACATGGAATGAACTCCGTATGCCTAAGCCAACCCATGAAACGAGCGTGCGAGCGCTCAGCCAGTCGGAGAGGTAGAATGCGCAAGCCGAGGATCGACCCGATCCCCCTCTACGTGCTGCCAGTCTCGTTGCCCCAACCCTTGGTCCGGTTGGGGCTTAGACATGGAATGAACTCCTGATGCCTAAGCCAACCCATGAAATGGGTGTGCGGATCGACCCGGTCCCCCCTGCATGCTACCGATCCTGCTGCCGCAACCCTCGGTCCGGTTACATCTTAGATTGGGAATGAACTCCATGTGCTTAGACTGGGGAAGAACTTTGTATGCCTAACTCATCCCACGTAACGACCGTGCGGGTGCTCAGCCGGCCAGAGAGGTCGGCTAAAGAGGCAGAATGCGCAAGCTGGGGATCAGCCTGATCTCGCCCTGCGTGCTATCGATCCTACTACTGGTCCTACTATCGCAACCCTCAATCTGGTCCGATCTTAGACTAGGAATGAACTCCATATGCTTAGACATGGAATGAACTCCGTATGCCTAATCCAACCCACGGAACGAGCGTGCGGGTGCTCAGCAGGCCAGAGAGGCAGAATACGCAAGCCAGGGACCGGCCCGATCCCCTCCTACGTACTGTCGATCCAAGTGCTGCAACCCTCGGTCCGGTCCAATCTTAGATCGGGAATGAACTCCGTATGCCTACGTCAACCCACGAAACGAACGTTCGGGTGTTGAGCCGGTCGGAGAGGCATAACGCGAAAGATGGGGATTGGCTCGATCCCCCTCTGCATGCTACCGGTCTCGCTGCCACAATCCTCGGTCCAACTAGGGCTTAGACATGGAATGAACTCCCTATGCCTAAGCCAACCCACAAAATGGGCGTGCGGGCCCTCAGCGGCCGGAGAGGCAGAATGCGCAAGTCGGGGATCGGTCCAGTCCCCCTCTGCGTGCTGTCGCTCCCGCTGCCACAACCCTTAGTCCGGCTGGGGCTTAGACATGGAATGAACTCCCTATGCTTAACCAACCCACAAAATGGGTGTGTGGGTGCTCAGCCGGTCGGAGAGGCAGAATGCGCAAGCCGGGGATCGACCCGATCCCCCCTGCGTGCTACCGATCCTGCTGCCGCGACCCTCAGTCTGATTCGATCTTAGATTGGGAATGAACTCTGTATGCTTAGACTAGGGATGAACTCCGTATGCCTAAGTCAACACATAAAATGAGCGTACGGGCGCTCAGCCGACCGGATAGGCCGATCGGAGAGGCAAAATGCACGAGCTGAGGATCGACCTAGTTGCCCCTTGCGTGCTGCAGATCCTACTGCTGCAACCCTCGGTCCAGTCCGATCTTAGACTGGGAATGAACTCCGTATGCTTAGACATGGAATGAACTCTGTATGCCTAAGCCAACCCACGAAACTAGCGTGTAGGCACTCAGCCGGTCGGAGAGGCAGAATGCACAAGCCGGGGACCGACTCGGTCCCATCCTACGTGCTATCGATCCTACTACCGCAACCCTCGGTCCAGTCTGATCTTAGACTGGGAAAGAACTCCGTATGCCTAAGTCAACCCATGAAATGAGCGTTCGGCTGCTGCGTCGATCAGAGAGGCATAATGCGTGAGCCGAGGATCGACACGGTCCCCTTTTGGGTTCTGCCAGTCCTGTTGCCATAACCCTTGGTCCGGCTGGGGCTTAGACATGGAATGAACTCTGTATGCCTAAGCCAATGCATGAAACGAGCGTGCGGGTGCTTAGCCGATCAGAGAGCTAGAATGCGAAAGCCGAGGATCGACCTGATCCCCCTCTGCGTGCTGCTGGTCCCGTTGCCACAACCCTAGGTCCGATTGGGGCTTAGACTTGGAATGAACTCCGTATTCCTAAGTGAACCCATGAAACGGGCGTGCAGACGCTCAGTCGATCAGAGAGGCAGAATGCGCAAGCCGGGGATCGGCTCGGTCCCCCCTGCGTGCGATTGATCCTACTATCGCAACCCTCGGTTCGGTTCGATCTTAGATTGGGAATGAACTCCGTATGCTTAGACTGGGGATGAACTTCGTACGCCTAAGTCAACCCAAGAAACAAGCGTGTGGCCACTCAACCGGCTGGAGAGGTCGGTCGAAGAGGCAGAATGCGTAAGCTAGGGATCGGCCCGATCCCTCCTGCGTGATGCAGATCCTGCTGCTGGTCCTGCTGCCGTAACCCTCGATCCAGTCTGATCTTAGACTGGGAATGAACTCCGTATGCTTAGACATGGAATGAACTCTGTATGCCTAAGCCAACCCATGAAATGAGCGTGCGGGCGCTCAGCCGGCCAGAAAGGTAGAATGCACAGGCCAGGGATCGGTTCGGTCCCCCTGCGTGCTATCGATCCTGCTGCTGTAACCCTCAGTCCAATCTAATCTTAGACTAAGAATGAACTCCATGTGCTTAGATTGGGGATGAACTCCGTATGCCTAGGTCAACCCACAAAACGAGCGTCGGGCGCTTGGCCGACCAGAGAGGCAGGATGCGCAAGCGGGGATCGAACGGGTGGTTGGTGGGTTCAAGCACATCTTCATATTTCTGCCATGCCAATGCCATTTTTATGGCTTGTAAATTCATACAATGTTCCCCTAAGCCTTCATGTTAAGTTTCGTGGCAAGACGACTCGTTTTCTATTTTTCATGATTTTTGAAACTTTTTATGGTTCGAGATTTTTTAAAATTTTTTTAGAAAGAGGTTTGTCCCCAAATTTGGTAGAGGTGATACCTGTATTTTTGTTGGCATGCAGAAAACAATTCAGCTAAAATCTCGAAGTGGAGAAGATTTTGTGACCGTTTGAAAAAAGTGTCCCCATTTCAGACACTTTAATGGCTACTGGCAGCAAACCTATAAAATCTTAAATGCTCTTTAAGGGGGTGTGAGTTCCGGAGGTTTGATGAGTGATAGGGGACCAATATAAGGGCCAAGTACCTGCACCCATCGCTCATCATGTGCGCAGACCCCCTGGCCCCCACAATCATCAGAACCCCCAATGCCGTCGGTTAGGCTCTTCGGCGATGCTCCGGTGATGGTGCCCCGGGCAAAAAAAATGTGGCACCAGCACATGCCCAAGCCAAGCATGTGCGCTGTGGCTCAAAATCTTAGACTGGGAATGAACTCCGTATGCTTAGACATGGAATGAACTCCGTATGCCTAAACCAACCCATGAAACGAGCGTACGGGCGCTCAGCCGACCGGAGAGGCAGAATACGCAAGCTGGGGATCGGCCTGGTCCCCCTCTGTGTGCTGTTGGTCCCGCTCCCATAACTTTCTATCTGGCTGGGGCTTAGACATGGACTGAACTCCCTATGCCTAAGCCAACCCATGAAACGGGCGCACGGGCGTTCAACCGGTCGGAGAGGCAGAATGCACAAGCCGAGGATCGGCCTGGTCTCCCTTGCATGCTGCCGATCCTACTATCGTAACCCTCGATCCGATCCTATCTTAGACTGGGAATGAACTCCACGTGCTTAGACTAGGAATGAACTCCGTATGCCTAAGTCAACCCACAAAACGAGCATTCGGTCGCTGAGTCGGTCAGAGAGGCATAATGCGAAACCGGGGATTGACCCGGTCCCCCTCTGCATGCTGTCGGTCCTATTGCCATAACCCTCGATCCGGCTGGGACTTAGACATGGAATGAACTTCGTATGCCTAAGCCAACCCACGAAACGAGCGTGCGGGTGCTTAGCCGATCGGAGAGGCAGAATGGGCAAGCCGGGGATCGGCCTGATCCCCCTCTGCGTGCTGTCGGTCCCTCTACCACAACCCTCGATCCGGTTGGGGCTTAGACTTGGAATGAACTCCCTATACCTAAGCCAACCCACGAAATGGGTATGTGGGTGCTCAATCGATCGGAGAGGCAGAATGACCAAGCTGGGGATCGGCTCGGTCCCTCCTGCATGCTGTTGATCCTACTGTCGCAACCCTCGGTCTGGTTCGATCTTAGACAGGGAATGAACTCCGTAGGCTTAGACTGGGGATGAACTCTGTATGCCTAAGTTAACCCATAAAACGAGCGTGCGGTCGCTCAACCAGTTGGAGAGATAGAATGCACAAGCCGGGGATCGGCCCGATCCTTTCTGTGTGATGCAGATCCTACAGCTGGTCCTGTTACCGTAACCCTTGGTCCTGTCCAATCTTAGACTGAGAATGAACTCCGTATGCTTAGACATGGAATGAAATCTGTATGCCTAAGCCAACCCACGAAACGAGCGTGCGGCTGCTCTACCGACCGGAGACTCAGAATGCATAAGCCAGGGATCGCCCTGGCCCCCCCTGCATGCGCCGATCCTACTGTCGTATCCCTCGGTCCAGTCTGATCTTAGACTGAGAATGAACTCCATATGCTTAGACTGGGGATGAACTCCGTATGCCTAAGTCAACCCACGGAACGAGCGTGCGGGCACTTAGCCGACCAGAGAGGCAGGATGCGCAAGCCGAGGATCGAACGGGTGGTAGGTGGGTTCAAGCACATCTTCATATTTCTGCCATGCCAATGCCATTTTTATGGCTTGTAAATTCATACAATGTTTCCCTAAGCCTTCATGTGAAGTTTTGTGGCAAGGTGACCTGTTTTCTATTTTTCACAATTTTTGAAACTTTTTGTGGTTCGAGATATTTTAAAATTTTTTTAGAAAGAGGTTTGTCCCCAAAATTGGTAGAGGTGATCCCTGTATTTTTATTGGCATGCATAAAACAATTCAATTAAAAACTCGAAGTGGAGAAGATTTTGTGACTGTTTGAAAAAAGTGTCCCCATTTCAGACACTTTAATGGCTACTGGCAGCAAACCTATAAAATCTCAAATGCTCTTTAAAGAGGTGCGAGTTCTCGACATTTGATGAGGGATAGGGGACCAATATAAGGGCCAAGTACCAGCACCCATCGTACATCATGTATGCACACCCCCTCGACACCCCCAATCACCGGAACCCCCAATGCCGTCAGTTAGGCTCTCCGACGACGGTACCCCGAGCGAAAAAAATGCGGCACCAACACATGCCCGAGCTCAGTATGCGCACCGTGGCTCAAAATCTTAGACTGGGAATGAACTCCGTATGCTTAGACATGGAATGAACTCTATATGCTTAGACATGGAATGAACTCCGTATGCCTAAGCCAACCCACAAAACGAGCGTGTGGGTGCTCAGCCGATCGAAGAGGCAGAATGGGCAAGCCGAGGATCAGCCTGATCTACCCCTACGTGCTGTCGATCCTGCTGCCACAACATGTAGTCCGATCTGATATTAGACTGGGAATGAACTCCGTATGCTTAGACTGGGGATGAACTCCGTATGCCTAAGTCAACCCACGGAACGAGCGTACGGGCGCTTAGCCGACCAGAAAGGCAGGATGCGCAAGCCAGGGATCGAACGGGTGGTAGGCAGGTTCAAGCACGTCTTCATATTTCTGCCATACGAATGCCATTTTTATGGCTTGTAAATTCATACAATGTTCCCCTAAGCCTTCATGTGAAGTTTTGTGGCAAGGTGACCTGTTTTCTATTTTTCACGATTTTTGAAACTTTTTGTCTTTCGGGATATTTTAAAATTTTTTTAGAAAGAGGTTTGTCCCCAAATTTGGTAGAGGTGATCCCTGTATTTTTTTTGGCATGCACAAAACAATTCAATTAAAAACTCGAAGTGGAGAAGATTTTGTGACTGTTTGAAAAAAGTGTCCCCATTTTAGACACTTTAATGGCTACTGGCAGTAAACCTATAAAATCTCAAATGCTCTTTAAGGAGGTGTGAGTTCTCGAGGTTTGATGAGGGATAGGGGGCCAATATAAGGGCCAAGTACCAGCACCCATCGTACATCATGTACGCACACCCCCTCGGCCCCCCAATCACTGGAACCCCCAATGCCGTCGGTTAGGCTCTCCAACGATGCTCCAACGATGCTCCGATGATGGTGCCCCGGGCGAAAAAAATACGGCACCAACACATGCCCGAGCTCAGTATGCACACCGTGGCTCAAAATCTTAGACTAGGAATGAACTCCATATGCTTAGACATGGAATGAACTCCGTATGCTTAGACATGGAATGAACTCCGTATGCCTAAGCCAACCCACGAAACGAGCGTGTGGGCGCTCAGCCGATCGGAGAGGCAGAATGCGCAAGCCGGGGATCGGTCCGGTCTACCCCTACGTGCTGTCGATCCTGCTACCACAACGTGCAGTCCAGTCTAATATTAGACTGGGAATGAACTCCGTATGCTTAGACTGGGGATGAACTTCGTATGCCTAAGTTAACCCACGGAACGAGCGTGCGGGCGGTTAGCCGACCAGAGAGACAGGATGCGCAAGCCGGGGATCGAATGGGTGATAGGTGGGTTCAAGAACATGTTCATATTTCTGCCATGCCAATGCCATTTTTATGGCTTGTAAATTCATACAATGTTCCCCTAAGCCTTCATGTGAAGTTTTGTGGCAAGGTGACCCGTTTTCTATTTTTCATGATTTTTGAAACTTTTTGTGGTTCGGGATATTTTAAAATTTTTTTAGAAAGAGGTTTGTCCCCAAAATTGGTAGAGGTGATCCCTGTATTTTTGTTGGCATGCATAAAACAATTCAATTAAAAACTCGAAGTGGAGAAGATTTTGTGACTGTTTGAAAAAAGTGTCCCCATTTCAGACACTTTAATGGCTACTGGCAGCAAACCTATAAAATCTCAAATGCTCTTTAAGGTGGTGTGAGTTCTCGAGGTTTGATGAGGGATAGGGGGCCAATATAAGGGCCAAGTACCAGCACCCATCGTACATCATGTACGCACACCCCCTCGGCCCCCCCAATCGTCGGAACCCCCAATGCCGTCGGTTAGGCTCTCCGGCGATGCTCCAACGATGCTCCGACGATGGTGCCCCGGGTGAAAAAAATGCGGCACCAACACATGCCCGACCTCAGTATGCACACCGTGGCTCAAAATCTTAGACTAGGAATGAACTCCGTATGCTTAGACATGGAATGAACTCCGTATGCCTAAGCCAACCCACGAAACGAGCATGTGGGCTCTCAGCCAATCGGAGAGGTAGAATGCGCAAGCTGGGGATCGACCTGGTCTACCCCTGTGTGCTGTCGATCCTGCTGCCACAATGTGCAGTCCGGTCTGATATTAGACTGGGAATGAACTCCGTATGCTTAGACTGGGGATGAACTCCGTATGCCTAAGTCAACCCATGAAATGAGCGTGTGGGTGCCCAGCCAGCCGGAGAGGTCAGCTAGAGAGGCATAATGCGCAAGCCGGGGATCAGCTCGATCCCCCTCTACGTGCTATCGATCCTGCTATCGGTCCTGCTACCACAACCCTCGGTCCGGTCGGGGTTAGACATGGAATGAACTCCGTATGCCTAAGCCAACCCACAAAATGAGCGTGCGGGCGCTCAGCCGGTCGGAGAGGCAGAATGCGCAAGTCGAGGATCGACTCGATCCCCTCTACGTGATATTGATCCTGCTGTCGTAACGCTTGGTCCGGTCTGATCTTACACTGGGAATGAACTCCGTATGCATAAGTTAACCCATGAAACGAGCGTACGGGTGTTGAGCAGACCGAAAAGGGATAATGCGCAAGTCGGGGATCGGCCCGGTCCCCCTCTACGTACTGTCGGTCCCGCTGCCACAACCCTCGATCCAACTGGGGCTTAGACATGGAATGAACTCCCTATGCCTAAGCCAACCCACGAAACGGGCATACGGGCGCTCAGCGCCGGAGAGGTAGAATGCGAAAGCCGGGATCGCCCGATCCCCCCTGCGTGCTGCTGATCCTGCTACCGTAACCCTCGATTCGATCTGATCTTAGACTGGGAATGAACTCTGTATGCTTAGACTGGGGATGAACTCTGTGTGCCTAAGTCAACCCATGAAGCGAGCGTACGGGCGCTCAGCCGGTCGGAGAGGCATAATACGTAAGCTGGGGATCAGCCCGATCCCCCTCTACGTGCTGCTGATCCCGTTGTCGGTCCTGCTGCCACAACCCTCGGTCCAGTTGGGACTTAGACATGGAATGAACGCCGTATGCCTAAGCCAACCCACGAAACGAGTGTGCGGGTGTCACTGGCTCTGACCTTAGACTCAGAAACCGTGTGGCCTTAGGCTTTGAATCTCCTCCTTTATGCCTAAGTCAGCCTAAAACACAAGCGTGCGGGCACTAGACCAACGGGAAGGGCTAATTACGCAAGTTAAAGAGAAACAGGATAAGAAGATAGAATTCTGGAAATGCTCTTGTATTCATTGAAACATAAGTGTTTGATGGTGTACAAATGAGGGTGGAGCAGCCCTCTATTAATAATTGAGGCTCCAGCTACAACTTAATGGGATATCCCTAGAATAAAGGCTAAAATCATGGGATTATACAGATTACAATCAATTAGGATGCTAACTCCTGATTTTCAGGGTCAACCAAATCTGCCAGGATGCTCCAGCTGATCCTGCCTATTTCCAGAAGCTTCCCTTGCGTGTCCAGCACCTTGGGCCCTTCTGGATGTGGTACGGGCAGCTTGTATGCCAGGCCTTGGTCTCACGGGCTGGCCTGCAAGTTGGGCGGTCATTCTGAACTCGTTTACTAGGCTTTGCACACAGATACCCGCCAGCACGCCTGGTCTGCGGGCCTTAACCTCTGGCTCACTTGCTGGTGCGCCTGATGTGCCTGGCGTGCCCGCCCAGGGTGTGACATTCTCCCCCACATGATTGCGCAATGCCCTCATTGCGTCTTCTGCATGGTACTACCTGATCTGGTCCCCGGACTGCCATAAGTCATCTGCTGGTTCCCAGCTCGCCTCACTGTCTGAAAGTCCCTTCCAGCGCACCAAGTACTCTTGTCTTGGCTGATAATTCTTTTGTCTCACCTCTTGGTCAGCTATGATGCTGTGGACCTCCTTCTCATATGAGGCCTTTGCTCCCAATGGTGCACGCTTTGACTCTGCCCATCCTGGATCTCCCTCATCGGCTTGAGCATGCTCACATGGAACACTGGGTGTACCCTCAGCTTGGGTGGCATATCCAGCTTGTAGGCAACCTTGCCTACCCTCTTGACTACTCGGAAAGGTCCCTTATACCTTCGGACTAGGCCTTTGTGCAGCCCCCTATGGTGCACAATGGGATGTAGCTTCACCAACACCAAGTCTCCAACCTGGAACTGCACGTCCCGCCTATTATGGTCTGCCCACTTCTTCGACCTCTTGGCCGCCTTATGTAGACAAACTCTGGCCAAGTCAGTTTGCTCCTGCCATGCCTTGGCAAACTTGTATGCTGCTAGATTCGACCCTGTATAACCTACAGCAATCGAACCGGGTGTTAGTGGTTGTTGCCCTGTCACAACCTCAAATGGGCTCTGGTTCGTTACCTCGCTCCTTTGTAAGTTGTAGGAAAATTGTGCAATATCTAGCAGCTTTGGCCAGTCCCTTTGTGTGGCACTCACATAGTGCCTGAGGTAGATCTCCAATAGTCCATTTACTCGCTCTGTCTGCCCATCGGTCTGTGGATGCATGCTGGTGGAAAAGTTCAAGTCTGACCCCAACAGCTTAAACAACTCAGTCCAGAACCTGCCCGTGAAATGCCCATCCCGATCACTAACAATGGTCCTCGACACTCCCCAGTACTTAACCATGTTCTTCAGGAACAATCGAGCTACCTCCTCGGCTGGGCACTCCTTGGTTGCTGGAATGAAGATTCCATACTTGGAAAACCTGTCCACCACTACCATGATGCTTCCAAACCCTTCTGCTTTGGGTAGACTGACTATAAAGTCCAGAGAAACACTCTCCCATGGTCGCTCTGGCACTGGCAATGGCTCTAAGAGACCCCCTGGTTTCTTGAGCTCCACCTTGTCCTATTAGCACACAAGACAAGTCTTCACATAGGCCTCCACATCGTCCCTCATGTGCGGTCGGTAGTACTGATCCTCGATCAGCGTCAGGGTGCAGCTCACTCCGGGGTGTCTAGCCCACCTTGAATCATGGCATTCTTGCAAAACTTCCTTGCGGAGCTTCCCGTGCTGCGGCACAAACAGTCTACTGCCCCTGGTGTACAGCAACCCATCCTGCAACCAAAACCGCCTAGTCTTACCTTGCTGGGCGTACTCCATCAAAACCTTGGCTGTAGGATCATGCACAAGTCCCTTCTTGATGCTCGGCACCAATGACCCCTCTGGTTGGCTAATGGCAGCAAGGTTAGCCTTTCTGCTCAAGGCGTCTACCACTAGGTTCGCCCGTCCTGGCTTGTACTCCATCTGAAAATCAAATTCTGTAAGAAAATCTTGCCATCTCGCCTGTTTGGGGGACAGCTTCTTCTGCGTCTGGAAGTAGCTGGTCGCCACATTGTCCGTCCTCACCACGAACCTCGACCCTAATAGGTAATGGCACCAAGTGCGCAAGCAGTGTACCACTGCAGTCATCTCCTTCTCTCGGATCATGTACTTGCGTTCAGTCTCATTTAGCTTCCTGCTCTCGAATGTGACTGGACGTCCCTCCTGCATCAACACGCCCCTTATGGCAAAGTCTGATGCATCCATATGTACCTCATACGGCTTGGCATGGTCTGGCAAGGCCAAGACTGTCTCCTCGGTCACAGCCCGCTTTAACCTATCAAAGGCTTCCTGGCACCCTGCGCTCCACTCCCATGCTCTCCCTTTCTTAAGCAAGTCAGTCAATGGCGTGGCTATTGCTGAGTGACCTTTGATGAAGCACTTGTAGTAGTTAACCAGCCCAAGGAATGATCTCAACTCAGTGACCTTGGCTGGCGGTTGCCACTCCAGGGTGGCGTGCATCTTGCCTTCATCCATGCGTATCCTACCACCTCCCACTATGTGGCCTAGGAACAGGATCTCCTACTGGGTGAATGAGCACTTCTCCCTCTTGACAAACAGCTTGTGCACCCGCAACACCTCGAACACCTGTCTCAAGTGGTCTACATGCTCTCCCAAAGTCTGGCTGTAGATCATAATGTCATCCAAATAATCCATAACAAATTGATCAAGGAACGACTGAAGTACCTTGTTCATAAGGGTGCAGAATGTTGCTGGAGCGTTCGTGAGTTCGAAAGGCATCACCAAGAACTCATACGAACCATACCGAGTGACACATGCTATCTTTGGCTCATCTCCCTCCGCGATCTTGACTTGATAGTAGCCTGACCTCGAATCCAGCTTGGTGAACCACCTTGTGCTCCCAAGTTGATCGAACAAGTCCGTAATGAGTGGGATGGGGTACTTGTTCTTGATGGTCAGCTTGTTCAAAGCCCGGTAGTCTATGCACAGTTGCAACAACCCATCATGCTTGCGCTGGAATAGAACCGGTGCACCATAGGGCACCTTCGATGGCCTGATAAAGCCAGCATCAACTAACTCTTTGAGCTACTTCCTCAACTCCTCCAACTCTGGTGGAGACATTCGGTAAGGGGCTCTAGCTGGTGGCTTGGCCTCAGACACCAGCTCGATCTTGTGGTTCACCTCTCTCTTAGGTGGTAGCTTGCTAGGCAGCTTTGCGGGCATCACATCACTAAAGTTCTTCAGCACCTTTAGCACCTCCAAGGGTGACTCGATCTCCTTCTCCCTTGGCTCATCATATTTCAGGGCTGCCAATAAGGTGTCTTCTTGTCTGCTTATCGCCTTGGCAAATTGGATGGCTGACACCACCCTGACCCAACTCCAGACCCTCTCCTCAATGGCACTAGGCATTGGCACCATGCATCCAAGATGCAAACACAATTGGCAAAAGGCACAAAAAGGGCATTAATCCGAACAAGGAAATCCAACCCAATCACAAACTCATAGTCATCAAGGGGTATCACCTCTATGGTTTCCTTACCTTTCCAGTCTCCAAGCTGTAACTCCACTCCCGTGCTACTCTAATGGCTGGAACCTCCTTGGAGTTCACTGTTTTTGATGGTAGTAGTCCCTTTCTGCACCTTTAGTCCAAGCTTCTGGCTCCATCACTTGAAATAAAAATATGTGAGGCACTTGTGTCCACCAGTGCGCTCACCTTCTGACCCACAACCATTAGATCCGCAAACATCAAGCCCTTTGGCTTGCAGCTCCCTTACTTTGGACCAGCATTGGGCACTAACGACCCAAGCTTTACTACCCTGACTCTGGCTCTCGTCAGACTCCTTGTCTACAGCAGCCAGTTTGCCCTTCTGCGAGCAATTTGTGTGCTATGTGGCTCCCTCCACATAGGTAGCATGCTAGTGGCTCTCGTCCCCTTTTGCTTTCCACTTGCTGCTGGTGGCTTCCTCTCGCCATCCTTGGTTGAAACGGTCTCAGTCTCCATCCTTGACTCTCGGTCATGGTTCTTCCCTTGGATTGCTTCTTTCGGTCCCTATCGTCCCTGCCCTTACCCTTGGGCTTGGTAGACTCGAACTTGTTTAGAGGCTTGAACTCTATCAAGGCCTCGGCAGTAGTCATGGCTTTAGCCAAGTCATGAACTCCTCCCCTTTGTAGCTCATGCTTCACCCACGGCTTCAGCCCATCCATGAAAGCAATTAAGGCATCTTTCTCGCCTAGATCCGAGATCTGTAGCATCAGTTCAGAGAATTTTTGGACATACTCCCTTATGTCCCCTTGCTGGCTCAGCCTGCGTAACTTTACCCGCGCCTCATCATCGGCATACTCTGGGTAAAATTGTTCTCTGAACTCCTTTTGGAACTCTGCCCAGGTTCCAATCTTGGCACTCCCACGCCTGACACCATCACACCTGTGCCTCCACCACAATAAGGCTACATCAGTGAGATACATAGCAGCGGTGCTTACCTTTATCGCCTCGTCTTGCATGCCCATGGCCTGGAAGTACTGCTCCATACCCCATAGGTAGTTGTCTACTTCCTTGGCTGCCCTAGACCCCTTAAACTCTTTAGGCTTGGGGACATCCAATCTGGACTTGGACACTCCAGCAAACATGCCATTCCCAATGGCAGTCTTGCAAGCAACGAGCTCACTGGCAAGCTCCTCCATCCGCTGGTGCATGGCCTCCATGCCATCGCGCAAGGTCAGCACTTCAGCCTCCAAGGTCTGATTCTTTCGGGTGAACACGTCCATGCCTTTGTTGAGAGCAGCTTCTAGCTCACTTTGGATCTCCTCCCCATGGAGTCTAACGTTGCAATGTGAGTCTTTACCTCCTCAACTTCTCCCCCATGTTGCCTACGGTCACCTCCACCTTGGCCAGCCTACCGTCCATGGTAGACCATATATCTCTAGAACTGGCTTTCTCGCCTCTTCCACACCCATGCTCCTGGGCCTCTGGTTGTTGGCTAGCAACGTCACTTTGGGATGCCATCTCCTCAATCACGATCTAACCTGCACAACACAAACACGTAGAATCAAACTCGCTCTGATACCAACTGTCACGGGCTCCGACCTTAGACTTAGAAACCGTGCGGCCTTAGGCTTGGAATCTCCTCTTTTATGCCTAAGTCAGCCTAAAACACAAGCATGCGAGCACTAGAACAATGGGAAGGGCTGATTACACAAGTTAAAGAGAAATAGGATAAGAAGATAGAATTCTGCAAATGCTCTTGTATTCACTGAAACAGAAGTGTTTGATGGTGTACAAATGAGGGTGGAGCAGCCCTCTATTTATAGTTGAGGCTCCAGCTACAACTTAATGGCATATCCCTAGAATAAAGGCTAAAATCATGGGATTATATAGATTACTATCAATCAGGATGCTAACTCCTAATTTTTAGGGTCAACCAAATCTGCTAGGATGCTCCAACTGATCCTGCCTGCTTTTAGAAGCTTCCCTTGCGTGTCCAGCACCTTGGGCCCTTCTGGATGTGGTACGAGCAGCTTGTATGCCAGGCCTTGGTCTCACAGGCTGGCCTACAAGTTGGGCAGGCGTTTGGGTGGGCGTTCTGAACTCTTTTGCTAGGCTTTGCGCATAGATACCCGGCAACGCGCCTGGTCTGAGGGCCTTAACCTCTAGCTCGCCTGCTGGTGCACCTGATGTGCCTGGGACACGGGCACTCAGCCAGTCAACGAGGTAGAATGTGCAAGTTGGGGATCAGCTCGGTCCCCCCTGCGTGTTGTCGATCCTGCTGCTGGTTCTGCTATCGTAACCCTCGGTCCGATCCTATCTTAGACTGGGAATGAACTCCGTATGCTTAGATTGGGGATGAACTCTGTATGCCTAAGTCAACCCACGAAATGAGCGTGCGAGTGCTGAGTCGACCGAAGAGGCATAATGCGTAAGCCGAGGATTAGCCCAGTCCCCCTCTACGTGCTGCCAGTCTTGCTGCCACAACCTTCAGTCCGACTGGGGCTTAGACATGGAATGAACTCCGTATGCCTAAGCCAACCTATGAAACGAGCGTGCGGGCCCTTAACCGACTGGAGAGGTAGAATGCGCAAGCCGAGGATCGGCCCGATCCCCCCTGCGTGCTGATCCGGCTGCCGTAACCCTCGATCCGATCTATTCTTAGACTAGGAATGAACTCCGTATGCATAAGTCAACCCACGAAACGAGCGTGCGGGCGCTGAACCGGCTGAAGAGGCATAATACGCAAGCTGGGATCAGCCCGATCCCCTTCTGCGTGCTGCCGGTCCCACTGCCACAACCCTCGATCCGGCTGGGGCTTAGACATGGAATGAACTCCCTATGCCTAAGCCAACCCACGAAATGGGCATGCGAGCGCTCAGCCGACCGAGAGGCAAAATGCGCAAGCCGAGGATCGGCCCGGTCCCCCCTGCGTGTTGCAGATCTCGCTACCACAACCCTCGGTCTGGCTGGGGCTTAGACATGGAATGAACTCCCTATGCCTAAGCCAACCCACAAAACGGGTGTGTAGGGTGCTCAGTCGACCGGAGAGGCAGAATGCGCATGCCGGGGATCGACCCGATCCCCTCTGCATGCTGTCGATCCTACTGTCGCAACCCTCGGTCCGATCCGATCTTAGACTGGGAATGAACTCCATATGCTTAGATTGGAGATGAACTTCGTATGCCTAATTCAACCCACGAAACGGGCGTACGGGCGCTCAACCGGTCGGAGAGGCTAGTCGGAGAGGCATAATGCACAAATCGAGGATTAGCCCGGTCCCCCTCTGCGTGCTGTCGATCTCGCTGCCGGTCCTGCTGCCACAACCCTCGATCCGGCTGGGGCTTAGATATGGAATGAACTTTATATGCCTAAGCCAACCCATAAAACGAGCATACGGGCGCTCAGTCGATCGGAGAGGCAGAATGCACAAGACGGGGATCGACCTGGTCCCCCCTGCGTGCTGCCAATCCTGCTGCTGGTCCTGCTACCGCAACCCTCGGTCCGGTCCAATCTTAGACTGGGAATGAACTCCGTATGCTTAGACATGGAATGAACTCCGTATGCCTAAGCCAACCCACGAAACGAGCGTGCAGGCGCTCAGTCAACCGGAGAGGCAGAATGTGCAAGCCAGGGATCGGCTCGATCCCCCCTACGTGCTATCGATCCTGCTGTCGCAACCCTCGGTCCGGTCCGATCTTAGACTGGGAATGAACTCCGTATGCCTAAGTCAACCCACAATATGAGTGTACGGGTGCTGAGCCGGTCGGAGAGGCATAATGCGCAAGTCGGGGATCGGCCCGGTCCCCCTCTGCATGCTGTCGATCCCACTGCCACAAACCTCAGTCCAGTTGGGGCTTAGACATGGAATGAACTCCCTATGCCTAAGCCAACCCATGAAACGAGCGTACGGGCGCTCGACCGATCAGAGAGGCAGAATGCGCAAGCCTAGGATTGGCCTTGTCCCCCCTGCGTGCTACCGATACTGCTGCCGTAACCCTCGACCCGGTTCGATCTTAGACTGGGAATGAACTCGTATGCTTAGACTGGGGATGAACTCTGTATGCCTAAGTCAACCCATGAAACGAGCATGCGGGCACTTAGCCGACCAGAGAGGCAGGATGCGCAAGTCGGGGATCGAACGGGTGGTAGGTGGGCTCAAGCACATCTTCATATTTCTGCCATGCCAATGCCATTTTTATGGCTTGTAAATTCATACAATTTTCCTCTAAGCCTTCATGTGAAGTTTCGTGGGAAGACGACCCGTTTTCTATTTTTCACGATTTTCAAAACTTTTTATGGTTCAGGATTTTTTAAACTCTTTTTAGAAAGAGTTTTGTTCCCAAATTTGGTAGAGGTGATCCTTGTATTTTTGTTGGCATGCACAAAAAAATTCAACTAAAAACTTGAAGTGGAGATGATTTTGTGACCGTTTGAAAAAAGTATCCCCATTTCAGACACTTTAATTGCTATTGGCAGCAAACCTATAAAATCTCAAATGCTCTTTAAGGGGGTGTGAGTTCTCAAGGTTTGATGAGGGATAGGGGGCCAATATAAGGGCCAAGTGTCACACCCTGGGTGGGTGCGCCAGGCATATCTGGTGCACCAGCAGGCGAGCCAAAGGTTGAGGCTCGCAGACCATGCGTGCTGGTGGGTATCTGCTCGCAAAGCGTAGCAAACGAGTTCAGAACGCCCGCCCAACTTGCAGGCCAGCCCATGAGACCAAGGCCTGGCATACAAGCTGCCTACACCACATCTGGAAGGGCCCAAGGTGCTGGACATGCAAGGGAAGCTTCTGGAAGCAAGCAGGATTAGCAGCAGCATCCTGGCAGATTTGGTTGACCCTGAAAATCAGGAGTTAGCATCCTGATTGATTGTAATCTGTATAATCCCATGATTTTAGCCTTTATTCTAGGGATATTGCCATTAAGTGTAAGCTGGAGCCTCAACTATAAATAGAGGGCTGCTCCTCCCTCATTTGTACACCATTAAACACTTCTGTTTCAGTGAATACAAGGGCATTTCTAGAATTCTGCCTTCTTATCCTGTTTCTCTTTAACTTGCTAATCAGCCCTTCCTGTTGTTCTAGTGCCCGTACGCTTGTGTTTTAGGCTGACTTAGGCATAAAGGAGGAGATTCCAAGCCTAAGGCCACACGGTTTCTAAGTCTAAGGTCAGAACTCGTGACAGTTGGTATCAGAGCAAGTTTGATTCTGCGTGTTTGTGTTGTGCAGGATAGAGGAGATGGCATCCCAAAGTGACGCTGCTAACCAACAACCAGAGGCCCAGAAGCATGGGCATGGAAGAGGGAGGAAAGCCAGTTCTAGAGATATCTGGTCTACCATGGACGGTAGGCTAGCCAAGGTGGAGGTGACCATGGGCGACATGGGGGAGAAGCTTGAGGGGGTAGAGACTCACATTGCATCGCTAGACTCCATGAGGGAGGAGATCCAAAGTGAGCTGCAAGCTGCTCTCAACAAAGGCTTGGACGTGTTCACCCAAAAGAATCAGACCTTGGAGGCTGAAGTGCTGACCTTGCGCGATGGCATGGAGGCCATGCGCCAGCGGATGGAGGAGCTTACCAGTGAGCTCGTTGCTTGCAAGACTGCCATTGGGAATGGCATGTTTGCTGGAGTGTCCAAGTCCAGATTGGATGTCCCCAAGCCTAAGGAGTTCAAGGGGGCTAGGGCGGCCAAGGAAGTAGATAACTACCTTCAGGGTATGGAGCAATACTTCCAGGCCATGGGCATGCAAGACGAGGTGATAAAGGTAAGCACTGCTGCTATGTATCTCACTGATGTACCCTTATTGTGGTAGAGGCGCAGGTATGATGATGTCAGGCATGGGAGCGCCAAGATTGGAACCTTGGCAGAGTTCCAAAAGAAGCTTAGAGAACAATTTTACCCGAAGTATGCCAATGATGAGGCACGAGCAAAGTTACACAGGCTGAGCCAGCAAGGGGACATAAGGGAGTATGTCCAAAAATTCTCTGAACTGATGCTACAGATCTCGGATCTAGGTGAGAAGGATGCCTTATTTCCTTTCATGGATGGGCTGAAACCGTGGGTGAAGCATGAGCTACAAAGGAGAGGAGTTCATGACTTAGCTAAAGCCATGACTACTATCGAGGCCTTGATAGAGTTCAAGCCTCTGAACAAGTTCGAGTCTACCAAGCCCAAGGGTAAGGGCAGGGACGATAGGGATCAGAAAAAGCAATCCGAGGGGAAGGACCGTGACTGGGAGTCCAAGGATAGAGATCGAGACCATTCAACCAAGGATGGCAAAAGAAAGCCACTAGTAGGCAAGTGGAAAGCAAAGGGGGACCGAGAGCCACTAGCATGCTACCTATGTGGAGGGAGCCACATAGTGCACAATTACTCACAAAAAGGCAAGCTGGCTGCTGTAGACAAGGAGTTTGATGAGGAGCCAGAGTGAGGGGCAACAAAGCTTGGGTCGTTGGTGCTCAATGCTATCTAGAGTAAGGGGAGCCACAAGCCAAAGGGCTTGATGTTTGCGGATTTGATGGTTACGGGTCAGAAGGTGAGCGCACTGGTGGACACATGTGCCTCACATCTTTTTATTTCAGGTGATAGAGCCTGAAAGCTCGGACTAAAGGTGCAGAAAGGGACTGGTACCATCAAAACAGTGAACTCCAAGGAAGTTTCAGCCATTGGAGTAGCGCGGGGGGTGGAGTTGCAGCTTGGAGACTGGAAAGGCAAGGAGACCATTGAGGTAATACCCCTTGACGACTATGAGTTTGTGATTGGGTTGGATTTCCTTGTTCGGATTAACGCCCTCCTTGTGCCTTTTGCCGATTGTGTTTGCATCTTGGATGCACGGTGCCAATGCCTAGTGCCATTGAGGAGAGGGTCTGGAGTTGGGTCGCGGGTGGTGTCAGCCATCCAATTTGCCAAGGTGGTAAGCAGACAAGAAGACACCTTCTTGGCAGCCCCCTGAAATATGATGAGCCAAGGGAAAAGGACACCGAGTCACCCTTGGAGGTGCTAAAGGTGCTAAAGACCTTTAGTGATGTGTTGCCCATAAAGCTACCTAGCAAGCTACCACCTAAGAGGGAGGTGGACCACAAGATCGAGCTGGTGTCCGAGGCCAAGCCACCAGCTAGAGCCCCTTACCGAATGTCTCCACCAGAGTTTGAAGAGTTGACGAAGCAGCTCAAAGAGTTAGTTGATGCTGGCTTCATTAGGCCATCGAAGGCACCCTATGGTGCACCGATTCTATTTTAGCGCAAGCATGATGGGTTGTTACGGCTGTGCATAGACTATCGGGCTTTGAACAAGCTGACCATCAAGAACAAGTACCCCATCCCACTCATTGCAGACTTGTTCGATCAACTTGGGAGTGCAAGGTGGTTCACCAAGCTGGATTTGAGGTCAGTCTACTATCAAGTCAAGATCACAGAGGGAGATGAGCCAAAGACAGCATGTGTCACTCGGTATGGTTCATATGAGTTCTTGGTGATGCCTTTCAGACTCCCGAATGCCCCAATAACATTCTGCACCCTTATGAACAAGGTACTTCGGTCATTCATTGATCGGTTTGTTGTGGTTTATTTGGATGACATTGTGATGTACAGCCAGACTTTGGGAGAGCATGTAGACCACTTGAGACAGGTGTTCAAGGTGTTACGGGTGCACAAGCTGTTTGTCAAGAGGGAGAAGTCCTCATTCACCCAGCAGGAGATCCCGTTCCTTGGTCACATAGTGGGAGGTGACAGGATATGCATGGATGAAGGTAAGATACACGCCATCCTGGAGTGGCAACCGCCAGCCAAGGTCACTGAGTTGAGATCATTCCTTAGGCTGGTCAACTACTACAGGCACTTCATCAAAGGTCACTCAGTAATAGCCACGCCATTGACTGACTTGCTCAAGAAAGGGAAAGCATGGGAGTGGAGCACAGGGTGCCAGGAAGCCTTTGACAGGTTGAAGCGGGCTATGACCGAGGAGCCAGTCTTGGCCTTGCCAGACCATGCCAAGCCATATGAGGTGCATACAGATGCATCAGACTTTGCCATAGGGGGTGTGTTGATGCAGGAGGGACGTCCAGTCGCGTTCGAGAGCAGGAAGCTGAACGAGACTGAACGCAAGTAGACGGTCCAAGAGAAGGAGATGACTGCAGTGGTGCACTGCTTGCGCACTTGGTGCTATTACCTGTTGGGGTCAAGGTTCGTGGTTAAGACGGACAATGTGGTGACTAGCTACTTCCAAACGTAGAAGAAGCTATCCCCAAGTAGGCGAGATGGCAAGATTTTCTTGTGAAATTTGATTTGCAGATAGAGTACAAGTCGAGGTGGGTGAACCTAGTGGCAGACGCCCTGAGCAGGAAGGTTAACCTTGCTGCCATTAGCCAACCAGAGGGGTCACTGGTGCCGCACATCAAGGAGGGACTTGTGCATGATCCTACAGCCAAGGCTTTGATGGAGTATGCCCAGCAAGGTAAGACTAGGCGATTTTGGTTGCAGGATGGCTTGCTGTACACCAGGGGAAGTAGACTATTTATGCCACAGCACAGGAAGCTCCGCAAAGAAGTTTTGCAAGAATGCCATGATTCAAGGTGGGCTGGACACCCCAGCATGAGTTGTACCTTGGCGTTGATCAAGGATCGGTACTACTGGCCGCACATGAGGGACGATGTGGAGGCCTACGTGAAGACTTGTCTTATGTGCCAACAGGACAAGGTGGAGCTCAAAAAACCAGACGGTCTCTTGGAGCCATTGCCAGTGCCAGAGCGACCAAAGGAGAGTGTTTCTCTGGACTTTATAGTCGGTCTACCCAAAGCAGAAGGGTTTGGAAGCATCACGGTAGTGGTGGATAGGTTTTCCAAGTATGGAATCTTCATTCCAGCAACCAAGGAGGCAGCTCAATTGTTTCGGAAGAACATGGTTAAGTACTGGGGAGTGCCGAGGACCATTGTTAGTGATCAGGATGGGCATTTCACGGGCAGGTTCTGGACTGAGTTGTTCAAGCTGTTAGGGTCAGACTTGAACTTTTCCACCAGCATGCATTCGCAGACCGATGGGCAGACAGAATGAGTGAATGGACTATTGGAGGTCTACCTCAGGCACTATGTAAGTTCCACACAAAGGAGATGGCCAAAGCTGCTAGATATTACGAGTGTTTCCTCAACTTGTCAAAAGAGCGGGCAACGAACCAAAGCCATTTGAAGGTTGTGACAGGGCAACAACCATAACACCCGCGTTTAATTGCTGCAGGTTTACAGGTCGAATCCAGCAGCATATAAGTTTGCCACATCAAGAGGCAAACTGACTGGCAGAGTTGTCTACACAAGCAGCCACAGAGTCAAGAAGTGGGCGACAGAATAGGTGGGATGTCCAGTTCAGTTGGAACTTAGTATTGGTGAAGCTGCATCCATTGTGTGCATAGAGGCTGCCCAAAGGCTAGTCTAGGGTATGAGGGACGCTTCCGGTAGTCAGAGAGGTAGGTCAGGTTGCCTACCAGCTGATTTGCCACCCAAGCAAGGTACACCCGATGTTCCATGTGAGCATGCTCAAGTTTCATGAGTGAGGGAGATCCAGGATGGGTCGCGTCAAAGCGTGCACCATTGGCAGCAAAGGCCTCATATGAGAAGGAGTCACAGCATCATAGCTGACTGGGAAGTGAGACAGAAGAACTATCAGCCAAGACAAGAGTACTTGCTGTGCTTGGAAGGGACTTTCAGACAGTGAGGTGAGCTGGGAACCAGCAGATGACTTATGGCAGTTCAAGGACCAAATCAGGCAGTACCATGCAAAAGACGCAATGAGGGCGTTGCGCAATCAGGTGAGGGAGAATGTCACATGCTGGGCGGGCATGCCAGGCACATCAGGCGCACTAGCAAGTGAGCCAAAGGTTGAGGCCCGCAGACCAGGCGTGCTGGCGGGTATCTACGTGCAAAGCCTAGCAAACGAGTTCAGAACGCCTGCCCAACTTGCAGGCCAGTCCGTGAGACCAAGGCCTGGCATACAAGCTACCCGCACCATATCCAGAAAGGCCCAAGGTGCTGGACACGCAAGGGAAGCTTCTGGAAGCAAGGAGGATCAACAGCAGCATCCTGGCAGATTTGGTTGACCCTAAAAATTAGGAGTTAGCATCCTGATTGATTGTAATTTGTATAATCCCATGATTTTAGCCTTTATTCTAGGGATATTGCCATTAAGTGTAAGCTGGAGCCTCAACTATAAATAGAGGGCTGCTCCTCCCTCAATTGTACACCATCAAACACTTCCGTTTCAGTGAATACAAGAGCATTTCCAAAATTCTGTCTTCTTATCCTGTTTCTCTTTAACTTGCGTAATCAGCCCTTCCCATTGTTCTAGTGAACGTACGCTTGTGTTTTAGGCTGACTTAGGCATAAAGGAAGAGATTCCAAGCCTAAGGCCGCACGGTTTCTGACTCTAAGGTCAGAGCCCGTGACACAAGTACCAGTACCCATCGCACGTCATGTGCACACACCCCACTAGCCCCCCAATCGACGGAACCCCCAATGCAGCCGATTAGGCTCTCTGGCGATGCTCCGGTGATGGTACCCCGAGAGAAAAAAAGGCGGCACCAGTACATGCCCGAGCCCAGCATGTGCACCATGGCTCAAAATCTTAGGTTGGGAATGAACTCCGTTAGCTTAGACATGGAATGAACTCCGTATACCTAACTCAACCCACGAAACGAGCGTGCAGGTGCTCAACCGACCGAAGAGGCATAACGCGCAAGTCCAGGATCAGTCAGGTCCCCTTCTGTGCACAGTCGATCTCGCTGCTTGTCCTGCTGCCACAACCCTCAGTCCGACTGGGGCTTAGACATGGAATGAACTCCGTATGCCTAAGCCAACCCACGAAATGAGCGTGCAGGCACTCAGTCGGCCGGAGAGGCAAAATTCGCAAGATGGGGATCGGCCCGATCCCCCCCTTCGTGCTGCCGATCCTGCTGCCACAACTCTCAGTTCGATTTGATCTTAGACTGGGAATGAACTCCGTATGCTTAGACATGGAATGAACTCCGTATGCCTAAGCCAACCCACGAAACGAGCGTGTGGGCGCTCAGCCGGTCGAAGAGCTGGAATGCGCAAGTTGGGGATCAGCCTGATCCCCCCTGCATGCTATCGATCCTGCTGTCGCAACCCTCAGTCTGGTCTGATCTTAGACTGGGAATGAACTCCGTATGCATAAGTCAACCCACAAAACGAGCATGCAGGCACTGAGCTGGCCGAAGAGGCATAATGCGTAAGCCGGGGATCGGCTCTATCCCCCTCTGCGTGCTGTCGGTCTTGCTGCCACAACCCTCGGTTCGGCTGGGGCTTAGACATGGAATGAACTCCCTATGACTAAGCCAACCCATGAAACGGGCGTGCGGGCGCTCAGCCGACCGGAGAGGTAGAATGAGTAAGCCAGGGATCGGCCGGGTCCCCCCTGCGTGCTACCGATCCTGCTGCTGCAACCTTTGGTCCGGTTCGATCTTAGACTGGGAATGAACTCCGTATGCTTAGACTGGAGATGAACTCCGTATGCCTACGTCAACCCATGAAACAAGCGTACGGGCACTCAGCCGGCCGGAGAGGTCGATCGGAGAGGCATAATGCGCAAGCCGGGGATCAGCACGGTCCCCCTCTGCGTGCTACCGATCCCGCTGTCGGTCCTACTGCCATAACCCTCGGTCTGACTAGAGCTTAGACATGGAATGAACTCCGTATGCCTAAGCCAACCCACGAAATGAGTGTGCGGGCACTCAGCCAGCCGAAGAGGCAGAATGCGCAAGCCGGGGATCGACTCGGTCCCCCCTACGTGCTGTTGATCCTGCTACTGGTCTTGCTGCCACAACCCTTGGTCCGATCCGATCTTAGACTGGGAATGAACTCCATATGCCTAAGCCAACCCACGAAATGAGCATACGGGCACTCAGCTGACCGGAGAGGTAGAATGCGCAAGTCGAGGATTGGCCCGATCCCCTCTGCGTACTGTCAATCCTGCTGCCGCAACCCTCAGTCTGGTCGATCTTAGACTAGGAATGAACTCCGTATGCCTAAGTCACCCATGAAATGAGCGTGCGAAGAGGCATAATGCGCAAGCCGGGGATCGACCCGGTCCCCCTCTGCGTGCTACCGGTCCTGCTGCCACAACCCTCGGTCCGACTGGGAATTAGACATGGAATGAACTCCCTATGCCTAAGCCAACCCTCAAAATGGGCGTGCAGGTGCTCAGTCGCCCGGAGAGGCAGAATGCGCAAGCCGGGGATCAGCCCGGTCCCCCTTGCGTGCTGTCGATCCTACTGCTGCAACCCTCGGTCTAGTCCGATCTTAGATTGGGAATGAACTCCTATGCTTAGACTGGGGATGAACTTCGTATGCCTAAGTCAACCCATAAAATGAGCGTGCGGGTGCTCAGCCGACCAGAGAGGCAGGATGCGCAAGCCGAGGATCGAACGGGTGGTTGGTGGGTTCAAGCATATCTTCATATTTTTGCCATGCCAATGCCATTTTTATGGCTTGTAAATTCATACAATGGTCCCCTAAGCCTTCATGTGAAGTTTCGTGGCAAGACGACCCATTTTCTCTTTTTCACGATTTTTGAAACTTTTTACTGTTCGGGATTTTTTTAAATTTTTTTAGAATGAGTTTTGTCCCCAAATTTGGTAGAGGGGATCCTTGTATTTTTTTTTTGGCGTGCACAAAAACATTCAGCAAAAAACTCGAAGTGGAGAAGATTTTGTGACCGTTTGAAAAAAGTTCCCCATTTCAGACACTTTAATGGCTACTGACAGCAAACCTATAAAATCTCAAATGCTCTTTAAGGGGGTGTGAGTTCTCAAGGTTTGATGAGGGATAGGGGGCCAATATAAGGGCCAAGTACCAGCACCCATCGCACATCATGTGCGCACACCCCCCGGCCCCCCAATCGCCGGAACCCCCAATGCCACCGGTTAGGGTTTCCGACGATGCTCCGGCGATAGTGCCCTGGGTGAAAAAAATGCGGCACCGGCACATTCTCGAGCCCAGCATGTGCACCATGGCTCAAAATCTAAAACTGGGAATGAACTCCGTATGCTTAGACATGGAATGAACTCAATATGGCTAAGCAAACCCATGAAACGAGCGTGCGACGCCCAGCCAGCCGCAGAGGCAGAACGCGCAAGTCAGGGATTGACCTAGTCCCCCCTACGTGTTGTCGATCCTGCTACCACAACCCTCAGTGTGGTCTGATCTTAGACTGGCTATGAACTCTGTATGCCTAAGTCAACCCACGAAACGAGCGTTCGGGCGCTAAGCCGACCAGAGAGGCATAATGCGCAAGTTAGGGATCGGCCCGGTCCCCCTCTGTGTGCTGCCGGTCCAGCTGCCACAACCCTCGATCCGGCTGGGGCTTAGACAAGGAATGAACTCCCTATGCCTAAGCCAACCCACGAAATGAGCGTGCGGGTGCTCAGCCAGTCGGAGAGGCAGAATGCGTAAGCTGGGGATCGACCCGGTCCCCCCTGCGTGCTGTCGATCCTACTATCGCAACCCTCGGTCATGTTTGATCTTAGACTGGGAATAAACTCCGTATGCTTAGACTGGGGATGAACTCCGTATGCCTAAGTCAACCCACGAAAAGAGCATGTAGGCGTTCAGCAGGCCGGAGGGGCATAAGGAGTAAGCTGGGGATCTGCTCGATCCCCCTCTGCGTGTTGTCGATCCCGCTACCGGTCCTGCTGCCACAACCCTCGGTCCGGCTAGGGCTTAGACATGGAATGAACTTCGTATGCCTAAGCCAGCCCAAGAAATGAGCATGCGAGCACTCAGCCGACCGAAGAGGCAGAATGCACAAGTCGGGGATCAGCCCGGGCCCCCCTGCATGCTGCCAATCCTGCTGTCGCAACCCTCGGTCCAGTCTGATCTTAGACTGGCAATGAACTCCGTATGCTTAGACATGAATTGAACTCCGTATGCCTAAGCCAACCCACGAAATAAGCGTGCGGGCACTCAGCCGGTCGGAGAGACAGAATGCGCAAGCCAGGGACCGACCCAATCCCCCCTATGTGCTATCAATCCTGCTACCGTAACCCTCGATCCGATCCGATCTTATACTGGGAATGAACTCCGTATGCCTAAGCCAACCCACGAAACGAGCATTCGGGTGCTGAGCCGACCGGAGAGGCGTAATGCGCAAGCCGGGGATTAGCTCGGTCCCCCTCTACGTGCTGCCAGTCCCGCTGCCACAACCTTCATTTCCGCTGGGGCTTAGACATGGAATGAACTCCCTATGCCTAAGCCAACTCAAAAAATGGGCGTACAAGCGCTCAGTCGGCTAGAGAGGCAGAATGCGCAAGCCAGAGATCGGTCTGGTCTGCCCTGCATGCTACCGATCCTACTACCGATCCTACTACCGCAACCCTCGAACCGGTTTGATCTTAGACTGGGAATGAACTCCATATGCTTAGACTGGGGGAGTTCCCTCGAACCGGTTTGATCTTAGACTGGGAATGAACTCCATATGCTTAGACTGGGGATGAACTCCGTATGCCTAAGTTAACCCAGGAAACGAGCGTGCAGGCGCTCAGCTGATCGGAGAGGTCGACCGGAGAGGCATAATGCACAAGCTGGGGATCAGCCCGATCCCCCTCGGTTTGATCCAATCTTAGACTGGGGATGAACTCCGTATGCCTAAGTTAACCCATGAAAGGAGCGTACGGACGCTCAGTCGATCGAAGAGGTAGAATGCGCAAGCCGGGGATCGGTCGGTCCCTCTCGACGTGCTGTCGATCCTGCTGCTGGTTCTGCTGCCGCAAGCCTCGGTCTGGTCTGATCTTAGACTGGGAATGAACTCCGTATGCCTAAGCCAACCCACGAAACGAGTATGCGGGCGCTCAGCCGGCTGGAGAGGCAGAATGCGCAAGCCGAAGACTGACTCGATCCCCCCTATGTGCTGTCGATCCTGCTGCTGCAATCCTCGGTCCAGTCTGATCTTAGACTAGGAATGAACTCTGTATGCCTAAGTCAACCCATGAAACGAGAGTTTGGGCGTTGACCCGGTCGGAGAGGCATAATACGTAAGTCGGGGATCGACTCGGTCCCTCTCTGTGTGCTGTCGAACCCGTTACGACAACCCTCGATCCATCGGGGCTTAGACATGGAATGAACTCCCTATGCCTAAGCCAACCCATGAAACAGGCATACGGGCGGTCAACCTGCCGGAGAGGCAGAATACGCAAGCCAGGGATCGGTCCGATCCCCCCTGCATGCTGTCGATCTTGTTGCCTTAACCCTTGATCCGGTCCGATCTTAGACTGGGAATGAACTCTATATGCTTAGACTGGGGATGAACTCCGTATGCCTAAGTCAACCCATGAAACGAGTGTGCAGGCGCTCAGCCGGCCGGAGAGGCATAATGCACAAGCCGAGGTTCAGCTCGATCCGCTTCTGTGTGCTGTCGATCCCGCTACCGGTCCTGCTGCTGCAACCTTCGGTCCGACTGGGGCTTAGACATGGAATGAACTCCGTATGCCTAAGCCAACCCATGAAACGAGCGTGCGGGTGCTCAACCGATCGAAGAGGTAGAATGCGCAAGTCGGGGATCGGCCCGATCCCTCATACGTGCTGTCGATCCTGCTGCTAGTCCTGCAGCCGCAACCCTCGGTCTGGTTCGATCTTAGACTGGGAATGAACTCCGTATGCTTAGACATGGAATGAACTCCGTATGCCTAGGGCAACCCATGAAACAAGCGTGCGGGTGCTCAGCCGGTCGGAGAGGTAGAATGCGTAAGCCAGGGACGGCTCGGTCCCCCCTGCGTACAGTCGATCTTGCTACTGCAACCCTTAGTTCGGTCTGATCTAAGACTGGAATAAACTCCGTATGCCTAAGTCAACCCACGAAACGAGCGTTCGGGTGCTGAGCTGGCCGTAAAGGCATAATGCGTAAGCCGGGGATCGGCCCAATCCCTCTCTGCATACTGTCGGTCTTGCTGCCACAACCCTCGATCTGGCTGGGGCTTAGACATGTAATGAACTCCCTATTCCTAAGCCAACCCACGAAACGGGCGTGCGGGTACTAAGCTGGTCGGAGAGGCAGAATGCGTAAGCCGAGGATCGGCCCGATCCCCCCTGCGTGCTGCCAAACCTTCTGTCGCAACCCTTCGTCTGGCCCGATCATAGACTGGAATGAACTCCATATGCTTAGACTGGGGATAAACTCAGTATGCATAAGTCAACCCACGAAACGAGCATGCAGGCACTGAGCTAGCTGAAGAGGCATAATGCGTAAGCCGAGGATCGGCCCGATCCCCCTTTGCGTGCTGCCAATCTTGCTGCCACAACCCTCGGTTCGGTTGGGGCTTAGACATGAAATGAACTCCCTATGCCTAAGCCAACCCATGAAACGGGCATGTCGACGCTCAGCCGATCGGAGAGGCAGAATGCGCAAGTCGAGGATCAGCCCGGTCCCCCTTATGTGTTACCGATCCTACTACCGCAACCCTCGGTCTGGTCTGATCTTAGACTGGGAATGAACTCCGTATGCTTAGACTGGAGATGAACTTCGTATGCCTATGTCAACCCATGAAACAAGTTGGCGGGCACTCAGCCGACCGGAGAGGCCGACCGAAGAGGTATAATGCGCAAGCCAGGGATTAGCCCGGTCCACCTCTGCATGCTATCGATCCCGCTGTCAGTCCTGCTGCCACAACCCTCGATCCGACTGGAGCTTAGACATGGAATTAACTCCGTATGCCTAAGCCAACCCACGAAACGAGCGTGCGGGTGTTCAGCTGGCCGAAAAGGCAAAATGCGTAAGCCGGGGATCGACCCGGTCCCTCCTACGTGCTGTCGATCCTGCTGCCACAACCCTCGATCCGATCTAATCTTAGACTGGGAATGAACTCCATATGCTTGGACACGGAATGAACTCCGTATGCCTAAGCCAACCCATGAAATGAGCGTACGGGCGCTCAGCAGGCCAGAGAGGCAGAATGCGCAAGTCAGGGATTGGCTCGATCCCCCTGCGTGCTATCGATCTTGCTGCCGCAACCCTCAGTCCAATCGATCTTAGATTGGGAATGAACTCCATATGCCTAAGTCAACCCACAAAATGAGTGTGTGGGTGCTGAGCCGGCCGGAGAGGCATAATGCGCAAGCCAGGGATCGGTTCAGTCCCCCTTTGTGAGCTGTCGGTCCCGCTGCCACAACCCTCGGTCCGACTGGGAATTAGACATGGAATGAACTCCCTATGCCTAAGCCAACCCCCGAAACGGGCGTGCGGGCGCTTAGCCGGCCGAAAAGGCAGAATGCGCAAGCCAGGGATCAGCCCGATCCCCCTGCATGCTGTCGATCCTGCTGCCGCAACCCTCGATCCGGTTCGATCTTAGACTGGGAATGAACTCTGTATGCTTAGACTGGGGATGAACTCCGTATGCCTAAGTCAACCCACGAAATGAGCGTGCAGGCACTCAGCTGGCCGGAGAGGCATAAAGCACAAGCCGGGGATCAGCCCGATCCGCCTCTACGTGCTGTCGATCCCACTGTCGGTCCTGCTGCTGCAACCTTCGGTCCGACTGGGGCTTAGACATGGAATGAACTCCGTATGCCTAAGCCAACCCATGAAATGAGTGTGCGGGTGCTCAACCGATCGAAGAGGTAGAATACGCAAACCGGGGATCGACCCGATCCCCCCTACGTGCTGTCGATCCTGCTACTAGTCCTGCTACCGCAACCCTCGATCCGATCCGATCTTAGACTGGGAATGAACTCCGTATGCTTAGACATGAAATGAACTCCGTATGCCTAAGCCAACCCACGAAATAAGCGTACGGGTGCTCAGCCGGCCAGAGAGGCAGAATGCGTAAGTCGAGGATTGGCCCGATCCCCCTTGCGTGCTGTCGATCTTGCTGCCGCAACCCTCAGTCTGATCGATCTTATACAAGGAATGAACTCCGTATGCCTAAGTCAACCCACAAAATGAGTGTGCGGGTGCTGAGCCGACCGGAGAGGCATAATGCGCAAGCCGAGGATTGGCCCGGTCCTCCTTTGCGTGCTACCGATCCCGCTGCCACAACCCTCAGTTTGACTGTGAATTAGACATGGAATGAACTCCCTATGCCTAAGCCAACCCCCGAAACGGGCGTGCGGGCGCTCAGCCGGTCGGAGAGGCAGAATGCACAAGCCGGGGATCGATCCGTCCACCCTGCGTGCTGCCGATCCTACTGCTGTAACCCTCGGTCCGATCCGATCTTAGATTGGGAATGAACTCTGTATGCTTAGACTGGGGATGAACTCTGTATGCCTAAGTCAACCCATTAAACGAGCGTGCGGGCGCTCAGCCAACCAGAGAGGCAGGATGCTCAAGCTGGGGATCGAACGGGTGGTTGGTGGGTTCAAGCATATCTTCATATTTTTGCCATGCCAATGCCATTTTTATGGCTTGTAAATTCATACAATGGTCCCCTAAGCCTTCATGTGAAGTTTCGTGGCAAGACGACCCGTTTTCTATTTTTCACGATTTTTGAAACTTTTTACAGTTCAGGATTTTTTAAAATTTTTTTAGAATGAGTTTTGTCCCCAAATTTGGTAGAGGGGATCCTTGTATTTTTTTTGGCATGCACAGAACAATTCAGCAAAAAACTCGAAGTGGAGAAGATTTTGTGACCGTTTGAAAAAAGTGTCCCCATTACAGACACTTTAATGGCTACTGACAGCAAACTTATAAAATCTCAAATGCTCTTTAAGGGGGTGTGAGTTCTCGAGGTTTGATGAGGGATAGGGGGCCAATATAAGGGCCAAGTACCAGCACCCATCGCACATCATGTGAAGCACCCCCCGGCCCCCCAATCACCGGAACCCCCAATGCCACCGGTTAGGCTCTCGACGATGCTTCGGCGATGGTGCCCCGGTGAAAAAAGTGCGCGCCCAGCACATGCCCGAGCCCAGCATGTGCACCATGGCTCAACATCTTAGACTGGGAATGAACTTCCGGTAAGCTTAGACATGGAAATGAACTCCGTATGCCCCAAGCCAACCCACGAAACGAGCGTGCGGCGCCCAGCCAGGCCAGAGAGGCCAGAAACGCGCAATGCCGGGATTGGACCTGGTCCCCCCTATGTGTTGTCGATCCTGCTGCCACAACCCTTAGTTCGATCCAATCTTAGACTGGGTATGAACTTCGTATGCCTAAGTCAACCCACGAAATGAGCGTTCGGGTGCTAAGCCAACCGAAGAGGCATAATGCGCAAGTCGGGGATGGGCCTGGTCCCCCTCTGCGTGCTGCCGGTCTTACTGCCACAACCCTCGGTCCGGCTGCCACAACCCTCAATCTGGCTGGGGCTTAGACATAGAATGAACTCCCTATGCCTAAGCCAACCCATGAAACGAGCATGCAGGCTCTCAGCCAGTTGGAGAGGCAGAATGCGTAAGCCGGGGATCGACTCGGTCCCCCCTACGTGCTGTCGATCCTACTGTCGCAGCCCTCGGTCAGGTCCGATCTTAGACTGGG
This sequence comes from Durio zibethinus, assembly GCF_002303985.1. The sequence continues at coordinate 30,294,135 of NW_019167826.1, read as the reverse complement.
AATAAACTCCGTATGCTTAGACTGGGGATGAACTCCGTATGCCTAAGTCAACCCACGAAAAGAGCGTGCGGGCGCTCAGTAGGCTGACGTAAGCCGAAGATCAACCCGATCCCCCTCTGCGTGCTGTCGATCCCGTTACCGGTCTTGCTGCCACAACCCTCGATTCGGTTGGGCCTTAGACATGGATTGAACTTCGTATGCCTAAGCCAACCCAAGAAATAAGCATACGGGCATTCAGTCGATCGAAGAGGCAGAATCGTAAGTCGGGGATCAGCCTGGTCCCCTCATGCGTGCTGCTGATCCTGCTGCTGGTCTTGCTGTCGCAACTCTCGGTCCAGTCCAATCTTAGACTGGGAATGAACTCTGTAGGCTTAGACATGGAATGAACTCCGTATGCCTAAGCCAACCCACGAAACGAGCGTGCGGGCACTCAATCGATTGGAGAGGCATAATGTGCAAGCCAGGGATCAGCCCGATCCCCCTCTGCTTGCTACCGATCTTGCTGTCGGTCCTGCTGCCACAACCTTATGTCCGACTGGGGCCTAGACATGGAATGAACTCTGTATGCCTAAGCCAACCCATGAAACGAGCGTGCGGGCACTCAGTCGGCCGGAGAGGCAGAATGCACAAGCCAAGGATTGGATCGGTCCACCCCGCGTGCTGTCGATCCTGCTACTAGTCTTGCTGCCGCAACCCTCGGTCTGGTCTGATCTTAGACTGGGAATGAACTCCATATGCTTAGACATGGAATGAACTTCGTATGCCTAAGCCAACCCATGAAACGAGCATATGGACGCTGAGCCGATCAGAGAGGCAGAATGCACAAACCGGGGATCGACCCGGTCCGCCCTTGCATGCTGTCGATCTTGCTACTGTAACCCTCGGTCCGATCCGATCTTAGATTGGGAATGAACTCCGTATGCCTAGTTCAACCCATGAAACGAGCGTACAGATGCCCAGCCGACCAGAGAGGCAGGATGTGCTAGTCGGGGATCGAACGGGTGGTAGGTGGGTTCAAGCACATCTTCATATTTTTGCCGTGCCAATGCCATTTTTATTTGGTAGAGGTGATCCTTGTATTTTTGTTGGCATGCACAAAAACATTCAGTTAAAAACGTGAAGTGGAGAAGATTTTGTGACCATTTAAAAAAATTGTCCCCATGTTAGACACTTTAATGGCTACTGGCAACAAACCTAAAAAGTCTCAAATGCTCTTTAACGGGGTGTGAGTTCTTGAGGTTTGATGAGGGATAAGGGGCCAATATAAGGGCCAACTACCAGCACCCATCGCACATCATGTGCGCACACCCCCCGACCCTCCAATGGCCAAAAACCCTAATGCCGCCGGTTAGGCTCTCCGGTGCTGCTCCGAAGATGGTGCCCTGAGTGAAAAAAATGTGACACCAGCACTTGCCCGAGCCCAACATGTGCACCGTGGCTCAAACTCTTAGACTGGGAATGAACTCTGTATGCTTAGACATGGAATGAACTTCGTATGCCTAAGCCAACCCACGAAACGATCGTGCGGTCGCTCATTCGATCGGAGAGGCAGAATGCACAAGCCGGGGATCGACCCGATCCCCCTCTGCATGCTGCCGATCCCGCTACCACAACCCTCAGTTCGATTGGGTCTTAGACATGGAATGAAGTCCGTATGCCTAAGCCAACCCACGAAATGAGCGTACGGGTGCTCAGCCGGTTGGAAAGGCAGAATGCATAAGCCGAGGATCGCCCCGATCCCCCTTACGTGCTACCGATCCTACTGCCGCAACCCTCGGTCCGATTCGATCTTAGACTGGGAATGAACTTCGTATGCTTAGATTATGGATGAACTCCGTATGCCTAAGTCAACCCATGAAATGAGCGTGCGGCGTTCAACCGATTAGAGAGGCCAGCTGATGAGGTAGAATGTACAAGCCGACGATCAGCCCGATCCCCCCTACCTGCTGTCGATCCTGGGTCTGGTACTGTAGCCGCAAGCCTCAATCTGGTCAGATCTTAGATTGGGAATAAACTCTGTATGCTTAGACAAGGAATGAACTCCGTATGCCTAAGCCAACCCACGAAACGAGCATGCTAGCACTAAGCCGCCCGGAGAGGTAGAATACGTAAGTCGAGGACCCATCCTATCTCCCCTACATGCTGTTGATCCTACTGTCGCAACCCTCGGTCCAGTTTGATCTTAGACTGGGGATGAACTCCGTATGCCTAAGTAAACCCACGACACAAGCCTGCGGGCACTCAACCGGTCGGAGAGCCAGAATGCACAAGCTGGGGATCCTGCTGTTGGTCCTACTGCCGCAACCCTCGGTCCAGTCCGATCTTAGACTGGGAATGAACTCCGTATGCTTAGACATGGAATGAACTCCGTATGCCTAAGCCAACCAACGAAATGAACGTGCGATCGCTCAGCCAGTTAGAGAGGTAGAATGCGTAAGCTAGGGATCAACCCAGTCCCCCCTTACATGCTATCGATCCTACTGCCGTAACCCTCAGTCCAGTCTGATCTTAGATTGGGAATGAACTTCGTATGAGTAAATCAACCCACAAAACGAGCATACGGGCACTGAGTCGGATGAAGAGGCATAATGCGTATGTCAAGGATTGGCTCGGTCCCCCTCTGTGTGCTGTCGGTCCCGCTGCCACAACCCTCAGTCCAACTGGGGCTTAGACACGGAATGAACTCCCTATGCCTAAGCTAACCCACAAAACAGGCATGCGGGTGCTCAGTCGATCGGAGAGGCAGAATACGCAAGCTAAGGATCGGCTCGATCCCTCCTGCGTGCTGTCGATCCTGCTGTCGCAACTCTCGGTCTGGTCTGATCTTAGACTGGAAATGAACTCTGTATGCTTAGACTGGGGATGAACTCCGTATGCCTAAGTCAACCCATGAAACGAGCGTGTGGGCACTCAGCCAGCCGAAGAGGCATAATGCGTAAGCTAGGGATCAGTCCGATCCCCCTCTGCGTGCTGTCGATCCCGCTATCGGTCCTGCTGCCACAACCCTCGGTGCGGCTGGGGCTTAGACATGGAATGAACTTTGTATGCCTAAGCCAACCCATGAAACGAGCGTGCAAGTGCTTAGCCCACCGGAGAGGTAGAATATGCAAGCCGAGGATTGACCCGGTCCCCCATACGTGCTGTCGATCCTGGTGGTAGTCCTGCTGCCACAACCCTCAGTTCGGTTTGATCTTAGACTGGGAATGAACTCCGTATGTTAGACATGGGATGAACTCCGTATGCCTAAGCCAACCCACGAAACAAGCGTGCGGTTGCTTAGCCGGTCGAAGAGGTAGAATGCATAAACCGGGGATCGGCCTGGTCCCTCATGCCTGCTATCGATCCTGCTACCGGAACCCTCGGTCTAGTTCGATCTTAGGCTGGGAATGAACTTCGTATGCCTAAGTCAACCCACGAAACAAGCGTGCGGGCACTGAGCCGACCGAAGAGGCATAATGCGCAAGCCAGGTGTCATGAGCCAACCTTGTATAGGGCCATGATCGGGACTTAGGTTGCCATAAGCCACCCATGTATAGGGCCATGGCCGGGTAGATCCATTGTGCTAGGAAAAGTGTCCCCATTTCAAACATTGTAATGGTTACTAGTAGCATAGCTCTAAAATCTCTAAGGCTCTTTAGGGGGTGAGCCGGCAGCGTATTGTTAGGCTGTCTCCCTTGTTGCTATGCGAGCCTAGGCCACCCACCAAGGGCTGCCCCCTGGCCCTGGTGATGGTGGGAAGTCCCTATGTATGATTCCTGACTATAATAAAACTCACCCTGATTGAATGTCCCAATTGTTGCCTCAATGTGTTTTTCTTTTTCTCGATACGAATATGCCTTCTTGTGTGTGTGCTTGAGATCGATCTTGATATATTGTGTCTTATTGTGAATGCTTGGGACTAACCATGGCTTATGGTTATTTGTTCAGATATCGATCTATTAAAGGGTGACTTGGTTGGGAGCACCCATTCAAGTGTCACACAGTCTATTGCTTACTGAGAGAAAGCTTAGTCCGTGACACATGATATCAGAGCACGGTTGAGAAGTGCTAGAAAAATGGATGAGATGGCCACAAGTGGTGGACCCAATCATCAACAGAGAATTGAAGAACTTGAGGCCACAGTGGTCGTAATGAAAACTCATATGACGACTAAAGATCGAGTGAGGGAGATCGAGACAACCCAACGGGAGTTGTCCGATAACGAAGAGGCTAGAGATGCCTTGAACATTCTCCAAAAGGAGTTTGAGGAGCTTAGAGCACAGGTGAGCATCCTACAAATGGCTGTGGCCAGATCAGGTTCGAGCTTGATAGAAAGGGGAAAAAAGCCCAAGGTGCCGGAGCCTCGATGCTATGAGGGGGTAAGGGATGCTAAGGAACTTGAAAATTTCTTGTTTGACATGGAGCAGTACTTTCGAGCTATACATACGGATTTAGAGGAAGACAAGGTAGCAATGGCGTTGATGTACCTCGCAAGGGATGCCAAGCTATGGTGGCGTTCCAAGTTTGTCGATGACGAGTGCCCGATTAAGGCTTGGACGGATCTAAAGTGAGAATTTAAAAACCAGTTTTTCCCTGAGAATGTGGAGTATATGGCTCGAAGGAGACTTTGAGAATTGGTGCAAACAGGAACGGTGCAAGAGTTTGTAAGGAGCTTTTCTACCTTGATGTTGGATATTCGGGACATGTCCGAAAAGGACAAGATGTTCTATTTTCTTGGTGGCCTCAAGCCTTGGGCGAGGACAGAACTACAAAGGCAGAAAGTGCAAGATATGGCCACAGCCATGGCTACAGCTGAACGTCTCCATGATTACAATGATGGCTCTTTAAAATGGAAAAATCCTTCATTAGCTGGCAGTAGTTTCAACTTTGAGAGTGAGGGAAAGATGACCAGGTTGGTTCGGCCCTTCAGTACGGGATCAGATAGGAGGTTCTTTGGTCGAGATAGCACCCAACCCAAGATAAGCAACGCAGGGATTTTCAGGCCTAGGCAACCGTTAGCTTGCTTTCTTTGCAAAGGGCCGCATCGGGTGGCTGAATGCCCGCACAAGGGAGCCTTTAATGCCTTAAGGACCTCATCTCAAGAGTCTGCAAAAGTGCCAGAGAGCGTTGAATAAGCTAAAGAGGAGCCAGCTAGGATGGGTTCAATAAGGTTCCTTAATGCCCTCTGCACCCAATTGAACACTATAAAGAAAGAGCAGAGTAGAGGCTTGATGTATGTGAACTTGACGATCAATGAGAAAGCCACTAAGGCTATGGTGGATACGGGTGCAACCGACACTTTCATCACACCAGAAGAAGCAAAAAGGTATGGTCTTCAGATTAGTAAAGACTGTGGATGAATGAAGGCGGTCAACTCACTAGCCTTTATGATCAGTGGAAGCTCTAAGAGTGTGACAACCCGATTGGGGCCATGGAAAGGGAAGGTAGACTTTACAGTTTCCCCCATGGATGACTTTGATGTTGTTCTCAGATTGGACTTCATGATGTTGGCTCAGGTCATCCTTATCCCTGCCGCTAGCTGCTTGTTGTTCTTAGGGGAAAACCCATGTGTGGTGCCAGCCTCCATTTTACCAAAGAGTGAGAAGAAAATGATTTCAGCTTTGTAGTTCAAGAAAGGGGTAAAGAGAGGGGAACCCTCCTTTATGGCTGTGTCGATCTACAAAGAAGGGTCGAAAGTACAACCAATACCTGATGGTGTGGGAAAAATGTTGGAAGAATTCGAAGAGGTGATGCCAGAGATGTTGCCTAAGGTTCTACCCTCTCGATGCGCAGTGGACCAGGAAATTGAGCTCCTCCCAGGAGCGAAACCCCCTGCTAGAGCTCCTTACCGTATGGCCCCGCCAGAGTTGACCGAACTAAGAAAACAGTTAGATGAGCTGCTACAAGTCGAGTTCATCAGACCATCAAAGGCTCTTTTCGGAGCACCGGTGCTATTTCAGAAGAAGCATGTGGAAGTTTATGATTATGTGTTGACTATAGGGCCCTGAACAAAGTCACGTAAGAAACAAATATCCCATCCCCCTTATAGCAGACTTGTTTGATCAATTGAGCCGGGCCAAGTACTTTTCCAAATTGGACCTGAGATCTGGCTACCATCAGGTCAGAATCGTTGAGAGAAATGAGCCAAAGACCACTTGTGTGACACGGTATGGTGCATTTGAATTTCTTGTATGCCTTTGGACTGACCAATGCTCCTGCCACATTTTGTACATTGATGAATCAGGTATTCCATGACTACCTAGACAAATTTGTAGTCATCTATTTAGACGATATAGTGGTATATAGCTCCACCTTGGAAGAACATCAAGAACACCTGCGCCAGGTACTTCAAAGATTACAGGACCACCAGTTATACGTAAAAAGGGAGAAGTGTGCATTTGTTCAGACCCAAATCCATTTTCTCGATCACATTGTCGAACATGGCCATATTCAAATGGACATGGAAAAGGTTAGGGCCATCAAGGAGTGGACAACACCGAAGAACGTTAGTGAGCTCCGCTCATTTTTGGGATTAGCCAACTATTATAGAAGGTTTATGGAAGGGTACTCTCGCAAGACCACGGCCCTCACGGAGCTATTGAAGAAGAAGCATAAATGGTGTTGGACGAATGAGTGCCAAGAGCCTTTCGAGGGATTTAAAGATGCTATTATGAAGGATCCCATCTTAGCTCTCTCTGATATTAAAAAGCCTTTCAAAGTTCATATGGATGCATCTGATTTTGCTATTGGAGGAGTGCTTTTGCAACAACATCAACCGGTAGCATTTGAAAGTAGGAAGCTAAGTGAAGCTGAAAGGAAATATACGACCCAAGAAAAAGAACTCCTGGCGGTGGTTCACTGCTTAAGGGCTTGACGACATTACTTGTTGGGTTCACACTTTGTCATGAAGACAGACAATGCAGCCGTTAGCCATTTTCTCACCTAACCAAGGCTTACGACAAAACAAGCTAGGTGGCAGGAATTTTTAGTGGAGTTCAAATTTTATTTTAAGCACACCACTGGAAAGACCAATCAAGTGGCCGATGCATTAAGTAGGCGAGCAGATTTAGCGGCCCTTCGAAGAATTGCCCCAATGGCAACTAGCAGAGCCACTACAGACATTCACAAGTTGATTGGAGATCACTTAGGAAAGGACCTGCAAGCTTATGCCATCCTGAAGCTAGTGGAAGAAGGGAAGTCCAAGTACTTTTGGCAAGAAAATGGGATCTTATGGACCAAGGGGCCTCGAGTGTTTGTGCCAAGAGCAAAAGGTCTGAGACAGATGTTGATGAGGGAATGTCATGACACACCATGGGTGGGACACCCAGGCTAGCAATGCACTTTGGCGTTATTGAAACAGGAATACTATTGGCCTCACATGCGACAGGATGTGATGGACTATATGAAGACTTGCCTTATTTGCCAACAAGACAAGGTTGAAAAAAGGAAACCTGCAGGTATGCTTGAACCACTACCAGTACCCGCCAAACCGTGGGAAAGCCTCTCCCTCGATTTAATTTCAAGCCTACCCAAGGTTGGTGACCTTGGAGCTATTTTGGTGGCGATTGATCGATTCTCTAAGTACACCACATTCATTCCTGCTCACAAGTATTACACAGCGGAAGACATAGCTCGACTATTGTTCAAACATGTGGTCAAATACTGGGGCCTCCCTCAAAACATTGTTAGCGATCGAGATCTGAGATTCACGGGGTCTTTCTGGAAAGAACTTTTCAAGATATTAGGGTCCCAACTCAACATCTCTTCAAGCTATCACCCTCAAACCGATGGTCAAACAAAACGGTTCAATGAATTATTAGAGGAATACTTGAGGCACTTTGTTCAAGCTAATCAAAAAGACTGGCCTTCATTATTGGACATGGCTCAACTCTGCTTTAATTCGAACAAAAGCTCTTCCACCAATAAGAGCCCATTTGAGGTGGTCACCAGACAATTACCAAGGCTACCCCACACTTCCTTGGAATAATATGGAGGAAAAAATCTGAGAGCCTTCAATCTCAGTAAGGAGTGGAAACAAAACACAGAGATTGCACAAGCTTACCTAGAGAAAGCATCAAAACGGATGAAGAAATGGGCAAACAAGGGTCATAGGGCTCAACAATTTCAAGTTGGTGATTTGGTTCTTGTTCAACTAGTTCCTGAATAAACCAAGTTCTTGAGAAAGAGATATCGTAGACTGGTGCACAAATATGAAGGTCCAGTAAGGGTCCTTTCCAAGGTGGGGAATGCTTCTTACAAAATCGACCCACCAAAGTGAATGAAGGTGCACCCAGTATTTCATGTGAGCAACCTAAAACCTTTCCATGCAGATCCTATAGATGTTAGCCAAAGGGAGCCAACCAGAGCTGTCATCACCATGAAGCTACCCCAGAGCATCGAGTCAAAGAGATCTTAGTTGACAGGGAAACCAAGATATCTCAAAGACTAGTTCGGGAGTACTTAGTGAAGTAGAAGGGATTAGGACTAAAAGAAACCAGCTGGGAGAGAGAACACGACCTCCAAAGATTTCAAAGGAAGATCAAAGAATTTCAAGCCAGCAAGTCGACGAGGACGTCGATAGAATAGGTGGGGGAAAATGTCATGAGCCAACCTTGTATAGGGCCATGACCGGGACTTAGGTTGCCATAAGCCACCCATGTATAGGGCCATGGTTGGGTAGATCCCTTGTGCTAGGAAAAGTGTCCCCATTTCAAACATTGTAATGGTTACTGGTAGCATAGCTCTAAAATCTCTAAGGCTCTTTAGAGGGGTAAGCCGACAGCGTAGTGTTGGGCTATCTCACCGGTTGCCATGCAAGCCTAGGCCACCCACCAAGGGCTGCCGCTTAGCCCTGGTGATGGTGGGAGGTCCCAATGTATGATTCTTGACTATAATAAAACTCACCCTGATTGAATCTCCTGATTGAATCTCCTGATTGTTACCTCGATGTGTTTTTCTTTTTCTCGATGCGAATATGCCTTCTTGTGTATGCGCTTGAGATCGATCTCGATATATTGTGTCTTGTTGTGAATGCTTGGGACTAACCATGGCTTGCAATTATTTGTTCAGATATCGATCTATTAAAGGCTGACTTGGTTGGGAGTGCCTATTCAAGTGCCGCACGGTCTATTGCTTGCTCAGAGAAAGCTTAGTTCGTGACACTGAGGACCGGTCAGGTCCCTCTCTGCGTGCTGCCAGTCCCGCTACCATAACCCTCGATCCAGCTGGGGCTTAGACATGGAATGAACTCCCTATGCCTAAGCCAACCCATGAAACGAGCATGCGGGCGCTCAGCCGGCTGGAAAGACAGAATGCACAAGCCGGGGATCGGCCCGATCCCCCCTACGTGCTGTCGATCCTACTGTCGCAACCCTCGGTCCAGTCTGATCTTAGACTGGGAATGAACTCCATATGCTTAGACTAGGGATGAACTCCGTATGCCTAAGTCAACCCACGAAACGAGCGTGCGGGTGCTCAGCCGGCCGGAGAAGCCGGTCGGAGAGGCATAATGCGCAAGCCAGGGATCAGCCCAGTTCCCCTCCATGTGCTGCCGATCTAGCTGTTGATCTTACTGCCACAACCTTCAGTCCAGTTAGGGCTTAGACATGGAATGAACTCCGTATGCCTAAGCCAACCCACGAAATGAATGTACGGGTGCTCAACCGGTTGGAGAGGCATAATACACAAGCCGAGGATCGGTCTGGTCCCCCTCTGCGTGTTGTCGATCCTGCTGCTGGTCCTACCACCTCAACCCTCGATCTGATCTTAGACTGGGAATGAACTCCATATGCTTAGACATGGAATAAACTCTGTATGCCTAAGCAAACCCACGAAATGAGCGTGTGGGCGCTCTACCGACTAGAAAGGCAGAATGCGCAAGTCAAAGATCGGCCCGGTCCTCCCCTGCGTGCTGTCGATCCTACTGCCGCAACCCTCGGTCTGGTCTAATCTTAGATTGGGAATGAACTCTGTATGCCTAATTCAACCCATGAAATGAGCGTGTGGGCACTGAGCCAGTCAAAAAGGCATAATGCGCAAGTCGGGGTTTGGCCCGGTCCCCATCTGCGTGCTATCGGTCCCCCTGCCACAACCTTCGATCTGGCTAGGGCTTAGACATAGAATGAACTCCCTATGCCTAAGCCAACACATGAAACGGGCGTACGGGCACTCAGTCGATCGGAGAGGCAGAATGTGCAAGCCGGGGATTGGCCCGATCCCCCTTACGTGCTGTCGATCCTACTACCGCAACCCTCGATCTGATCCGATCTTAGATTGGGAATTAACTCGGTATGCTTAGACTGGGGATGAACTCCGTATGCCTAAGTCAACCCTCGAAATGAATGTGCGGGCACTCAACTGGCCGGAGAGGCTGATCGGAGAGGCATAATGCGCAAGCCAGGGATCAACCCGGTTCCCCTCTACGGGCTATCGATCCCGCTGTCGATCCTGCTGCCACAACCCTCAGCCTGGCTAGGGCTTAGACATGGAATGAACACCATATGCCTAAGCCAACCCACGAAATGAATGTGCGAGCGCTTTGCCGGTCGAAAAGGCAGAATACACAAGTCGAGGAACGGTTCGATCCCCTCCTGCATGCTGTCGATCCTGTTGCTGGTCCTGCCACCGCAACCCTCGGTCTGGTCCAATCTTAGATTGGGAATGAACTCCGTATGCTTAGACATGGAATGAACTCTGTACGCCTAAGCCAACCCACGAAACGACCGTACGGGCGCTCAGCCGATCGGACAGGCAGAATACACAAGCCAGGGATCGACCCCGTCCCCCCTGCTGCCACAACCCTCGATCCGATCCGATATTAGACTGGGAATGAACTTCGTATGCCTAAGTCAACCCATGAAACGAGCGTGCGGGCACTGAGCCGATCAGAGAGGCATAATACGCAAGTCGAGGATCAGCCCGCTCCCCCTCTAGGTGTTATCGATCCCGCTGCCACAACCCTCGATCCGGCTTGGGCTTAGACATGGAATGAACTCCCTAAGCCAACCCACGAAATGGACGTGCAGGCGCTCAGCCGATAGAAGAGGCAGAATGCGTAAGCCGGGGATCAGCCCGGACCCCCCTGTGTGCTGTCGATCTTGCTGTTGCAACCCTCGGTCCGATTTGATCTTAGACTGGGAATGAACTCCATATACTTAGACTGGGGATGAACTCTGTATGCCTAAGTTAACCCATGAAACGAGCGTGTAGGTGCTCAGCCGACCAGAGAGGCAGGATGCGCAAGCCAAGGATCGAACGGGTGGTAGGTGGGTTCAAGCACATCTTCATATTTTTGCCATGCCAATGCCATTTTTATGGCTTGTAAATTCATACAATGGTCCCCTAAGCCTTCAGGTGAAGTTTCGTGGCAAGACGTTTTCTATTTTTCACGATTTTTGAAACTTTTTACGGTTCGAGATTTTTTAAAATTTTTTTAGAAAGAGGTTTGCCCCAAAATTTGGTAGAGGTGATTCTTGTATTTTTGTTCGCATGCACAAAAAAATTCAGCTAAAAACTCAAAGTGGAGAAGATTTTGTGACCGTTTGAAAAAAGTGTCCCCATTTCAGACACTTTAATGGCTACTGGCAGTAAACCTATAAAATCTCAAAAGCTCTTTAAGAGGGTGAGAGTTCTCAAGGTTTGGTGAGGGATAGGGGGCCAATATAAGGGCCAAGTACCAGCACCCATTGCACATCATGTGCGCACACCCCCCGGCCCCCCCAATCATTGGAACCCCCAATGCCGCCGCTTAGGCTCTCTGGTGATGCTCCGGCAATGATGCCCCGAGCAAAAAAAATGCGGCAACAGCACATGCCCGACCCCAACATGTGCACCGTGGCTCAAACTCTTAGACTGGGAATGAACTCCGTATGCTTAGACATGGAATGAACTCCGTATGCCTAAGCCAACACACGAAATGAGCGTGCGGGCGCTCAATCGACTGAAGAGGCAGAATGCGCAAGTCGGGGATTAACCCGATCCCCCTCTTCATGCCGCCAGTCCCGCTACCACAACCCTCAGTTCGGTTGGGGCTTAGACATGGAATGAACTCCCTATGCCTAAGCCAACCCACGAAACGGGCATGCAGGTGCTCAGTCGGCTGAAGACGTAAAATGCGCAAGCTGAGGATTGACTCGGTTCCCCCTAGGAGTGCTGATCCTGCTACTGTAACCCTCGGTCAAATCTGATCTTAGACTAGGAATGAACTCCGTATGCTTAGACTGGGGATGAACTCCATATGCCTAAGTCAACCCATGAAACGAGCGTGCGGGCACTCAACCGACCGGAGAGGCCAATCGAAGAGGCAGAATGCGTAAGTCGAGGATCGACCCGATCCCCCCTGCATGCTACCGATCCTGTTGCTGGTCTTGCTACCGTAACCCTCAGTCCGGTCTGATCTTAGATTGGGAATGAACTCCGTATGCTTAGACATGGAATGAACTTCGTATGCCTAAGCCAACCCATGAAATGAGCGTGCGAGCGTTCAGTGGGTCGAAGAGGTAGAATGTGCAAGCCGGGGATCGAGTCGGTCCCCCCCTTTGTGCTGTCGATCCTGCTGCCACAACCCTCAGTCTGGTCCCATCTTAGACTGGGAATAAACTTCGTATGCCTAAATCAACCCACGAAATGAGCGTGCAGGCGCTGAGCTAGTCGGAGAGGCATAATGCGCAAGCCGGGGATCAGCCCGGTCCCCCTCTGCGTGCTGTCGATCACGCTGCCACAACCCTCGGTCCGACTAGGGGTTAGACATGGAATTTACTCCCTATGCCTAAGCCAACCCATGAAACAGGCGTGCGGGCGCTCAGCCGGCCAGAGAGGCAGAATGCCCAAGCCGGGGATCGACCCAGTTTCCCCTACGTGCTGTCGATCCTGCTACCGCAACCCTCGATCTGGTTTGATCTTAGACTGGGAATGAACTCCATATGCTTAGATTAGTGATGAACTCCATATGCCTAAGTCAACCCACAAAACGAGCATGCGGACGCTCAGCCGACCAGAGAGGCAGGATGCGCAAGTCGGGGATCGAACGAGTGGTAGGTGGGTTCAAGCACATCTTCATATTTCTGTCATGCCAATGCCATTTTTATGGCTTGTAAATTCATACAATGATCCCCTAAGCCTTCATGTGAAGTTTCGTAGCAAGACGACCCATTTTTTATTTTTCACAATTTTCAAAACTTTTTGCGGTTCAAGATTTTTTAAAATTTTTTAGAAAGAGTTTTATCCCCAAATTTGGTAGAGGTGATCAATGTGTTTTTGTTGGCATGCACAAAAACATTCAGCTAAAAACTCGAAGTGGAGAAGATTTTGTGATCGTTTGAAAAAAGTGTCCCCATTTCAAACACTTTAATGGCTACTGGCAGCAAACCTATAAAATCTCAAATGCTCTTTAAGGGGGTGTGAGTTCTTGAGGTTTGATGAGGGATAGGGGGCCAATATAAGGGCCAAGTACCAGCACCCATCGCACATCATGTGCGCACACCCCCCGGCCCGCCCAATAGTCGGACCCCCCAATGCCGCCGGTTAGGCTCTCCGACGATGCTCCGGTGATGGTGCCCCGGGCAAAAAAAATGTGGCACCAGCACATGCCTGAGCCCAGCATGTGCATCGTGGCTCAAAATCTTAGACTGGAATGAATTCCGTATGCTTAGACATTGAATGAACTCCATATGCCTAAGCCAACCCACGAAACGAGCGTGCGGGCGCTCAGCCAACCGGAGAGGCAAAATGCGCAAGCCGGGGATCGGCCCGATCCCTCCTTGTGTGCTGTCGATCCTACTATCGCAAACCTCGGTCCGATCTGATCTTAGACTGGGAATAAACTCCGTATGCATAAGTCAACCCATGAAATGAGCGTGCTGGCACTAAGTCGGCCGAAGAGGCATAATGCGTAAGCTGAGGATCGACCCGATCCCCCTCTGCGTGCAGTCGGTCCCGCTACCACAACCCTCGGTCTGGCTGGGGCTTAGACATGGAATGAACTCCCTAGGCCTAAGCCAACCCATGAAACGGGCGTGCGGGCACTCAACCGGTCAAAAAGGCAGAATGCGCAAGCCGAGGATCGGTCTGGTCCCCCTTGTGTGCCATCGATCCTACTATCGTAACCTTCGATCCGATCTGATCTTAGACTGGGAATGAACTCTGTACGATTAGATTGTGGATGAACTCCGTATCCCTAAGTTAACACACGAAACGAGCATACGGGCACTCAGCCAATCAGAGAGGCCGACCTGAGAGGCATAATGCGCAAGCTGAGGATCAGCCCGGTCCCCCTCTGCGGGCTGCCGGTCCTGCTGCCACAACCCTCGGTCCGGCTGGGTCTTAGACATGGAATAAACTCCGTATAATTAAGCCAACCCACGAAACGAGCGTGCAGGTGCTCAGCCCACCGGAGAGGCAGAATATGCAAGCTGGGGATCTGTCCAGTCCCCCCTTCGTGCTGCCGATCCTGCTATCGGAACCCTCGGTCCAGTCCAATCTTAGACTAGGAATGAACTCCGTATGCCTAAGTCAACCTATGAAACAAGCGTGCGGGCGCTCAGCCGACCATCGAGGTAGAATGCGTAAGCCGGGGATTGACCCGGTCCCTCATGTGTGCTGTCGATCCTGCTACTGCATCCCGTGGTCCGATCCAATCTTAGACTAGGAATGAACTCCGTATGCCTAAGTCAACCTACGAAACAAGCGTACAGGCGCTGAGTCGTCCGAAGAGGCAGAATGCGCAAGCTAGGGATTGGCCCGGTCCTTCTTGCGTGCTGCAGATCCTGCTATCGCAACCCTCGGGGTGGTCCGATCTTAGACTGGGAATGAACTCTGTATGCTTAGACTGGGGACGAACTTTGTATGCCTAAGTCAACCAACGAAACGAGCGTGCGAACGCTCAACCGACCAGAGAGGCAGGATGCGCAAGCCAGGGATCGAACGGGTGGTAGGTCGGTTCAAGCACATCTTCATATTTCTGCCATGCCAATGCCATTTTTATGGCTTTTAAATTCATACAATGGTCCCCTAAGCCTTCATGTGAAGTTTCATGACAAGACGACCCATTTTCTATTTTTCACGATTTTTAAAACTTTTTGCGGTTCGGGATTTTTTGAAAATTTTTTTAGAAAGTGTTTTGTCCCCAAATTTGGTAGAGGTCATCCTTGTATCTTTCTTAGCAAGCACAAAAAAATTCAGCTAAAAACTCAAAGTGGAGAAGATTTTGTGATCGTTTCAAAAAAGTGTCCCAATTTCAGACACTTTAATGGCTACTGGCAGCAAACCTATAAAATCGCAAATGCTCTTTAAGGGGGTGTGAGTTCTCAAGGTTTGATGAGGGATAGGAGGGCAATATAAGGGCCGAGTACCAGCACCCACTGCACATCATGTGCGCACATCCCCTGACCCCCCAATCATCGGAACCCCCAATGTCGTCGGTTAGGCTCTCCGGCGATGCTCCGGTGATGGTGCCCCGGGCAAAAAAAATGTAGCACCAGCACATGCACGAGCCCAGCATGTGCACCGTGGCTCAAAATATTAGACTGGAATGAACTCCGTATGCTTAGACATTGAATGAACTCCGTATGCCTAAGCCAACCCACGAAATGAGAGTGCGGGCGCTCAGCAGACCGGAGAGGCAGAATGCGCAAGTCGGGGATCGGCCCGGTCCCCCCTGTGTGCTATCGATCCTACTGTCACAACCCTTGGTCTGATGTGATCTTTGACTGGGAATAAACTCCGTATGCATAAGTCAACCCACGAAATGAGCGTGCTGGCGCTGAGCCGACCGAAGAGGCATAATCTGCAAGCTGAGGATCGGCCCGAACCCCCTCTACGTGCTGTCAGTCCTGCTACCACAACCCTTGATCTGGCTGGGGCTTAGACATGGAATGAACTCCCTATGCCTAAGCCAACCCACGAAATGGGCATACGGGCGCTCAGCCGATCAAAGAGGTAGAATGCGTAAGTCGGGAATCAGCCCGATCCCCCCTGTGTGGCATCGATCCTACTATCGCAACCCTCGATCCAATTCAATCTTAGACTAGGAATGAACTTCGTACGCTTAGATTGTGGATGAACTCTGTATCCCTAAGTTAACACACGAAACGAGCGTACGGGCGCTCAGCCAACCAGAGAGGTCGGCCGAAGAGGCATAATGCACAAGCCGGGGATCAGCCCGATCCCTCTCTACGTGCTGCCGATCTTGCTGCCACAACCCTCTATCCGATTGGGGCTTAGACATGGAATGAACTCCGTATGCCTAAACCAATCCACAAAATGAGCGTACGGGCGCTCAGCCCGCCGGAGAGGCAGAATATACAAGCTGGGGATCGATCCAGTCCCTCCCTTCGTGCTGCCAATCCTGCTGCTAGTCCTACTGTTAGAACCCTTGGTCCAGTCTGATCTTAGACTAGGAATGAACTTCGTATGCCTAAGTCAACCTATGAAATGAGTGTGCCGGTGCTCAGTCGACCGGAGAGGCAGAATCCGCAAGTCAGGGACCAACCCGGTCCCCCCTGCGTGCTGTCGATCCTACTACTGCAACCTACGGTCTGATCTGATCTTAGACTGGGAATGAACTACTTATGCCTAAGTCAACCTACGAAACGAGCGTACGGGCACTGAGTCAGCCGAAGAGGTAGAATGCGCAAGCCAGGGATCGACCTGGTCCCTCTTGCGTGCTACCGATCCTGCTACCTGCAACCCTCAGGCTGGTTTGATCTTAGACTGGGAATGAACTCTGTATGCTTAGACTGGGGATGAACTTTGTATGCCTAAGTCAACCAACGAACGGGTGGTAGGTCGGTTCAAGCACATCTTCATATTTCTGCCATGCCAATGCCATTTTTATGGCTTGTAAATTCATAAAATGGTCCCCTAAGCTTTCATCTGAAGTTTCGTGACAAGATGACCCGTTTTCTATTTTTCACGATTTTTAAAACTTTTTACGGTTCGGGATTTTTTGAAAATTTTTTAAAAAATGTTTTGACCCCAAATTTGGTAGAGGTGATCCTTGTATTTTTCTTGGCAAGCACAAAAAAATTCAGCTAAAAACTCAAAGTGGAGAAGATTTTGTGATCGTTTTAAAAAAGTATCCCCATTTCAGACACTTTAATGGCTACTGGCAGCAAACCTATAAAATCGCAAATGCTCTTTAAGGGGGTGTGAGTTCTCGAGGTTTGATGAGGGATAGAGGGCCAATATAAGGGCCAAGTACCAACACCTATCGCACATCATGTATGCACACCCCCTCGGCCCTCCCAATCGTCGGAACCCCCAATACTGTCGGTTAGGCTCTCCGGCGATGCTCCGACAATGCTCCGACGATGGTCCCCGGGCAAAAAAAATGCGGCACCAGCACATGCCCGAGCCCAGCATGTGCACCGTGGCTCAAAATCTTAGACTGGGAATGAACTCTGTATGCTTAGACATGGAATGAACTCTGTATGCCTAAGCCAACCCACGAAATGAGCGTGCGGGCGCTCAACCGACCGGAGAGGTAGAATGCACAAGCCGAGGATCGACCCGGTCCCCCCGGTATGCTATCAATCCTTCTACCGCAACCCTCGATTCGGTCCGATCTTATACTGGGAATGAACTTCGTATGCATAAGTCAACCCATGAAACGAGCGTGCGGGCGTTGAGCTGATCGAAGAGGCATAATGCGCAAGTCAAGGATCGACCCGGTCCCCCTCTACATGCTGTCGGTCCCGCTACCACAACCCTCGGTCTGGCTGGGGCTTAGACATGGAATGAACTCCCTATGCCTAAGCCAACCCACGGCCAGAGTGGTAGAATACGCAAGCCGGGGATCGGCCCAGTCCCCCCTGCGTGCTGCCGATCCTGCTGTCGCAACCCTCGATTTGGTTCGATCTTAGACTGGGAATGAACTCCGTATGCTTAGACTGGGGATGAACTCTGTATGCTGAAGTCAACCCATGAAACAAGCGTGCGGGCGCTCAGCTGACCGAAGAGGCCGGTCGAAGAGGCATAATGCACAAGTTGGGGATCAACCCGATCCCTCTCTGCATGCTGCCGATCCCACTACCGGTCCTGTAGCCACAACCCTCGATCCGGCTGGGGCTTAGACATGGAATGAACTCCGTATGCCTAAGCCAACCCACGAAATGAGTGTGCGGACACTCAGCCGGTCGGAGAGGCGGAATGCACAAGCTAGGGATCGACTCGATCCCCCCTGCGTGCTGTCGACCTTGCTGCCGTAACCCTTGGTCTGATTCGGTCTTAGACTAGGAATGAACTCCGTATGCCTAAGTCAACCCACGAAATGAGCATTCGGGTGCTGAGCCGGTCGAGGAGGCATAATGCGCAAGCCAGGGATCGGGTCGGTCCCCCTCTGTGTGCTGTCGGTCCCCCTCTATGTGCTATCGATCTCGCTACCACAACCCTCGGTTTGGCTGGGGCTTAGACATAGAATGAACTCCCTATGCCTAAGCCAACCCACGAAACGGGTGTGCAGGCGCTCAGCCGATCGGAGAGGCAGAATGCGTAAGTCGGTGATCGACCCGATCCTTTTTGCGTGCTACCGATCCTGCTGTCGTAACCCTCAGTCCGATCTGATTTTAGACTGGGAATGAACTCCATACGCTTAGACTAGGGATGAACTCCATATGCCTAAGTCAACCCATGAAACGAGCGTGTGGGTGCTCATCCGACCAGAGAGGCAGGATGCACAAGCCGGGGATCGAACGGGTGGTAGGTGGGTTCAGGCACATCTTCATATTTCTGCCATGCCAATGCCATTTTTATGGCTTGTAAATTCATACAATGGTCCCCTAAGCCTTCATGTAAAGTTTCGTGGCAAGACGACCCGTTTTTTATTTTTCACTATTTTTGAAACTTTTTACGGTTTGGGATTTTTTAAAATTTTTTTAGAAAGTGTTTTGTCCCCAAATTTGGTAGAGGTGATCCTTGTATTTTTGTTGGCACGTACAAAAAAATTCAGCTAAAAACTCGAATTGGAAAAGATTTTGTGACCATTTGAAAAAAGTGTCCCCATTTCAGACACTTTAATGGCTACTGGCAGCAAACCTATAAAATCTCAAATGCTCTTTAAGGGGGTGTAAGTTCTCGATGTTTGATGAGGGATAGGGGGTGAATATAAGGGCCAAGTACCAGCACCCATTGCACATCATGTGCGCACAACCCCCCGACCCCCAATGGACGGAACCCCCAATGCCGCTGGTTAGGCTCTCCGACGATGCTCCGGTGATGCTCCGGTGATGGTGCCCTGGGCGAAAAAAATGTAGCACCAGCACATGCCCGAGCCTAGCATGTGCATCATGGCTGCAAATCTTAGACTGGGAATGAACTCCGTATGCTTAGACATGGAATAAACTCCGTATGCCTAAGCCAACCCATGAAACGAGCGTGCGAGCGCTCAGTCGGCCGGAGAGGTAGAATGCGTAAGTCGAGGATCGGCCCGGTCCCCTCTTGCGTGCTGTCGATCCTGCTACTACAACCCTCAGTCTGATCTGATCTTAGACTGAGAATGAACTCCATAAGCACAAGTCAACCCATAAAATGAGCGTGCGGGCACTGATCCGGCCGAAGAGGAATAATGCGCAAGCCGGGGATCGACCCGACCCCCCTCTGCGTGCTGCTAGTCCCGCTGCCACAACCCTCAATCCGGCTGGGGCTTAGACATGGAATGAACATGGAATGAACTCCCTATGCCTAAGCCAACCTACGAAATGAGCGTGCGGGTGCTCAACCGACCGGAGAGGCAAAATGCGTAAGCCGGGGATCAGCCCGGTCCCCCCTGCATGCTATCAATCCTGCTGTCGCAACTCTCGGTCCGATCTAATCTTAGACTAGGAATGAACTTTATATGCTTAGACTGGGGATGAACTCCGTATGCCTAAGTCAAACCATGAAACGAGCATCCGGATGCTCAGCCGATCGGAGAGGTCGATCAGAGAGGCATAATACGCAAGCCGGGGATCAGCCCGATCCCCCTCTGCGTGCTGTCAATCTCGCTGCTAGTCCAGCTGCCACAACCTTCGATTTGACTGGGGCTTAGACATGGAATGAACTCCGTATGCCTAAGCCAACCCACGAAACGAGCGTGCGGGTGCTCGGCCGGTCGAAGAGGTAGAATGCGCAAGCCGGCGATCGGGCCGGTCCCCCCTGTGTGCTGTCAATCCTGCTGCTGGTCCTACTGTCACAAGCCTCGATCCGGGCCGATCTTAGACCGGGAATGAACTCCGTATGCTTAGACATGGAATGAACTCCGTATGCCTAAGCTAACCCACGAAACGAGCGTGCGTGCGGGTGTTCAGCCGGTCGGAAAGGTAGAATGTGCAAGGCGGGGATCGGCCCGGTTCCCCCTGCGTGCTGTCGATCCTGCTGCCGCAACCCTTGGTCTGATCCGATCTTAGACTGGGAATGAACTCCGTATGCCTAAGTCAACCCATGAAACGAGCGTACGGGCGCTGAGCCGATCGGAGAGGCATAATGCGCAAGCTGGGGATCGACTCGATCCCCCTCTGCGTGCTACCGATCCCGCTGCCACAACCCTCGGTCCGGCTGGGTTCAGACATGGAATGAAATCCCTATGCCTAAGCCAACCCATGAAATGGGCATGTGGTAGCTCAGCCGACCGAAGAGGTAGAATGCGCAAGTCGGGGATCGGCTCGGTCCCCCTGCGTGCTGCCGATCCTACTGTCGTAACCCTCGGTCCAGTGTGATCTTAGACTGGGAAAGAACTTTGTATGCTGAGACTTGGGATGAACTCCGTATGCCTAAGTCAACCCATGAAATGAGCGTGCGGGTGCTCAGCCGACCAGAAAGGTAGGATGCGCAAGCTGAGGATCGAACGGGTGGTAGGTGGGTTCAAGCACATCTTCATATTTCTGCCATGCCAATGCCATTTTTATGGCTTTTAAATTCATACAATGATCCCCTAAACCTTCATGTGAAGTTTCGTGGCAAGACGACCCGTTTTCTATTTTTCACGATTTTTGAAACTATTTACAGTTCAAAATTTTTTTAAATTTTTTTAGAAAGAGTTTTGTCGCTAAATATGGTAGAGGTCATCCTTGTATTTTTGTTGGTGTGCACAAAAAAATTCAGCTAAAAAATCAAAGTGGAGAAGATTTTGTGACCGTTTGAAAAAAGTGTCCCCATTTCAGACACTTTAATGGCTACTGGCAGCAAACCTATAAAATCTCAAATGTTCTTTAAGGGGGTGTGAGTTCTCAAGGTTTGATGAGGGATAGGGGGCCAATATAAGCAGCCATCGCACATCATGTGCGCACACCCCCCGGCCCCCCCCAATCGTCGGAACCCCCAATGCCGCCGGTTAGGCTCTCAGGCGTTGATCCGGCAATACTCCGACGATGGTGCCTCAAGCGAGAAAAATGCGGCACCAGCACATGGTCAAGCCCAGCATGTGCACCGTGGCTCAAAATCTTAGACTGGGAATGAACTCCGTATGCTTAGACATGGAATGAACTCCATATGCCTAAGCCAACCCACGAAACGAGCGTGCGGGCGCTTAGCCGGTCGGAGAGGTAGAATACGCAAGTTGGGGATGGCCCGATCCCCCCTACGTGCTATCGATCCTTCCACCGTAACCCTCGGTCTGAGCCGATCTTAGACTGGGAATGAACTCTGTATGCATATGTCAACCCACGAAACGAGCATGCAGGCGTTGAGCCGACCGAAGAGGCATAATGCGCAAGCCAGGGCTAGACCCTGTCCCGCTCTGCGTGCTGCCGGTCCTGCTACCACAACCCTCAGTCCGGCTACGGCTTAGACATGGAATAAACTCCCTATGCCTAAGCGAACCCACAAAACGAGCGTGCGGGCGCTCAGTCGACCGGAGAGGCAGAATACGCAAGCCGGGGATCGGCCCGGTCCCCCCTGCGTGTTGTCGATCCTGCTGCTGGTCTTGCTGTTGCAACCCTCGATCTGGTCTAATCTTAGATTGGGAATGAACTCCGTATGCTTAGACATGGAATGAACGTCGTATGCCTAATCCAACCTATGAAATGAGCGTGCGGGCGCTCAGCCGGTCGAAGAGGCAAAATGCACAAGTCAAGGATCGCCCCAGTCCCCCCAATGTGCTATCGATCCTACTACTGCAACCCTCGGTCTGGTCCGATCTTAGACTAGGAATGAACTCAGTATGCCTAAGTCAAACCATGAAACAAGTGTTCGGGCGCTGAGCCGGCCGGAGAGGCATAACACACAAGCCAGGGATCGACCCGGTACCCCTCTGCGTGCTGCCGGTCTCACTGCCACAACCCTCGGTCTGGCTGGGGCTTAGACATGGAATGAACTCCCTATGCCTAAGCCAACCCACGAAACGAACGTGCGGGTGCCCAACCGGCCGTAGAGGCAGAATGCACAAGCCGGGGATCGACCAGGTCCCCCCTGCATGCTGTCGATCCTGCTGCCGTAACCCTTGTTTCGATCCGATCTTAGACTAGGAACGAACTCCGTATGCTTAGACTGGGGATGAACTCCGTATGCCTAAGCCAACCCACGAAACGAGCGTGCGGGTGCTCAACCGACCAGAAAGGTAGAATACATAAGTCGAGGATCAGCCCGATCCCCTTGCGTGCTGTCGATCCTACTATCGCAACCCTCGATCCGATTTGATCTTAGACTGGGAATAAACTCCGTTTGCTTAAGTCAACCCACGGAATGAGCGTGCGGGCGTTGAGCCGATCGGAGAGGCATAATGAGCAAGCCGGGGATCGGCCCGATCCTCCTCTGTGTGCTGTCAGTCCCGTTGCCACAACCCTTGGTCCGACTAGGGCTTAGACATGGAATGAACTCCCTATGCCTAAGCCAACACACGAAACGAGCGTGCGGGCACTCAGCCGACCGGAGAGGTAGAATGTGCAAGCCAGGATCGACCCGGTCCCCCCTGCGTGCTGTCGATCCTGCTGTCGCAAACCTCAGTCCAGTTCAATCTTTGACTAGGAATGAACTCCGTATGCTTAGATTGGAGATGAACTCCGTATGCCTAAGTCAACCCACGAAACGAGCGTGCAGGCGCTCAGCCGACCAGAGAGGCATGATGCATAAGCCGGAGATGAAAAAGGTGGTAGGTGTGTTCAAGCACATCTTCATATTTCTGCCATGCCAATGCCATTTTTATGGCGTGCAAATTCATACAATGGTCCCCTATGCCTTCACGTGAAGTTTCACGGCAAGACGACCCGTTTTCTATTTTTCATGATTTTTGAAACTTTTTGCGGTTCAAGATTTTTTTAAAATTTTTTTAGAAAGAGTTTTGTCCCAAATTTTGGTAGACATGATCCTTATATTTTTGTTGGCATGCATAAAAAAATTCAGCTGAAAACACGAAGTGGAGAAGATTTTGTGATCGTTTGAAAAAAGTCTCCCCATTTCAGACACTTTAATGGCTACTGGCAGCAAACCTATAAAATCTCAAATGCTCTTTAAGGGGGTGTGAGTTTTTGAGGTTTGATGAGGGATAGGGGTCCAATATAAGGGCCAAGTACCAGCACCCATCGCACATCATGTGCGCACACCCCCCGGCCCCCAATCGCCAGAACCCCCAATACCGCCGGTTAGGCTCTCTGACGAAGCTTCGAGGATGGGGCCCTGGGCGAAAAAAATGTGGCACTAGCACATGCCCGAGCCCAGCATGTGCACCGTGGCTCAAAATCTTAGACTGGAAATGAACTCCGTATGCTTAGACATGGAATGAACTCCGTATGCCTAAGCCAACCCACGAAACGAGCGTGCGGGCGCTTAGCCAGCCGGAGAGGCATAATGCGCAAGCCGGGGATCGACCCAGTCCCCCTCTACGTGCTGTCGGTCCCACTGCCATAACCCTCGGTCCAGTTGGGTCTTAGACATGGAATGAACTCCCTATGCCTAAGCCAACTCACGAAACGGGCGTGCGGGCGCTCAGCCGGCCAAAGAGGCAGAATGTGCAAGCCGGGGATCGGCCCGGTCCCCCCTGTGTGATGTCGATCCTGCTGTCGTAACCCTCAGATCGGTCTGATCTTAGACTGGGAATGAACTCCATATGCTTAGACTGGGGATGAACTCCGTATGTCTAAGTCAACCCATGAAATGAGCATGCGAGCGCTCAGCCAGCCGAAGAGGCCGGTTGGAGAGGCATAATGTGTAAGCCGGGGATCAGCTCAGTCCCCCTCTATGTGTTGTCGATCCCGCTGCTGATCTTACTGTCACAACCCTCGGTCCAGCTGGGGCTTACACATGGAATGAACTCCGTATGCCTAAGCCAACCCATGAAACGAGTGTGCGGGTGCTCAGCCGGTCAGAGAGGCAAACTGCGCAAGTCGGGGATCGGCCCGGTCGCCCCCTACGTGCCGTCGATCTTAGACTGGGAATGAACTCCGTATGCTTAGACTGGGGATGAACTCCGTATGCCTAAGTCAACCCATGAAACGAGCGTACAGGCGCTCAGCCGACCAGAGAGGCAGGATGCGCAAGCTGGAGATCGAACAGGTGGTAGGTGGGTTCAAGCACATCTTCATATTTATGCCATGCCAATGCCATTTTTATGGTGTGTAAATTCATACAATGGTCCCCTATACCTTCACGTGAAGTTTCACGGCAAGACGACCAGTTTTCTATTTTTCATGATTTTTGAAACTTATTGTGGTTTGGGATTTTTTAAAATTTTTTTAGAAAGAGTTTTGACCCAAATTTTGGTAGACATGATCCTTGTATTTTTTTTGGCATGCACAAAAAAATTCAGCTAAAAACATGATGTGGAGAAGATTTTGTGACCGTTTGAAAAAAGTGTCCCCATTTCAGACACTTCAATGGCTACTGGCAGCAAACCTATAAAATGTCAAATGCTCTTTAAGGGGGTGTGAGTTTTTGCGGTTTGATGAGGGATAGGGGGCCAATATAAGGGCCAAGTACCAGCACCCATCTCACATCATGTGCGGACACCCCCCGGCCCCCCAATCGTCAGAACCCCCAATACCGCCGGTTAGGCTCTCCGGCGAAGCTTCGACGATGGGGCCCTGGGCAAAAAAAATGTGGCACCAGCACATGCCCGAGCCCAGCATGTGCACTGTGGCTCAAAATCTTAGACTGGGAATGAACTCCGTATGCTTAGACATGGAATGAACTCCGTATGCCTAAGCTAACCCACGAAATGAGCGTGTGGGCGCTCAGCCAGCCGGAGAGGCATAATGCGCAAGCCGGGGATCGGCCTGGTCCCCCTCTGCGTGCTGCCGGTCCCACTACCACAACCCTCGGTCCAGTTGGGGCTTAGACATGGAATGAACTCCCTATGCCTAAGCCAACCCACGAAACGGGCGTGCGGGTGCTCAGTCGGTCGGAGAGGCAGAATGTGCAAGCCGGGGATCGGCCCGGTCCCCCCTGCGTGATGTAGATCCTGCTGTCATAACCCTCAGTATGCTTTAACTGGGGATGAACTGCATATGCCTAAGTCAACCCACGAAATGAACGTGCGGGCACTCAGCCGACCAGAGAGGCAGGATGCGCAAGCCGGGGATCGAACGGGTGGTAGGTGGGTTCAAGGACATCTTCATGTTTCTGTCATGCCAATGTCATTTTTATGGCTTGTAAATTCATACAATGGTCCCTTATGCCTTCATGTGAAGTTTCGAGGCAAGATGACCCGTTTTCTATTTTTCATAATTTTTGAAACTTTTTGCGGTTCGGGATTTTTTAGAATTTTTTTAGAAAGATTTTTGTCCCCAAATTTGGTAGAGTTGATCCTTGTATTTTTTTTGGCATGCACAAAAAAATTCAACTAAAAACTCGTAGTGGAGAAGATTTTGTGAGCGTTTGAAAAAAGTGTCCCCATTTCAGACACTTTAATGGCTACTGGCAGCAAACCTATAAAATCTCAAATGCCTTTAAGGGGGTGTAAGTTCTCAAGGTTTGATGAGGGATAGGGGACCAATATAAGGGCCAAGTACCAGCACCCATCGGACATCATGTGCGCACACCCCCCGACCCCCCCAATCGCCGGAACCCCCAATGCCACCGGTTAGGCTCTCAGGCGATGCCCCGACGATGGTGCCTCGGGCGAAAAAAATGCAGCACCAGCACATGTCCAAGCCCAGCATGTGCACCGTGGCTCAAACTCTTAGACTGGGAATGAACCCCGTATGCTTAGACATGGAATGAACTCCGTATGCCTAAGCCAACCCACGAAACAAGCGTGCAGGCGCTCAGACGGCTGGAGAGGCAGAATGCGTAAGCCAGGGATCTGTCTGATCCCCCCTGTGTGCTATTGATCCTGCTACCACAACCCTCAGTCCGGTTAGATCTTAGATTGGGAATGAACTCTGTATGCTTAGATTGGGGATGAACTTCGTATGCCGAAGTCAACCCACGAAACGAGTGTGCGGGCGCTCAGCCAGCCAGAGAGGTTGACTAGAGAGGCAGAATGCGCAAGCCAGGGATTGGCCCGGTCCCCCCTGCGTGCTGTCGATCTTACTGTTGGTGCTGCTGCCGTAACCCTAGGTCCGGTCTGATCTTAGACTAGGACTGAACTCCGTATGCTTAGACATGGAATGAACTCCATATGCCTAAGCCAACCCACGAAATGACTGTGCAGGCGCTTAGTCAGCCGGAGAGGCAGAATGTGTAAGCTGGGGATCGGCCCGATCCCTCCCTACGTGCTATCGATCCTGCTACCGCAACCCTCGGTCTGGTCTGATCTTAGATTGGGAATGAACTCCGTATGCCTAAGTCAACCCACGAAACGAGCGTACGGGCACTGAGCCGACTGGAGAGGCATAATGCGCAAGCCGAGGATCAACCCGATCCCCCTCTGCGTGCTGTCGATCCCGCTGCCACAACCCTTGGTCCGATTGGGGCTTAGACATGGAATGAACTCCCTATGCCGAAGCCAACCCATGAAACGGGCGTGTGGGCGGGCCAGAGAGGTAGAATGCGTAAGTCGGGGATCGGCCCTGTCCCCCCTGCATGTTGTCGATCCTGCTGCCGAAATCCTAGGTCCAGTCCGATCTTAGACTGGGAATGAACTTCATACGCTTAGACTAGGATGAACTCCGTATGCCTAAGTCAACCCATGAAACAAGCAAGCGGGAGCTCAACCGATCGGAGAGGCCGGTCAGAGAGGTAGAATGCGTAAGTCGAGGATCGACCCGATCCCCCCCTACGTGCTGCCGATCCTACTGATGGTCCTACTTCCGTGACCCTCGATCCGATCCGATCTTAGATTGGGAATGAACTCCATATGCTTAGACATGGAATGAACTCCGTATGCCTAAGCCAACCCACGAAACGAGAGTGTGGGGACCGGGTACTGTCGATCCTGCTACCGTAACCCTCGATCCAATCCGATCTTAGACTGAGAATGAACTCCGTATGCCTAAGTCAACCCACGAAACGTGCGTTCGGGCGCTGAGTCAGCCGGAGAGGCATAATGCGATCCTGCTATCGTAACCCTTGATCCAATCCGATCTTAGACTGGGAATGAACTCTGTATGCCTAAGTCAACCCACGAAACGTGTGTTCGGGCGCTGAGTCAGCCGGAGAGGCATAATGCGCAAGTTCGGGATCGGCCCGATCCCCCTCTGCGTGCTGCCGATCTCGCTGCCACAACCTTTGGTCCAGTTGGGGCTTAGACATGGAATAAACTCCCTATGCCTAAGCCAAGCCATGAAACGGGCAGGCGGGCGCAAGCCGACGATCAGCCCGATCCCCCTGCGTGCTGTCGATCCTGCTACTGCAACCTTCGGTCCGGTCCGATCTTAGACTGGGAATGAACTCCGTATGCTTAGACTGGGGATGAACTCCGTATGCCTAAGTCAACCCACGAAACGAGCGTGCGGGTGCTCAGCCAGTCGGAGAGGCGTAATACGCATGCCAGGGATCAGCTCGGTCCCCCTTGCATGCTGCCGATCCTGTTGCTGGTCCTGCTACCGTAACCCTTGATCCGGTCTGATCTTAGACTAGGAATGAACTCAGTATGCTTAGACATGGAATAAACTTCGTATGCCTAAGCCAACCCATGAAACGAGCGCGCGGGTGCTCAACCGACCGGAGAGGTAGAATGCGTAAGCCGGGGATCAGTCCGATCCCCCCTGCGTGCTGTCGATCCTGCTGCTGCAACCCTCGGTCCGATCCAATCTTAGACTGGGAATGAACTTCGTATGCCTAAGTCAACCTGTGAAACGAGTGCTCGAGCGCTGAGCCAATCGGAGAGGCATAATGCGCAAGTCAAGGATCGGCCCGGTCCCCTTTTGCGTGCTGTCGGTCCCGTTGCCACAACCCTCAGTCTGACTGGGGCTTAGACATGGAATGAACTCCCTATGCCTAAGCCAACCCATGAAACGGGTGTGCGGGCTCTCAGCCGGTCGGAGAGGCAGAATGCACAAGCCGGGGATTATCCCAGTCCCCCCTACGTGCTGTCGATCCTGCTGCCGTAACCCTCGTTTCGATCCGATCTTAGACTGGGAATGAACTCGATATGCTTAGACTGGGGATGAACTTCGTATGCCTAAATCAACCCACGAAACGAGTGTGTAGGCGCTCAGCCGATCGGAGAGGCATAATGCATAGGCCGAGGATTAGCCCGGTCCCCCTCTGTGTGCTGTCGATCCTACTACCGGTCTTACTACCACAACCCTCAATCTGGTTGGGGCTTAGACATGGAATGAACTCCCTATGCCTAAGCCAACCCATGAAATGGACGTGCGGGCGCTCAGTCGGCCGGAGAGGCAAAATGCGCAAGTCGGGGATCAGCCCGATCCCCTCTGCATGCTCCAACGTTGCTCCAGTGATGGTGCCCCGAGCAAAAAAAATACGGCACCAGCACATGCCCGAGCCTAGCATGTGCACCATGGCTCAAACTCTTAGACTAGGAATGAATGCTGTATGCTTAGACATGGAATGAACTCCGTATGCCTAAGCCAACCCATGAAACGAGCATACGGGTGCTCTGTCTGCCAGAGAGGTAGAATGTACAAGCCGAGGATTGGCTCGGTCCCCCTCTGCGTGCTGCCAATCCCGCTGCCACAACCCTCAGTTCGACTGGGGCTTAGACATGGAATGAACTCCCTATACCTAAGCCAACCCACAAAACGGGTGTGTGGGCGCTCAGCCGGCCGGAGAGGTAGAATGCGCAAGCCAGAGATTAGCTCGATCCCCCTTACGTGCTGTCGATCCTGCTGTCGCAACCCTCGGTCCGATTTGATCTTAGACTGGGAATGAACTCCATATGCTTAGACTAAGGATTAACTCCGTATGCCTAAGTCAACCGACGAAACGAGCGTGCAGGCGCTCAGTTGACCGGAGAAGCCAGTCGGAGAGGCAGAATACGCAAGTTGGGGATCGACCCGGTCCCCTCCTTCGTGCTGCTGATCTTGCTGCTGGTCTTGCTGTCGCAACCCTCGGTCTGATCCGATCTTAGACTAGGAATGAACTTCGTATACTTAGACATGGAATGAACTCCGTATGCCTAAGCCAACCCATGAAATGAGCATGCAGGTGCTCAGCCGGTCGGAGAGGCAGAATGCGCAAGCAGGGGATCGACCCTGTCCCCCTTGCGTACTGTTGATCCTGCTGCAGCAACCCTCAGTCCGGTCTGATCTTAGATTGGGAATGAACTTCGTATGCCTAAGTCAACCCACAAAATGATCGTTCGGGTGTTGAGTCGATCGGAGAGGCATAATACACAACCCAAGGATTGGCCCGGTCCCCCCTGCGTGCTATCGATCCTACTATCGCAACCCTCGATCCGGTCTGATCTTATACTGGGAATGAACTCCGTATGCTTAGACTGGAGATGAACTCCGTATGCTTAAGTCAACCCATGAAACGAGCGTGCGGGCGCTCAACCGGCCGGAAAGGTATGCTGCGGAGGCATAATACACAAGCTGGGGATCAGCCCGATCCCCTTCTGCGTGCTATTGATCCCATGCTAGTCCTGCTGCCACAGCCCTTGGTCCAGCTGGGGTTTAGACATGGAATGAACTCCGTATGCCTAAGCCAACCCACGAAACGAGCGTGCGGGTGCTCAACCGTTCGGAGAGGCAAAATGCGTAAGCCGAGGATCGACTTGGTCCCCCCTATGTGCTATCGATCCTACTGCTGGTCTTGCTATTGCAACCCTCGATCTGGTCCAATCTTAGACTGGGAATGAACTCCGTATGCTTAGACATGGAATGAACTCCGTATGCCTAAGCCAACCCATGAAACGAGTGTGCGGGCACTCAACCGATCGGAGAGGCAGAATGCGCAAGCCAGGGATCGACCTGATCCCCCCTAGGTGCTATCGATCCTACTACCGTAACCCTCGGTCCGGTCTAATCTTAGACTAGAAATGAACTTCGTATGCCTAAGTCAACCCACGAAACGAGCGTGTGGGCGTTGAGCCAGCCAGAGAGGCATAATGTGCAAGCCGAAGATCGGCCCGATCCCCTTCTACGTTCTGTTGGTCCCGTTACTACAACCCTCGGTCCAGCTGGGGCTTAGACATGGAATGGACTCCCTATGCCTAAGCCAACCCACGAAATGGGCGTGCGGGCGCTCAGCCTACCGAAGAGGCAGAATGCGCAAGCTGGGGATCAGTTCGGTCCCCCCTGCGTGCTGCCGATCCTGCTGCCGCAACCCTCGGTTTGGTCTGATCTTAGACTGGGAATGAACTCCGTATGCTTAGACTGGGGATGAACTCCGTAAGCCTAAGTCAACCCATTAAACGAGCGTGCGGACGCTCAGCTGACCAGAGAGACAGGATGCGTAAGCCGGGGATCGAACGGGTGGTAGGTGGGTTCAAGCACATCTTCATATTTCTGCCATTCCAATGCCATTTTAATGGCTTGTAAATTCAAACAATGGTCCCCTAAGCCTTCATGTGAAGTTTCATGGCAAGACGACCCATTTTCTATTTTTCATGATTTTTGAAACTTTTTACGGTTCAGATTTTTTAAAATTATTTTGGAAAGAGTTTTGCCCCCAAATTTGGTAGAGGTTATCCTCATATTTTTATTGGCATGCATAAAAAAATTTAGCTAAAAATTCAAAGTGGAGAAGATTTTGTGACCGTTTGAAGAAAGTGTCCCCATTCAAACACTTTAATGGCTACTGGCAGCAAACCTATAAAATCTCAAATGCTCTTTAAGGGGGTGTGAGTTCTCGAGGTTTGATGAGGGATAGGGGGACAGTATGAGGGCCAAGTGTCACGCATTGGGCGGGCGCGCCAGGCACATCAGGCGCACCAGCAGGTGAGCCAGAGGTTGAGGCCCGCAGACCAGGCATGCTGGTGGGTATCTACACGTAAAGCCTAGCATGCTGCCATAACCCTCGGTCTGGTCCGATCTTAGACTGGGAATGAACTCCATATGCTTAGATTGCGGATGAACTTCGTATGCCTAAGTCAACCCACAAAATGAGCATGCGGGCACTCAGTCGGGGATCAGCCCGGTCCCCTTCTACGTGCTGTAGATCCCGCTACCGATCCTATTGCCAAAACCCTCGATCAGGCTAGGGCTTAGACATGGAATGAACTCCGTATGCCTAAGCCAACCCATGAAACAAGCTTACGGGCGCTCAGTCGACCGAAAAGGCAGAATGCGTAAGCCGGGGTCAGCCCGGTCCCCCTGCGTGCTGTCGATCCTACTGTCGCAACCCTCGGTCCGATCCGATCTTAGACTGGGAATGAACTCCGTATGCCTAAGTCAACCCACAAAATGAGCGTGCGAGCACTGAGCCGATCGAAGAGGCGTAATGAGCAAGTCAGGGATCGACCCAGTCCCCCTCTATGTGCTGCTGATCCCACTGCCGATCCTGTTACCATAACCATCGGTCCGACTGGGGCTTAGACATGGAATAAACTCCATATGGCTAAGCCAACCCACAAAATGAGCGTGCGAGCACTCAGTCGGCCAGAGAGGAAGAATGCGCAAGCTAGGGATCGACCCGATCCCTCCCTGTGTGCTACCGATCCTGCTGCTGGTCCTGCTGCCGCAACCCTCGGTCCGATCTGATCTTAGACTGGGAATGAACTTCATATGCTTAGGCATGGAATAAACTCCGTATGCCTCAGCCAACCCATGAAACGAGCGTGCGGGCGCTCAGCCGATCGGAGAGGCAGAATGCGTAAGCCAGGGACTGGCCCGATACCCCCTGCTTTATATCGATCCTGCTATCGTAACCCTTAGTCCGGTCTAATCTTAGACTGGGAATGAACTTCGTATGCCTAAGTCAACCCACGAAACGAGCGTATGGGCACTCAACTGGTCGGAGAGGTAGAATGCGCAAGCTGAGGATCGGCCTGATCCCCTCTGCGTGTTATCGATCCTACTGTTGGTCCTGCTGCCGCAACCCTCGGTCCGGTCCGATCTTAGACTGGGAATGAACTCCGTATGCTTAGACATGGAATGAACTCCGTATGCCTAAGCCAACCCGTGAAATGAGCATATGGGTGCTCAACCGGTCGGAGTGGCAGAATGCGTAAGCCAGGGACTGGCCCGGTCCCCCCTGCGTGCTGTCGATCCTGCAATCACAACCCTCAGCCCGATCTGATCTTAGACTGGGAATGAACTTTGTATGCATAAGTCAACCCATGAAATGAGCGTGCGGGCGCTGAGTCGGCCAAAGAGGCATAATGCGCAAGATGGGGATCGGTCCGGTCCCCCTCTATGTACTACCGGTCCTGCTGCCACAACCCTCGATCCGACTGGGGTTACACATGGAATGAACTCCCTATGCCTAAGCCAACCCATGAAACATGCGTGCAGCCACTCAGCCAGCTGGAGAGGCAGAATGCGCAAGTTGAGGATCGGCCTGGTCCCCCCTGCGTGCAGCTGATCTTGCTGCCGCAACCCTCGGTCCGATCTGATCTTAGATTGGGAATGAACTCCGTATGCTTAGACTGGGAATGAACTCCATATGCTTAGACTAGGGATGAACTCCATATGCCTAAGTCAACCCACGAAATGAGCGTGCGGGCGCTCAGTCGTCCAGAGAGGCAGGATGCGCAAACCGGGGATCAAACGGGTGGTAGGTGGGTTCAAGGACATCTTCATATTTCTACCATTCCAATGCCATTTTTATGGCTTGTAAATTCATATAATGGTCCCCTAAGCCTTCATGTGAACTTTCGTGGCAAGACGATCCGTTTTCTATTTTTTTTTATTTTCAAAACTTTTTACGGTTCAAGATTTTTTAAAAATTTTTTAGAAAGAGTTTTGTTCCCAAATTTGGTATAGGTGATCCTTGTATTTTTTTTGGCATGCGCAAAAAAATTCAGCTAAAAATCAAAGTGGAGAAGATTTTGTGACCGTTTGAAAAAGTGTCCTCATTTTAGACACTTTAATGGCTACTTGCAGCAAACCTATAAACTCTCAAATGCTCTTTAAGGGAGTGTGAGTTCTCAAGGTTTGATGAGGGATAGGGGGCCAATATAAGGGCCATGTGTCAAGCCCTGGGTCGGCACGCCAGGCACATCAGGCGCACCAGCGGGTGGGCCAGAGGTTGAAGCCTACAGACCAGTCGTGCTGGCGGGTATCTACGCGCAAAGCCTAGCGTGCTACCGATCCTGCTGCTGTACCCTTGGTCCGATCTGATCTTAGACTAGGAATGAACTCTGTATGCTTAGATTAGGGATAAACTTTGTATGCCTGAGTCAACCTATGAAACGAGCATACGGGCACTCAGCCGGCCAGAGAGGCCGACCGGAGAGGCATAATGCGTAAGTCAGGGATCAGCCCGATCCCTCTCTGCGTGGTACCGATCGCGCTGTCGGTCCTGCTGCCACAACCCTCGGTCTGACTGGGGCTTAGACATGGAATGAACTCCATATGCCTAAGCCAACCCATGAAACGAGCATGTGGGTGCTCAACCGATCGAAGAGGCAGAATGTGCAAGCCAAGGATCGACCCGATCCCCCTTGCATGCTATCGATCCTACTGCTGGTCCTGCTACCGCAACCCTTGGTCTGGTCTGATCTTATACTGGGAATGAACACTTATTCTTAGACATGGAATGAACTCGGTATGCCTAAGCCAACCCACGAAACGAGCGTGCGGGCGTTCAGTAGGCCAGAGAGGCAGAATGCACAAGCCGAGGATCGACCCGATCCCCCCTACGTGCTGTCGATCCTGCTGTCGCAACCCTCAGTCCGGTCCGATCTTAGACTAGGAATGAACTCTGAATGCCTAAGTCAACTCAACAAGCGTGCGAGCGTTGAACCGATCGAAGTGGCATAATGTGCAAGCCGGGGATTGGCCCGATCCCCCTCTGCGTGCTGCCGGTCTCGCTGCCACAACCCTCTGTCTGGCTAGGGCTTAGACATGGAATCAACTCCCTATGCCTAAGCCAACCCACAAAACCGGCGTGTGGGCGCTCAGCCAGTCAGAGAGGCAGAATGCGCAAGCCGGGGATTGGCCCGATCCCCCCTGCGTGCTGTCGATCCTGCTGTTGCAACCCTCGATCCTGTCCGATCTTAGACTGGGAATGAACTCCGTATGCTTAGACTAGGGATGAAATCGTAAGCCTAAGTCATCCCACGAAACGAGCGTGCGGGCACTCAGCCGACCAGAGAGGCAGGATGCGTAAACCGGGGATCGAATGGGTGATAGGTGGGTTCAAGCACATCTTCATATTTCTGCCATGCCAATGCCATTTTTATGGCTTGTAAATTCATACAATGGTCCCCTAAGCCTTCATGTGAAGTTTCATGGCAAGACGACCCATTTTCTGTTTTTCATGATTTTTGAAACATTTTACGGTTCGAGATTTTTTAAAAAATTTTTAGTAAGAGTTTTGTCCCCAAATTTGGTATAGGTGATCCTTGTATTTTTGTTGGCATGCAAAAAATAATTCAGCTAGAAACTCGAAGTGGAGAAGATTTTGTGACCGTTTGAAAAAAATGTCCCCATTTTAGACACTTTAATGGCTATTGGCAGCAAACCTATAAAATCTCAAATGCTCTTTAAGAGGGTGTGAGTTCTCGAGGTTTGATGAGGGATAGGGGGCCAATATAAGGGCCAAGTGTCATGCCCTGGGTGGGCAAGCCAGGCACATCAGGCGCACCAACAGGCGAGCCAGAGGTTGGGGCCCGCAGACCAGGCGTGCTGGCGGGTATCTGGGCGCAAAGCCTAGCAAACGAGTTCAGAACGCCCGCCCAACTTGTAGGCCAGCCCGTGAGACCAAGGCCTAGCATACAAGCTGCCCGCACCACATCCAAAAGGGCCCAAGGTGCTGGACAAGCAAGGGAAGCTTCTGGAAGCAGGTAAGATCAGCAGCAGCATCCTGGCATATTTATTGACCCTGAAAATCAAGAGTTAGCATCCTGATTGATTGTAATCTGTATAATCCCATGATTTTAGCCTTTATTCTAGGGATATTGCCATTAAGTGTAAGCTGGAGCCTCAACTACAAATAGAGGGCTGCTCCTCCCTCATTTGTACACCATCAAACACTTCTGTTTCAGTGAATACAAGAGCATTTCCAGAATTCTGCCTTCTTATCCTATTTCTCTTTAACTTGCGTAATCAGCCTTTCCTATTGTTCTAGTGCCCGTACGCTTGTGTTTTAGGCTGACTTAGGCATAAAGGAGGAGATTCCAAGCCTAAGGCCGCACGATTTCTAGTCTAAGGTCGGAGCTCGTGACAGTTAGTATTAGAGCAAGTTCGATTCTACATGTTTGTGTTGTGCAAGTTAGAGGAGCTGGCATCCCAAAGTGACGCTGCTAACCAACAACTAGAGGCCCAGGAGCATGGGCGTGGAAGAGGGAGGAAAGCCAGTTCTAGAGATATCTGGTCTACCATGGACGATAGGCTGGCCAAGGTGGAGGTGACCATGGAGGACATGGGGGAGAAGCTTGAAGGGGTAGAGACTCACAATGCATCGCTAGACTCCATGGGGGAGGAGATCCAAAGTGAGCTACAAGCTGCTCTCAACAAAGGCTTGGACGTGTTCACCCAAAAGAGTCAGACCTTAGAGGCTGAAGTGCTGACCTTGCGCGATGGCATGGAGGCCATGTGCCAGCAGATGGAGGAGCTCACCAGTGAGCTCGTTGCTTTTAAGACTGCCATTGGGAATGGCATGTTTGCTGGAGTATCCAAGTCTAGATTGGATGTCCCCAAGCCTAAGGAGTTCAAGGGGACTAAGGCGGCCAAGGAAGTAGATAACTACCTTTGGGGTATGGAGTAGTACTTCCAGGCCATGGGCATACAAGACGAGGCGATAAAGGTAAGCACTGCTGCTATGTATCTCACTGATGTAGCCTTATTGTGGTAGAGGCACAAGTGTGATGATGTCAGGTGTGGGAATGCCAAGATTGGAACCTGGGCAGAGTTCCAAAAGGAGTTCAGAGAATAATTTTACCCAGAGTATGTCGATGATGAGGCACCGGCAAAGTTGGGCAAGCTGAGCCAGCAAGGGGACATAAGGGAGTATGTCCAGAAATTCTCTAAATTGATGATACAGATCTTGGATCTAGGTGAGAAGGACACCTTATTTGCTTTCATGGATGGGCTGAAGCCGTGGGTGAAGCATGAGCTACAAAGGAGAGGAGTTCATGACTTGGCTAAAGCCATGACTACTATCGAGGCCTTGATAGAGTTCAAGCCTTTGAACAAGTTCGAGTCTACCAAGCCCAAGGGTAAGGGCAGGGACAATAGGGATCGAAAGAAGTAGTCCAAGGGGAAGGACCGTGATCAAGAGTCCAAGGATGGAGACTGAGACCGTTCAACCAAGGATGGCGAGAGGAAGCCACCAGCAGGCAAGTGGAAAGCAAAGGGGGACCGAGAGCCACTAGCATGCTACCTATGTGGAGGGAGCCACATAGCACGCAATTGCCCGCAGAAGGGCAAGCTAGCTGCTGTAGACAAAGAGTCTGACGAGGAGCCAGATTTAGGGGCAGCAAAGCTTGGGTCGTTGGTGCTCAATGCTATCTAGAGTAAGGGGAGCCGCAAGCCAAAGGGCTTGATGTTTGTGGATCTGATGGTTGCAGGTCAGAAGGTGAGCGCACTGGTGGACACAGGTGCCTCACATCTTTTTATTTTAGGTGATAGAGCCCGGAAGCTCAGACTAAAGGTGCAGAAAGGGACTGGTACCATCAAAATGGTGAACTCTAATGAAGTTCCAACCATTAGAGTAGCGCGGGGAGTGGAATTGCAGCTTGGAGACTAGAAAGGCAAGGAGACCATTGAGGTAATACCCCTTGACGACTATGAGTTTGTGATTGGGTTGGATTTCCTTGTTCGGATTAACACCCTCCTTGTGCCTTTTGTCGATTGTGTTTGCATCTTGGATGCACGGTGCCAATGCCTAGTGCCATTGAGGAGAGGGTCT
Organism: Durio zibethinus; assembly: GCF_002303985.1. Next base: position 30,256,890 of record NW_019167826.1, on the reverse strand, counting down.
GGAGTTGGGTCGCGGGTGGTGTCAGCCATCCAATTTGTCAAGGCGGTAAGCAGACAAGAAGACACCTTTTTGGTAGCCCTGAAATATGATGAGCCAAGGGAGAAGGAGACCGAGTCACCCTTGGAGGTGCTAAAGGTGCTAAAGACCTTTAGTGATGTGATGCCCGTAAAGCTACCACCTAAGAGGGAGGTGGACCACAAAATCGAGCTGGTGTCCGAGGCCAAGCCACCAGCTAGAGCCTCTTACCGAATGCCTCTACCAGAGTTGGAGGAGTTGAGGAAGCAGCTCAAAGAGTTAGTTGATGCTGGCTTCATCAGGCCATCGAAGGCACCCTATGGTGCATCGGTTCTATTTCAACGCAAGCATGATGGGTCGTTACGGCTGTGCATAGACTACCGAGCTTTGAACAAGCTAACCATTAAGAACAAGTACCCTATCCCACTCATTACGGACTTGTTTGATCAACTTGGGAGCGCAAGGTGGTTCACCAAGCTGGACTTGAGGTCAGGCTACTATCAAGTTAGGATCACGGAGGGAGATGAGCCAAAGACAGCATGTGTCACTCGGTATGTTCGTATGAGTTCTTGGTGATGCCTTTTGGACTCATGAACGCCCCAGCAACATTCTGCACCCTTATGAACAAGGTACTTCAGTCATTCCTTGATCGATTTGTTGTGGTTTATTTAGATGACATTGTGATCTACAGCCAGACTTTAGGAGAGCATGTAGACCACTTAAGACAGGTGTTCGAGGTGTTATGAGCGCACAAGCTATTTGTCAAGAGGGAGAAGTGCTCATTCACCCAGTAGGAGATCCCGTTCTTTGGCCACATAGTGGAAGGTGGCAGGATACGCATGCATGATGGCAAGATACACGTCATCCTAGAGTGGCAACCGCTAGCCAAGGTCACTGAGTTGAGATCATTCCTTGGGCTGGTCAACTACTACAGGCACTTCATCAAAGGTCACTCAGCAATAGCCACGCCATTGACTGACTTGCTCAAGAAAAGGAAAGCATGGGAGTGGAGCGTAGGCTGCCAGGAAGCCTTTGATAGGTTAAAGCGGGCTGTGATCGAAGAGCTAGTCTTGGCCTTGCAAGACCATGCCAAGCCGTATGAGGTGCATACGGATGCATCAGACTTTGCCATGGGGGCATGTTGATGCAGGAAGGATGTCCAGTCACATTCGAGAGCAGGAAGTTGAATGAGACTGAGCGCAAATACACGGTCCAAGAGAAGGAGATGACTGTAGTGGTGCACTGCTTGCGCACTTGGCGCCATTACCTGTTGGGGTCGAGGTTCATGGTTAGGACGGACAATGTGGCAACCAGCTACTTCCAGACACAGAAGAAGCTATCCCCTAAGCAGGCGAGATGGCAAGATTTTCTTGCAGAATTTGATTTCCAGATGGAGTACAAGTCGGGGTGGGTGAACCTAGTGGCAGACGCCCTGAGCAGGAAGGCTAACCTTGCTACCATTAGCCAACCAGAGGGGTCACTGGTGCGGCGCATCAAGGAGGGACTTACGTATGATCCTACAGCCAAGGCTTTGATGGAGTACACCCAGCAAGGTAAGACTAGGCAGTTTTGGTTACAGGATGGCTTGCTGTACACCAGAGGCAGTAGACTATTTGTGCCACAGCACGGGAAGCTCCGCAAGGAAGTTTTGCAAGAATGCCATGATTCAAGGTGGGCTGGACACCCCGAAGTGAGCCGTACCTTGATGCTAATCAAGGATCGGTACTACTGGCTGCACATGAGGGACGATGTGGTGGCCTATGTAAAGACTTGTCTTGTGTGCCAATAGGACAAGGTGGAGCTCAAGAAACCAGGCGATCTCTTGCAGCCATTGCCAGTGCCAGAGCGACCATGGGAGAGTGTTTCTCTAGACTTTATAGTTGGTTTACCCAAAGCAGAAGGGTTTGGAAGCATCATGGTAGTGGTGGACAAGTTTTCCAAGTATGGAATCTTCATTCCAGCAACCAATGAGTGCCCAGCCGAGGAGGCAGCTCGATTGTTCCTAAAGAACATGGTTAAGTACTGGGGAGTGCCAAGGACCATTATTAGTGATCGGGACAGGCGTTTCACGGGCAGGTTCTGGACTGAGTTGTTCAAGCTGTTGGGGTCAGACTTGAACTTTTCCACTAGCATGCATCCGCAGACTGATGGGCAGACAGAACGAGTGAATGGACTATTGGAGGTCTACCTCAGGCACTATGTGAGTGCCAGACAAAGGGACTGGCCAAAGCTACTAGATATTACACAGTTTTCCTATAACTTGCAAAGGAACGAAGCAACGAACCAGAGCCCATTTGAGGTTGTGACAGGGCAACAACCACTAACACCCAGTTCGATTGCTGTAGGTTATACAAGGTCGAATCCAGCAGCATATAAGTTTGCTAAGGCATGGTAGGAGCAAACTGACTTGGCCAGAGTTTGTCTACACAAGGCAGCCAAGAGGTCAAAGAAGTGGGCAGACCAGAATAGGCGGGACGTGTAGTTCCAGGTTAAAGACTTGGTGTTAGTGAAGCTGCATCCCCTTGTGCGCCATAAGGGGGCTGCACAAAGGCCTAGTCCGGAGGTATGAGGGACCTTTTCAAGTAGATGAAAAGGGGTAGGCAAAGGTTGCCTACAAGCTAGATATCCACCCAACGCTGAAAGGTACACCTGGTGTTCCATGTAAGCAATGGCTCAAGCCCGTATCCATGAGGATGAGGGAGATCCCAGGACGGGCAGAGTCAAAGCGTACGCCTTGGGAGTAAAGGGCCTCATATGAAGAAAGGAGGTTCTATAGCATCATAGCTGATCGAGAGGTGAGATGGAAGAACCTATCAGCCAAAGACAAGAGTAATTGGTGCGCTGGAAGGGACTTCCAGACAGTGAGGCGAGCTGGGAACCAATAGATGACTTATGGCAGTTCGGGACCAGATCAGGTAGTACCATGCAGAAGACACAAAGGGTGTTGCAAATCAATGGGGGAGAATGTCACACCCTGGGCGGGTGCACCAGGCACATCAGGTGCACCAGCAGGTGAGCCAGAGGTTGAGGCCTAGACCAGGTGCTGGTGGGTATCTGCACGCAAAGCCTAGCAAACGAGTTCAGAAGCCCGCCCAACTTGCAGGCCAGCCCGTGAGACCAAGGCCTGGCATACAAGCTGCCCGCACCACATCCAGAAGGGCCCAAGGTGCTGGACACGCAAGGGAAGCTTCTGGAAGTAGCAGGATCAGCAGCAGCATCCTGGCATATTTGGTTGACCCTGAAAATCAGGAGTTAGCATCCTGATTGATTGTAATCTGTATAATCCCATGATTTTAGCCTTTATTCTAGGGATATTGCCATTAAGTGTAAGCTGGAGCCTCAACTATAAATAGAGGGCTGCTCCTCCCTCATTTGTACACCATCAAACACTTTCATTTCAGTGAATACAAGAGCATTTCCAGAATTCTACCTTCTTATCCTGTTTCTCTTTAACTTGCATAATCTACCCATACGCTTGTGTTTTAGGCTGACTTAGGCATAAAGGAGGAGATTCCAAGCCTAAGGCCGCACAGTTTCTGAGTCTAAGGTCGGAGCCCATGACACAAATACCAGCACCCATCGCACATCATGTGCACACCCCCAGCCCCCCAATCGTCAAAACCCCCAATGCCACCGGTTAGGCTCTCCGACGATGCTTTGACGATGCTCCAGCGATGGTGCCCGAGCAAAAAAAATGTGACACCAGCACATGCCCAAGCCTAGCATGTGCACCGTGGCTCAAAATCTTAGACTGGGAATGAACTCCGTATGCTTAGACATGGAATGAACTCCGTATGCCTAAGCCAACCCACGAAACGAGCGTGCGGGCGCTCAGTCGGTCGGAGAGGTAGAATGCGCAAGTTGGGGATTGGCCTGGTCCCCCCTACGTGTTGTCGATCCTACTATCGTAACCCTCGGTTTGATCCGATCTTAGACTGGGAATGAACTTCGTATGCATAAGTCAACCCACGAAACGAGCGTCCGGGCGTTGAGCCGATCGAAGAGGCATAAAGAGCAAGCCAGGGATTGGCCCGATCCCCCTCTGCGTGTTACCAGTCCCGCTGCCATAACCCTCGATCCGGCTGGGGCTTAGACATGGAATGAACTCCCTATGCCTAAGCCAACCCACGAAACAGGTGTGCAGGCACTCAGCCGGCTGAAGAGGCAGAATATGCAAGCCGAGGATCAGCCCGATCCCACCTACGTCCTGTCGATCCTACGACCGCAACCCTCGATCCGATCCGATCTTAGACTGGAATGAACTCCGTATGCTTAGACTGGGGATGACCTCCATTTGTCTAAGTCAACCCACGAAACGAGCATGCGAGTGCTCAGCCGATCGGACAGGTCGATCGGAGAGGCATAATGTGCAAGCCGGGGATTAGCCCGGTCCCCCTCTGTGTGCTGCCAATCCTGCAGCCACAACCCTCGGTCTGGCTGGGGCTTAGACATGGAATGAACACCGTATGCCTAAGCCAACCGACGAAACG
>NW_019167826.1:30060633-30251385 GCF_002303985.1 Durio zibethinus | reverse complement strand
TGCCTCTCCGACCGACCGACGCGCTGCCTTGCTTGTTTCCTGGGTTGGCCTAGGCATAGGAGTTCATTCCATGTCTAAGCCCCAGCCGGACCGAGGGTTGTGGTAGCAGGACCGACAACGGAATCGGCAGCACGCAGAGGGGATCGGGCTGATCCCCGGCTTGCGCATTATGCCTCTCCCACCGGCTGAGCGCTCACATGCTTGTTTCATTGGTTGACTTAGGCATACGGAGTTCATTCCTAGTCTAAGATCGGATCGGACCGAGGGTCGCGACAGCAGGATCGACTGTACGTAGGGGGCACCGGGCCGATCCCCGACTTGCGCATTCCGCCTCTCTGACCGGTTGAGCACCCGCACACCCGTTTCGTGGGTTGGCTTAGGCATAGGGAGTTCATTCCATGTCTAAGCCCCAGTTAGATGAAGGGTTGTTGCAGCGGGACCGATAGCACGCAGAGGGGAATCGGGTCGATCCCCGGCTTGCACATTATGCCTCTTTCGGTCTGCTCAGTACCTTACGTTTCATGGGTTGCTTAGGCATACAGAGTTCATTACTCAGTCTAAGATCAGCGGCACTAATGGTTACGATAGCAGGATCGATAGACGGCAGGGGGATCGGGTCGTCCCCAACTTGCGCATTTCTGCCTACTTCGACTGGGTGAGTGCCCTCACGCTCGTTCATGGGTTGGCTTAGGCATACGGAGTTCATTCCATGTCTAGCATACGGAAGTTCATTCCCAGTTCTAAGATCGGATCGACAGAGGGTATGTGACAGCAGAACCAGCAGCAGGATCGAAGCACACAGGGGGGAACCGGCTGATCCCATACTTGGTATTCTTCTTTCTCAGGTCGGCTGAGCGCCGCACGCTTGTTTTCATGGGTTGGCTAGGCGATACGGAGTTCATTCCCATGTCTTAAGGCCCCAGTCGGACCGAGGGTTGTGGCAGCAGGACCGACAGTAGGACCGACAGCACACAGAGGGGGACCAGGCTGATCCCTGACTTGTACATTATGCCTCTCCGACCGGCTGAGCGCTCGCACGCTCGTTTTGTGGGGTGATTTAGGCATACGAAGTTCATCCCTAGTCTAAGCATCAGGAGTTCATTCCCAGTCTAAGATCAGATCGTACCGAGGGTTACGGCAGCAGGATCCGTAGCACGTAAGGGGGACCGGGCCGATGCCCGACTTGCGCATTCTGTCTCTCCGGTCGGCTGAGCGCCTGCACGCCTGTTTGGTGGGTTGGCTAAGGCATAGGGAGTTGATTCCCTATCTAAGCCCCAGCCGGACCAAGGGTTATGGCAGCAGGACCGACAGCACGCAGAGGGGGACCGGGTCGATCCCCGGCTTGCGCATTATGCCTCTTCGGCTGGCTCAGCGCCCGCACACTCGTTTCGTGGGTTGACTTAGGCATACAGAGCTCATTCCCAATCTAAGATGAGACTGGATCAAGGGTTGCGACAGCAGGATCGACAGTATGCAGGGGGGGACCGAGCCGATCCTCGGCTTGTGCATTCTGCCTCTTTGACCAGTTGAGTGCCCATATGCTCGTTTCATGGGTTGGCTTAGGCATACAGAGTTTATTCCTTGTCTAAGCATACAGAGTTCATGCCTAGTCCATGATTGGATCGGACCGAGGGTTGCGGCAGTAGGATTGACAGCACGCAGGGGGGACTGGGTCGATCCACGGCTTACGCATTTTGCCTCTCCGGACGGCTGGGTACCCGCACGCTCATTTCGTGGGTTGACTTAGGCATACGAAGTTCATCCCCAATCTAAGTATATAGAGTTCATTCCCAATCTAAGATCGAACCGGACCAAGGGTTGCGGCAGCAGGATCAGCAGCACGTAGGGGGGACTGGGCCGATCCCCGACTTGTGAATTTTGCCTCTTCGATCGACTGAGCGTCGACATGCCTGTTTCGTTGCTTGGCTTAGGCATAGGGAGTTTATTCCATGTCTAAACCCCAGCCAGACCGAGGGTTGTGGCAGCGGGACCGACAGCACGCAGAGGGGGATCGGGCCAATCCCCGGCTTGCGCATTGTGCCTCTCCGTCCGGCTTAGTGCCCGTACACTCGTTTCATGGGTTGACTTAGGCATACGAAGTTCATTCCCAGTCTAAGATCAGACTAGACCGAGGGTTGCGGCAGTAGGATCGATAGCACGCAGGGGGGATCGGGTCAGTCCCCGACTTGCGCATTCTGCCTTTTCAATCGGCTAAGTGCCCACACGCTTGTTTTGGGTGTTGGCTTAGGCATACGGAGTTCATTCCATGTCTAAGCAAATGGAGTTCATTCCCAGTCTAAGATCGGACTGGACTGAGGGTTGCGGTAGTAGGACAAGCAGCAGGATCGGCAGCATGCAAGGGGGACCGGGTCGATCCCTGGCTTGCACATTATACCTTTCCGGCCGACTGAGTGCCCGCACGCTTGTTTCATGGGTTGGCTTAGGCATCCGGGGTTCATTCCATGTCTAAGCCCCAGTCAGACCGAGGGTTGTGGCATCGGGACTGGCAGCACGTAGGGAGGGACCAGGCCGATCCCCGTCATGCGTATTATTCCTCTTCGACCGGCTCAGTGCCCGCACGCTCATTTTCTGGGTTGACTTAGGCATACGGAGTTCATTCCCAGTCTAAGATCGGACCGAACTGAGGGTTGCGGCAGCAAGATCGGTAGTACGTAGGGGGATCGGGTCGATCCTTGGCTTGCGCATTCTGCCTCTCTGGCCGATTGAGTGCCCACACGCTCGTTTCGTGGGTTGACTTAGGCATACAGTGTTCACCCCCAGTCTAAGCATACAGAGTTCATTCCTAGTCTAAGATCAAACCGGATGGAGGGTTGCAACAGCAAGATCGGCAGCATGCAAGGGGGGACCGGGCCGATCCCTTGCTTGCGCATTCTACCTCTCCGGTCGACTGAGCGCCCGCACGCTCATTTCGTTGGTTGGCTTAGGCATAGGGAGTTTATTCCATGTCTAAGCCCCAGCCAGACCGAGGGTTGTGGCAGCGGGACCGACAGCACGCAGAGGGGGATCGGGCCAATCCCCGGCTTGTGTATTGTGCCTCTCCGTCCGGCTCAGTGCCCGTACACTCGTTTCATGGGTTGACTTAGGCATACGAAGTTCATTCCCAGTCTAAGATCAGACTAGACCGAGGGTTGCGGCAGTAGGATCGATAGCACGCAGGGGGGATCGGGTCGGTCCCCGACTTGCGCATTCTGCCTTTTCAATCGGCTAAGCGCCCACACGCTTGTTTTGGGTGTTGGCTTAGGCATACGGAGTTCATTCCATGTCTAAGCAAATGGAGTTCATTCCCAGTCTAAGATCGGACTGGACTGAGGGTTGCGGTAGTAGGACAAGCAGCAGGATCGGCAGCATGCAAGGGGGACCGGGTCAATCCCTGGCTTGCACATTATACCTTTCCGGCCGACTGAGTGCCCGCACGCTCGTTTCATGGGTTGGCTTAGGCATCCGGGGTTCATTCCATGTCTAAGCCCCAGTCAGACCGAGGGTTGTGGCATCGGGACTAGCAGCACGTAGGGAGGGACCAGGCTGATCCCCGTCATGCGTATTATTCTTCTTCGACAGGCTCAGTGCCCGCACGCTCATTTGTGGGTTTGACTTAGGCATACGGAGTTCATTCCCAGTCTAAGATCGGACCGGACTGAGTGTTGCAGCAGCAAGATCGGTAGTACGTAGGGGGATCGGGTCGATCCTTGGCTTGCGCATTCTGCCTCTCCGATCGATTGAGTGCCCACACGCTCGTTTCGTGGGTTGACTTAGGCATACAGTGTTCACCCCCAGTCTAAGCATACAGAGTTCATTCCTAGTCTAAGATCAGACCGGATCGAGGGTTGCGACAGCAAGATCGGCAGCATGCAAGGGGGGACCAGGCCGATCCCTTGCTTGCGCATTCTACCTCTCCGGTCGACTGAGCGCCCGCATGCTCATTTCGTTGGTTGGCTTAGGCATAGGGAGTTTATTCCATGTCTAAGCCCCAATCGAACCGAGGGTTGCGGCAGCGGGACCAGTAGCACCAGAAGGACTGGGTCGATCCCCGACTTGCTGATTATGCCTCTTGGCCGCTCAATGCCCGCATGCTGTTCGTGGTTGACTTAGGCATACAGAGTTCATTCCCAGTCTAAGATCAGACCAGACCGAAGGTTGCGGCAGCAGGATCAACAGCACATAGGGGGGATCGGGTCGATCTCTGACTTGTGCATTCTGCCTCTCCTTTCGGTTGAGCGCCCCCACACTCATTTCATGGGTTGGCTTAGGCATATGGAGTTCATTCGATGTCTAAGCATACGGAGTTCATTCCCAGTCTAAGATCAGACTAGACAGAGGGTTACGGCAGCAAGACCAGCAGTAGGATCGACAGCATGCAGGAGGGACCGGACCGATCCCCTACTTGTGCATTCTACCTCTCCGGCTGGCTGAGTGCCTGCACGCTCGTTTCGTGGGTTGGCTTAGGCATACAGAGTTCATTCCACGTCTAAGCCCCAGCCGGACTGAGGGTTGTGGCAGCAGGACCGGCAGCAGGATCGATAGCACACAGAGGGGGATCGGGCTGATCCTTGGCTTGCGCATTATGCCTTTCCGGCCGACTGAGCGCCCGCACGCTTATTTTGTGGGTTGACTTAGGCATACGGAGTTCATCCCAGTATAAGCTTACAGAGTTCATTCCCAGTCTAACATTGAATCGGACCGAGGGTTGCGGTAGCAGGATCGGTAGCACGTAAGGGGGATCAGGCCGATCCTCGGCTTGCGCATTCTGCCTCTCTGATCGACTGAGCGCCCTCACGCTCATTTTGTTGGTTGGCTTAGGCATACGGAGTTCATTCCATGTCTAAGCCCTAGTCGAACCGAAGGTTGTGGCATCGGGATTGGCAGCACGCAGAGGGGGATCGGGCCAATCACCGTCTTGTGCATTATTCCTCTCTGGTCGGCTCAGCACCCGCACGTTCATTTCGTGGGTTGACTTAGGCATACGGAGTTCATTCCCAGTCTATGATTGGACCGGACAGAGGGTTACGGCAGCAGGATCGATAGGACGCAAGGGGGCACTGGGCCGATCCCCTGCTTGTGCATTCTGCCTCTTCAGCCGGCTGAGCGCCCGTACGCTCATTTCATGGGTTGGCTTAGGCATACGGAGTTCATTCCATGTCTAAGCATATGGAGTTCGTTCCTAGTCTAAGATCGGACCAGACCGAGGGTTGTAGCAGCAGGACCAGCAGCAAGATCGGTAACACGTAGGAGGAGACCGGGCCGATCCTCGGCTTGCACATTCTACCTCTTCGATCGGTTGAGCGCCCGCATGCTCATTTAAATGGGTTGGCTTAAGCATGCGGAGTTCATTCCATGTCTAAGCCCCAGCCAGACCGAGAGTTTTGGCAGCAAGACAGTAGCGAAATCGACAGCATGTAGAGGGGGACCGGGCTGATCCCCAGCTTGCGCATTATGCCTCTCCAGTCGGCCTCTCCGATCGGCTGAGCACCCGTATGCTCGTTTCGTGGGTTGACTTAGGCATACGGAGTTCACCCCCAGTCTAAGCATACAAAGTTCATTCCCAGTCTAAGATCGGATCGGACCGAGGGTTGCGACAGCAAGATCGGCAGTACGCAAGGGGGACAGGGTCGATCCTCAGCTTGCGCATTCTGCCTCTCCGGTTGACTGAGCGCCCGTACGCCCGTTTCATTGGTTGGCTTAGGCATAGGGAGTTCATTCGATGTCTAAGCCCAGCCGGACTAAGGGTTGTGGCAGGGGGACCGATAGCACGTAGAGGGGGATCAGATCGGACTGACAACACGCAGAGGGTTGTGACAGCAGGATCGACAGCACGCAGGGGGGACTGGGTCGATCCCCGGCTTGCCCATTCTGCCTTTCCAACCGGTTGAGCACCTGCACGCTCGTTTCATGTGTTGGCTTAGGCATACGGAGTTCATTCCATGTCTAAGCATACAGAGTTCATTCCCAGTCTAAGGTTGTGACAGCAGGACCAGCAGTAGGATCGACATCATACGGAGTTCATTCCATGTCTAAGCCCTAGTCGGATCGAGGGTTGTGGTAGCAGGACCGATAGCGGGATCGACAGCACACAGAGGGGGACCGGGCTGATCCCTAGCTTGCGTATTATGCCTCTTCAGTCGGCCTCTCCGACCGACTAAGTGCCCGCACGCTCGTTTCGTGGGTTGACTTAGGCATACGAAGTTCATCCCCAGTCTAAGCATATGGAGTTCATTCCCAGTCTCAGATCGGACCGGACCGAGGGTTGCGACAGCAGGATCTATAGCACGCAAGGGGGATCAGGCCGATCCTTGGCTTCCACATTCTACCTCTCTGGTCGACTGAGTGCCTGCACGCCCATTTCGTGGGTTGGCTTAGGCATAAGGAGTTCATTCCATGTCTAAGCCCCAGCCGGACCGAGGGCTGTGGTAGCAGGACCAGCAGCATGCAGAGGGGGACCGGGCCGATCCCTAGCCTGCACATTATGCCTTTTCGATCGGCTCAGCGCCCGCACGCTCATTTCATGGGTTGACTTATGCATACGGAGTTCATTCCCAGTCTAAGATCAGACCGAACCGAGGGTTGCGGCAGCAGGATCGATCACATACAGGGGGGACCTGGCTAATCCTCAGCTTGCGCATTCTACCTCTCCGACCGGCTGAGCTCCCGCATGCTCGTTTCATGGGTTGTACATACCAAAAAAAATACAAGGATCACCTCTACCAAATTTGGGGACAAAACTCTTTCTAAAAAAATTTTAAAAAATCCCAAACCACAAAATGTTTCAAAAATCGTGAAAAATAGAAAACGGGTCATCTTGCCATGAAACTTCACATGAAGGCTTAGGGGACCATTGTATGAATTTACAAGCCATAAAAATGGCATTGCCATGGCATAAATATGAAGATGTGCTTGAACCCACCTACCACCCGTTCAATCCCCGGCTTGCGCATCCTGCATCTCTGGTCGGTTGAGCGCCCGCACGCTCGTTCCGTGGGTTGACTTAGGCATACAGAGTTTATTCCTAGTCTAAGATCGGACCGAGCCGAGGGTTGCGGTAGCAGGATCGACAGCACGTAGGGGGAACCAGGCCGATCCCCGGCTTGCACATTCTACCTTTCCGACCGACTGAGCGCCCTCACACTCATTTCGTGGGTTGGCTATAGGCATACGGAGTCATTCCATCGTCTAAGCCCCAAACCGGACCGAGGGTATGTGGCATCGGGACTGGCAGCACGTAGAGGGGGATCGGGCCAATCCCCGTCTTGTGCATTATTCCCTCTTTGGCTGGCTCAGCACCCCGCATGCTCCATTTCGTGGGTTGACGTTAGGCATACGGAGTTCTAACCTCTAGCCTCACCTGATTTTTAGGGTCAACCAAATCTGCCAGGATGCCTGCTGCTAATCCTACCTGCCTTCTAAGAAAGCTTCCCGTTGCGGTGTCCAGCACCTTGGGCCCTTTTGGATGTGGGGCGGGCAGCTTGTATGCCAGGCCTCGGTCTCACGGGCTGCCTTGCAAGTTGGGCGGGCGTTTTGAAGTCGTTTGCTAGGCTTTGCGCATCGATACCCGCCAGCACGCCTGGTCTGTGGGCCTCAACCTCTAGCTCACCTGCTGGTGCGCCTGATGCGCCTGGCGTGCCCCCCCAGGGTGTGACACTTGGCCCTTATATTGGCCCCCTATCCCTCATCAAACCTTGAGAACTCACACCCCCTTAAAGAGCATTTGATATTTTATAGGTTTGCTGCCAATAGCCATTAAAGTGTCTGAAATGGGGACACTTTTTTCAAACGGTCACAAAATCTTCTCCACTTCGAGTTTTTAGCTGAATTTTTTTATGCATACCAAGAAAAATACAAGGATCACCTCTACCAATTTGGGGACAAAACTCTTTCTAAAAAAATTTTAAAAAATCCTGAACTATAAAATGTTTCAAAAATCGTGAAAAATAGAAAACGGGTCGTCTTGCCATGAAACTTCACATGAAGGCTTAGGGGACCATTGTATGAATTTACAAGCCATAAAAATGGCATTGCCATGGTATAAATATGAAGATGTGCTTGAACCCACCTACCACCCGTTCGATCCCCGGCTTGCACATCCTGCCTCTCTGGTCGGCTGAGTGCCCGTACGCTCGTTTCGTGGGTTGACTTAGGCATACGGAGTTTATTCCCAGTCTAAGATCAGACCGAACCGAGGGTTGTGGCAGTAGGATCGACAGCACGCAGGGGGGACCGGGCCAATCCCTGGCTTGCACATTCTACCTCTCTGGCCGACTGAGCACCCTCACGCTCATTTTGTGGGTTGGCTTAGGCATACGGAGTTCATTCCATGTCTAAGCCCCAGCCGGACCGAGGGTTGTGGCATTGGGACTGGCAGCACGTAGAGGGGGATCGGACCAATCCCCGTCTTACGCATTACTCCTCTCTGGTTGGCTCAGCACCTGCACGCTCATTTCATAGGTTGACTTAGGCATACGGTGTGCGTGCATGATGTGCGACGGATGCTGGTACTTGTGTCACGAGCTCGGACCTTAGACTCAGAAACCATGCGGCCTTGGGCTTGGAATCTCCTCCTTTATGCCTAAGTCAGCCTAAAACACAAGCGTACGGGCACAAGAACAACGGGAAGGGCTGATTACGCAAGTTAAAGAGAAACCAGATAAGAAGGTAGAATTTTGGAAATGCTCTTGTATTCACTGAAATAGAAGTATTTGATGGTGTACAAATGAGGGAGGAGCAGCCCTCTATTTATAGTTGAGGCTCCAGCTTACACTTAATGGCAATATCCCTAGAATAGAGGCTAAAATCATGAGATTATACAGATTACTATCAATCAGGATGCTAACTCTTGATTTTCAGGGTCAACCAAATCTGCCAGGATGCTACTGTTGATCCTGCCTGCTTCCAGAAGCTTCCCTTACGTGTCCAGCACCTGGGGCCCTTCTGGATGTGGTGCGGGTAGCTTGTATGCCAGGCCTTGGTCTCATGGGTTGGCCTGCAAGTTGGGCGGGTGTTCTGAACTCATTTGCTAGGCTTTGCGCATAGATGCCTGCCAGCATGCCTGGTCTACGGGCCTCAACCTCTGGCTCGCCTGCTGGTGCACCTGATGTTCCTGGCGCGCCCGCCTAGGGCGTGACATTCTCCCCCACCTGATTGCACAATGCCCTTGTTGCGTCTTCTGTATGGTACTGCCTGATCTGGTCCCTGAACTGCCATAAGTCATCTACTGGTTCCCAGCTCACCTCACTGTCTGGAAGTCCCTTTCAGTGCACCAAGTCTTGGTGTACCCTCGGCTTGGGTGGCATATCCAGCTTGAAGGCAACCTTGCCTACCCTCTTGACTACTCGAAAAGGTCCCTCATACCTCCGGACTAGGCCTTTGTGCAGCCCCCTGTGGCACACAATGGGATGCAGCTTCACCAACACCAAGTCTCCAACCTAGAACTGCACGTCTCGCCTATTCTGGTCTGCCCACTTCTTCGACCTCTTGGCCACCTTGTGTAGACAAACTCTGGCCAAGTCAGTTTGATCCTGCCATGCCTTGGTAAACTTGTATGCTATTGGATTTGACCCTATATAACCTGCAGCAATCGAACCAGGTATTAGTGGTTGTTACCCTGTCACAACCTCAAATGGCTCTGGTTCGTTACCTCGCTCCTTTACAAGTTGTAGGAAAACTGTGCAATATCTAGCAGCTTTGGCCAGTCCCTTTGTGTGGCACTCACATAGTGCCTGAGGTAGACCTCCAATAGTCCATTCACTTGTTCTATCTGCCCATCGATCTGCGGATGCATGCTGGTGGAAAAGTTCAAGTCTGACCTCAATAGCTTAAACAACTCAATGCAGAACCTACTCATGAAACGCCCATCCTGATCACTAACAATGGTCCTCAGCACTCCCCAGTACTTAACCATGTTCCTCAAGAACAATCGAGCTGCCTCTTCGACTAGGTACTCCTTGGTTGCTGGAATGAAGATTCCATACTTGAGAAACCTGTCCAGCACTACCATGATGCTTCTAAACCCTTCTGCTTTGGGTAGACTGACTATAAAGTCTAGAGAAACACTCTCCCATGGTCGCTCTGGCATTGGCAATGGCTCCAAGAGACCGCCTGGTTTCTTGAGCTCCATCTTGTCCTGTTGGCACACAAGACAAGTCTTCACATAGGCCTCCACATCATCCCTCATGTACGACCAGTAGTACCGGTCCTCGATCAGCACCAAGGTGCAGCTCACTCCGGGGTGTCCAACCCACCTTGAATCATGGCATTCTTGCAAAACTTCCTTGCGGAGCTTTTCGTGCTGTGGCAAAAATAGTCTACAGCCCCTGGTGTACAGCAAGCCATCCGGCAACCAAAACTGCCTACTCTTACCTTACTGGGTGTACTCCATCAAAGCCTTGGCTGTAGGATCATGCGCAAGTCCCTCCTTGATGCACGGCACCAGTGACCCCTCTGGTTGGCTAATGGCAGCAAGGTTAGCCTTTCTGCTCAGGGCATCTACCACTAGGTTCGCCTGCCCCAGCTTGTACTCCATCTGGAAATCAAATTCCGCAAGAAAATCTTGCCATCTCGCCTGCTTGGGGTAGCTTTTTTACGTCTAGAAGTAAGCTAGTTGCCACATTGTTTGTCCTAACCATGAACCTTGACCCCAACAGGTAATGGTGCCAAGTGCGCAAGCAGTGCACCACTGCAGTCATCTCTTTCTCTTGGACCGTGTACTTGCACTCAGTCTCGTTCAGCTTCTTACTCTCGAACGCGACTGGACGCCCCTCCTACATCAACATGCCCCTTATGGCAAAGTCTGATGCATCCGTATGCACCTCATACGGCTTGGCATGGTCTGGCAAGGCCAAGACTGGCTCCTCGGTCACAGCCCGCTTCAACCTGTCAAAGGCTTCCTGGCACCCTGCTCTCCACTCCCATGCTTTCCCTTTCTTGAGCAAGTTAGTCAATGGCGTGGCTATTGCTGAGTGACTTTTGATGAAGCACCTGTAGTAGTTGACCAGCCCAAGGAATGATCTCAACTCAGTGACCTTGGCTAGCGGTTGCCACTCCAGGATGGCGTGTATCTTGCCTCCATCCATGCGTATCCTGCCACCTCCCACTATGTGGCTAAGGAACGGGATCTCCTGCTGGGCGAATGAGCACTTCTCCCTCTTGAAAAACAGCTTGTGCGCCCGCAACACCTCAAACACCTATCTCAAGTGGTCTACATGCTCTCCTAAAGTCTGGCTGTAGATCACAATGTCATCCAAATAAACCACAACAAACCGATCAAGGAATGACTAAAGTACCTTGTTCATAAGGGTGCAGAATGTTGCTGGGGCATTCATGAGTCCGAAAGGCATCACCAAGAACTCATACGAACCATACCGTGTGACACATGCTGTCTTTGGCTCATCTCCCTCCGCGATCCTGACTTGATAGTAGCCTAACCTCAAATCCAGCTTGGTGAACCACCTTGCGCTCCCAAGTTGATCGAACAAGTTCACAATGAGTGGGATGGGGTACTTGTTCTTGATGGTCAGCTTGTTCAAAGCCCGGTAGTCTATGCACAGCCAACGACCCATCATGCTTGCGCTGAAATAGAACCGGTGCACCATAGGGTGCCTTCGATGGCCTGATGAAGCCAGCATCAACTAACTCTTTGAGCTGCTTCCTCAACTCCTCCAACTCTGGTGGAGACATTCGGTAAGGGGCTCTAGCTGGTGGCTTGGCCTCGACACCAGCTCGATCTTATGGTCCACCTCCCTCTTAGGTGGTAGCTTGCTAGGTAGCTTTGCGGGCATCACATCACTAAAGGTCTTCAGCACCTTTAGCACCTCCAAGGTGACTCGGTCTCCTTCTCCCTTGGCTCATCATATTTCAGGGCTGCCAAGAAGGTGTCTTCTTGTCTGCTTACGCCTTGGCAAATTGGATGGCTGACACCACCCGCGACCCAACTCCAGACCCTCTCCTCAATGGCACTAGGCATTGGCACCGTGCATCCAAGATGCAAACACAATCGCAAAAGGCACAAGGAGGGCGTTAATCCGAAATAAGAAATCCAACCCAATCACAAACTCATAGTCGTCAAGGGGTATTACCTCAATGGTCTCCTTGCCTTTCAGTCTCCAGTTACAACTCCACTCCCCGCGCTACTCCAATGGCTGGAACTTCCTTGGAGTTCACCGTTTTGATGGTACCAGTCCCTTTCTGCACCTTTAGTCTGAGCTTTCAAGTTCCATCACTTGAAATAAAAAGATGTTAGGCACCTGTGTCCACCAGTGCGCTCACCTTCTGACTCGTAACCATCAGATCCGTAAACATCAAGCCCTTTGGCTTGCGGCTTCCCTTACTCTGGACAGCATTGAGCACCAACGACCCAAGCTTTGTTGCCCCTGACTCTGGCTCCTTGTCAAACTCCTTGTCTACAGTAGCCTGCTTACCCTTTTACGGGCAATTACGCGCTATGTGGCTCCCTCCACATAGGTAGCATGCTAGTGGCTCGCGATCCCCCTTTGCTTTCCACTTGCCTGCTGGTGGCTTCCTCTCGCCATCCTTGGTGAATGGTCTCGGTCTCCATCCTTGGACTCCTAGTCACGGTCTTTCCCTTTGGACTACTTCTTTCGGTCCCTATCATCCCAGCCCTTACCTTTGGGCTTGGTAGACTCGAACTTGTTCAGAGGCTTGAACTCTATCAAGGCCTCGGCAGTAGTCATGGCTTTAGCTAAGTCATGAACTCCTCTCCTTTGTAGCTCATGCTTCACCCACGGCTTCAGCCCATCCATGAAAGCAAATAAAGCATCCTTCTCATCAAGATTCGAGATTTGTAGCATCAGTTCAGAGAATTTCTGGACATACTCCCTTATGTCCCCTTACTGGCTCAACCTGCGCAACTTTGCCCGCACCTTATCATCAACATACTCCGGGTAAAATTATTCTCTGAACTCCTTTTGGAACTCTACCCAGGTTCCAATCTTGGCGCTCCCACACCTGACATCATCACACCTGCGCCTCCACCACAATAAGGCTACATCAGTGAGATACATAGTAGCGGTGCTTACCTTTATCGCCTTGTCTTGCATGCCCATGGCCTGGAAGTACTGCTCCATACCCCAAAGGTAGTTATCTACTTCCTTGGCCACCCTAGTCCCCTTGAACCCCTTAGGCTTGGGGACATCCAATCTAGACTTGGACACTCCAGCAAACATGCCATTCCCAATGGCAGTCTTGCAAGCAACGAGCTCACTGGTAAGCTCCTCCATCCGCTGGTGCATGGCCTCCATGCCATCGTGCAAGGTCAGCACTTCAGCCTCCAAGGTCTGATTCTTTTGGGTGAACACATCCAAGTCTTTGTTGAGTTGGATCTCCTCCCCCATGGAGTCTAGCAATGCAATGTGAGTCTCTACCCCCTCAAGCTTCTCCCCCATGTTGCCCATGGTCACCTCCACCTTGGCCAGCCTACCGTCCATGGTAGACCAAATATCTCTAGAACTGGCTTTCCTCCCTCTTCCATACCCATGCTCCTGGGCCTCTGGTTGTTGGTTAGCAGCGTCACTTTGGGATGCCATCTCCTCTAACCTGCACAACACAAACACACAGAATCGAACTTGCTCTGATACCAACTATCACGGGCTCCAACCTTAGACTCAGAAACCATGTGGCCTTAGGCTTGGAATCTCCTCCTTTATGCCTAAGTCAGCCTAAAACACAAGTGTACGGGCACTAGAACAACAGGAAGGGCTGATTACGCAAGTTAAAGAGAAACAGGATAAGAAGGTAGAATTCTAGAAATGCTCTTGTATTCACTGAAACAGAAGTGTTTGATTGTGTACAAATGAGGGAGGAGCAGCCCTCTATTTATAGTTGAGGCTCCAGCTTACACTTAATGGCAATATCCCTAGAATAAAGGCTAAAATCATAGGATTATATAGATTACAATCCATCAGGATGCTAACTCCTAATTTTTAGGGTCAACCAAATCTGCCAGGATGCTGCTGCTGATCCTGCCTGCTTCTAGAAGCTTCCCTTGCGTGTCCAGCACCTTGGGCCCTTTTGGATGTGGGGCGGGCAGCTTGTATGCCAGGCCTTGGTCTCACGGGCTGGCCTGCAAGTTGGGCGGGCGTTCTGAAGTCGTTTGCTAGGCTTTGCGCGTCGATACCCGCCAGAACGCCTGGTCTGCGGGCCTCAACCTCTGGCTCACCTGTTGGTGCGCCTGATGTGCCTGGCATGCCCCCCCAGGGTGTGACACTTGGCCCTTATATTGGCCCCCTATCCCTCATCAAACCTTGAGAACTCACACCCCCTTAAAGAGCATTTGAGATTTTATAGGTTTGCTGCCAGTAGTAATTAAAGTGTCTGAAATGGGGACACTTTTTTCAAACGGTCACAAAATCTTCTCCACTTTGAGTTTTTAGCTGAATGTTTTTGTGCATACCAAAAAAAATAGAAGGATCACCTCTACCAAATTTGGGGACAAAACTCTTTCTAAAAAAATTTTAAAAAATCCCGAACCACAAAATGTTTCAAAAATCATGAAAAATAGAAAACGGGTCGTCTTGCCACGAAACTTCACATGAAGGCTTAGGGGACCATTGTATGAATTTACAAGCCATAAAAATGGCATTGCCATGGCATAAATATGAAGATGTGCTTGAACCCACCTACCACCCGTTCGATCCCCGGCTTGCGCATCCTGCCTCTCTGGTCGGCTGAGCGCCCGCACGCTCGTGTCGTGGGTTGACTTAGGCATATGGAGTTTATTTCCAGTCTAAGATCAGACCAAACCGAGGGTTGCGGCAGCAGGATCGACGGCACGCAGGGGGGACCGGGCCGATCCCCGGCTTACGCATTCTGCCTCTCTGGCCGGTTGAGCGCCCACATGCCCATTTCGTGGATTGGCTTAGGCATAGGGAGTTCATTCCATGTCTAAGCCCCAGTCGAACCGAGGGTTATGGCAGTGGGACCGGCAGCACGCAGAGGGGGACCGAGTCGATCCCCGGCTTGCGCATTATGCCTCTTCGATAGGCTCAACGTATGTACGCTCGTTTCGTGGGTTGACTTAGCCATACGAAGTTCATTCCCAGTCTAAGATCGGATCAGATCGAGGGTTGCGACAGCAGGATCAACAGCACGCAGGGGGGGACCGGGCCAATCCCTGGCTTACGCATTCTACCTCTCCGGCTAGCTGAGCGCCTGCACGCTCGTTTCGTGGGTTGGCTTATGCATACGGAGTTCATTCCATGTCTAAGCATGCAGAGTTCATTCCCAGTCTAAGATCGAACCTGATCGAGGGTTACGGTAGCAGGATCGATAGCGCACATGGGGGGACTGGGTCGATCCCTGACTTGCGCATTTTGCCTCTCCGACCGGCTGAGCACCTACATGTTCGTTTCGTGGGTTGGCTTAGGCATACAGAGTTCATTCCATGTCTAAGCCCCAGTCAGACCGAGGGTTGTGGTAGCAGGACTGGCAGCGGGATCGACAGCACGCAGAGGGGGATCGAGCTGATCCCCGGCTTACGCATTATGCCTCTTCGGTCAGCTTAGCACCCGCACGCTCATATCATGGGTTGACTTAGGCATACGGAGTTCATCCCTAGTCTAAGCATACGGAGTTCATTCCTAGTCTAAGATCGAACCTGACCGAGGGTTGCGGCACAGGATTGGTAGCACGTAGGGGGGACTAGGCCAATCCGTAGCTTGCGCATTCTGCCTCTCCGGTCGGCTGAGCGCTGCACACCCATTTCATGGATTGGCTTAGGCATAGGGAGTTCATTCCATGTCTAAGCCCCAACCGGACTGAGGGTTGTGGCAGCAGAACCGGCAGTGAGATTGACAGCATGCAGAGGAGGATCGGGCTTATCTCCAGCTTGCGCATTATCCCTCTCCGGTCGGCTGAGCGCCCGTACGCTCATTTCGTGGGTTGACATAGGCATACGGAGTTCATCCTCAGTGTAAGCATACGGAGTTCATTCCCAGTCTAAGATCAGACCAAACTGAGGGTTGCGACAGCAGGATCGACAGCACGCAGGGGGGATCGAGTCGATCCCCAGCTTGTACATTCTACCTCTCCGGCCGGTTGAGTGCTCGCACGCCTGTTTCATGGGTTCGCTTAGGCATAGGGAGTTCATTCCATGTCTAAGCCCCAGTCGGACCGAAGGTTGTAGCAGTGGGACTGACAGCATGCAGAAAGGGACCGGGCTGATCCCTGGCTTGCACATTATGCCTCTTCGGTCGGCTCAGTGCCCGCACACTCATTTCGTGGGTTGACTTCTGCATACAGAGTTCATTCCCAGTCTAAGATCGGACCGGATCGAGGGTTGCGGCAGCAGGATCGATAGCACACAGGGGGGACTGGGTCGATCCCCAGCTTGCGCATTCTGTTTTTCTGACCGGCTGAGCGCCCGCACGCTCGTTTCGTGGGTTGGCTTAGGCATACGGAGTTTATTCCCAGTCTAAGATTTTGAGCCACGGTGCACATGCTGGGCTCAGGCATGTGCTAGTGCCTCATTTTTTTCACCCGAGGCACCATCGTCGGAGCATCGTCGGAGAGCCTAACCGACAGCGTTGGGGGTTCCGACGATTGGGGTGGCCAGAGGGTGTGCGCACATGATGTCCGATGGGTACTGGTACTTGGCCCTTATCTTGGCCCCCTATCCCTCATCAAACCTCGAGAAGTCACACCCCCTTAAAGAGCATTTGAGATTTTATAGGTTTGCTACCAGTAGCCATTACAGTGTCTGAAATGGGGACACTTTTTTCAAACGATCACAAAATCTTCTCCACCCGTTCGATCCTCGGCTTACGCATCCTGCTTTCTGGTCCGCTGAGCGCCCGTACGCTCATTTCGTGGGTTAACTTAGGCATACAGAGTTCATCCTGAGTCAAGCATATGGAGTTCATTCTCAGTCTAAGATCAGATCTGACCGAGGGTTGCGACAGCAGGATCGGCAGCACGCAGGGGGGACCGGGCTGATCCTCGGCTAGAGCATTCTACCTCTCCGGCCGGCTATGCGCCTGCACGCCCGTTTCATGGGTTTGCTTAGGCATAGGGAGTTCATTCCATGTCTAAACCCCAGCCGGACCGAGGGTTGTGGCAACGGGACCGGCAGCATGCAAAGGGGGACCAGGCTGATACTCGATTTGCGCATTATGCCTTTCTGGTCGGCTCAGCACCAGCACGCTCGTTTCATGGGTTGACTTAGGCATACGGAGTTCTTTCCTAGTCTAAGATCAGATCGGACCGAGGGTTGTGGCAGCAGGATCGATAGCACGCAGGGGGGACCGGGTCGATCCTCGGTTTACGTATTCTACCTCTCCGATCGGTTGAGCACCCGCACGCTCGTTTCATTGGTTGGCTTAGGCATACAGAGTTCATTCCATGTCTAAGCCCTAGCCGGACTGAAGGTTGTGGCAGCAGGATCGGTAGCGGTATTAGTAGCACACAGAGGGGGACTGGGCTGATCCGCGACTTGCGCATTATGCCTCTCCGACCGGCCTCTCTGGTCGGCTGAGCGCCCGTACACTTATTTCATGGATTGACTTAGGCGTACGGAGTTCATCCCCAGTCTAAGCATAAAGAGTTCATTCCCAGTCTAAGATCGGACCGAACTGAGGGTTACGGTAGAAAGATCGACAGCATGCAGGGGGGATAGGGCCGATCCCCGACTTGCACATTCTGGCTCTCCGGTCGGCTGAGCGCCAACACGCCCATTTCATTTGTTGGCTTAGGATAGGGAGTTCATTCCAAGTCTAAGCCCCAGTCGGACCGAGGGTTGTGGCAGCGGGATCGGCAGCATGAAGAGGGGGATCGGGTCGATCCCTGGCTTGTGCATTATTCCTCTTAGGTCGACTCAGTGCCCGCACGCTCATTTCATAGGTTTACTTATGCATACGGAGTTCATTGCCAGTCTAAGATCAGACTGGATCGAGGGTTATGGTAGCAAGATCGACAGCACATAGGGGGGATAGGGCCAATCCCCAGCTTGCGCATTCTGCCTCTCCAACCGGTTGAGCGCCCGCCCGCTCGTTTCGTGGGTTGGCTTAGGCATATGGAGTTCATTCCATGTCTAAACATACGGAGTTCATTCCCAGTCCAAGATTTTGAGCCACGGTGCACATGCTGGGCTCGGGCATGTGCTGGTGCCGCATTTTTTTTGCCCGGGGCACCATCGCTGAAGCATCGCCAGAGAGCCTAACCGACGGGCATTGGGCGTTCCGACGATTAGGGGGCCAGGGGGTGTGCGCACGTGATGTGCGATGGGTGCTGGTACTTGGCCCTTATATTGGGCCCCTATCCTTATCAAACCTCTAGAACTTACACCCCCTTAAAGAGCATTTGAGATTTTATAGGTTTGCTGCCAGTAGCCATTAAAGTGTCTGAAATGGGGACACTTTTTTCAAACGGTCAAAAAGTCTTCTCCGCTTCGAGTTTTTAGCTGAATTTTTTTTGTGCATGCCAACAATTGTGAAAAGTGAAAATTGTGAAACTCTTTCTAAAAAAATTTTAAAAAATCTCGAACCGTAAAAAGTTTTCAAAATTGTGAAAAATAAAAAATGGGTCATCTTGCCACGAAACTTCACATGAAGGGGTAGGAGACCATTGTATGAATTTACAAGCCTTAAAAATGGCATTGGCACGGCAGAAATATGAATATGTGCTTGAACCCACCTACCACCCGTTCGATCCCCGACTTGCGCATCCTGCCTCTCTGGTTGGCTGAGCGTCTGCACGCTCGTTTCCTGGGTTGACTTAGGCAGATAGAGTTCATCCCCAGTCTAAGCATACGAAGTTCATTCCCAGTCTAAGATCGGACAAGACCGAGGGTTACGGTTGTAGGATTGGAAGCACGTAGGGGGGACCAGGCCGATCCTCAGCTGCGCATTCTGCCTCTCAGACCGGCATAGCGCCCGCACGCCCGTTTCGTGGGTTGGCTTAGGCATAGGGAGTTCATTCCATGTCTAAGCCCCAGCCGAACCGAGGGTTGTGGCAGCAGGACCGACAACGCGCAGAGGGAGATCAGGTCGATCCCTGGCTTGCGCATTATGCCTCTCCGGCCAGCTCAGCACTCGTACGCTCGTTTCTTGGGTTAACTTAGGCTTACGGAGTTCATTCCCAGTCTAAGATCAGATCAGACTGAGGGTTGCGATAGCAGGATCGATAACACACAGGGGGTGATCGGGCCGGTCCCCGACTTGCGTATTCTGCCCTCCGACCGACTGAGCCCCCGCACGCTCGTTTCGTGGGTTGCCTTAGGCATACGGAGTTCATTCCATGTCTAAGCATATGGAGTTCATTCCCAATCTAAGATCAGATCGGACCGAGGGTTGCGGTAGCAGGAGCAGTAGTAGGATCGACAGCACGCATGAGGGACTGGGCCAATCCCCGGCTTGCGCATTCTGCCTCTTCGGTTGGTTGAGCGCTTGCATGCTCGTTTCATTGCTTGGCTTAGGCATACGGAATTCATTCCATGTCAAAGCCCCAGTCAGACCGAGGGTTGTGGCAGCAAGACCGGCAGTGGGATTGACAGCATGCAGAGGGAATCAAGCTGATCCCAGGCTTGGGCCTTATGTCTCTTCGACTGGCCTCTCCGACCGGCTGAGCGCCCGCACACTCGTGTCGTGGGTTGACTTAGGCCTACGGAGTTCATCCTCAGTCTAAGCATACGGAGTTCATTCCCAGTCTAAGATCGGACCGGACCGAGGGCTGCGGCAGCAAGATCGACAGCATGCAGGGTGGACCAGGCTGATCCCCGGCTTACGCATTCTGCCTCTCCGGCCTGCTGAGCGCCCGCATGCCGTTTCATGGGTTGGCTTAGGCATAGGGAGTTCATTCCATGTCTAAGCCCCAGCCGGATCGAGGGTTGTCATAGCAGGACCGATAGCAAGCAGATGGGGATCGGGCTTATCCCTGACTTGCACATTATGCCTCTCCGGTTGGCTAAGTGCCCAAACTCTCGTTTTGTGGGTTGACTTAGGCATACAGAGTTCATTCCTAGTCTAAGATCGGATCAGACTGAGGGTTGCGACAGCAGGATCGATAGCACACAGGGGGATCGGGTCGGTCTCTGGCTTCTGCATTCTGCCTCTCCGGTCGGCTAAGCGCCAGCACGTTCGTTTCATGGGTTGGCTTAGGCATACGGAGTTCATTCCATCTCTAAGCATATTGAGTTCATTCCTAGTCTAAGATCGAATCGAACCGAGGGTTCTGGCAGCAGGATCGGCAGCATGCAGGGGGGACCGGGTCGATCCAGGGCTTGCGCATTATAGCTCTCTGACCGGTTGAGCACTCGCACACTCGTTTCATGGGTTGGCTTAGGCATATGGAGTTCATTCCATGTCTAAGCCCTAGCTGGACTGAGAGTTATAGCAGTAAAACCGACAGCGGGATCGATAGCATGCAGAGGGGGATCAGGCTAATCCTTGGCTTGTGCATTATGTCTCTCCGACCAGCCTCTCCGTTCGGCTGAGCGCACGTATGCTCGTTTCGTGGGTTGACTTAGGCATATGGATTTCATCCCCGGCTTGCGCATTCTGCCTCTCCGACCGACCGAGCGCCTGCATGCTCGTTTCGTGGGTTGACTTAGGCATACGAAATTCATCCCCAGTCTAAGCATACGGAGTTCATTCCTAGTCTAAGATAACCGGACCGAGGGTTGCGACAGCAGGATCGATAGCACGCAGGGGAGACCGGGTCGATCCCTGGCTTGCGCATTCTGCCTCTCCGACTGGCTGAGCGCCCGTACGCCCGTTTCATGGGTTAGCTTTGGCATAGGGAGTTCATTCCATGTCTAAGTCCCAACCGGATTGAGGGTTGTGGCAGCGGGACTGGCAGCATGCAGATGGGGACCGGGCCGATCCCCGACTGGCGCATTCTGCCTCTCCGGTCGGCTGAGCGCCCGCACGCTCGTTTCGTGGGTTGGCTTAGGCGTATGGAGTTCATTCCATGTCTAAGCATACGGAGTTCATTCCCAATCAAAGAGTTTGAGCCACGGTGCACATGCTGGGCTCGGGCATGTGCTGGTGCCACCTTTTTTTCACCCGGGGCACCATCATCAGAGCATCGTCGGAGAGCCTAACCGACGGCATTGGGGGTTCAGGCGATTGGGGGGCCCGGGGGTGTGCGCACATGATGTGCGATGGGTGTTGGTACTTGGCCCTCATATTGGCCCCCTATCCCTCAACAAACCTCGAGAACTCACACCCCCTTAAAGAGCATTTGAGATTTTATAGGTTTGCTGCCAGTAGCCATTAAAGTGTCTAAAATGGGGACACTTTTTTCAAACCGTCACAAAATCTTCTCCACTTCCAGTTTTTAGCTGAATTTTTTTGTGCATGCCAACAAAAATACAAGGATCACCTCTACCAATTTTGGGGACAAAATTCTTTCTAAAAAAATTTTAAAAAATCTCAGACCGTAAAAAGTTTTGAAATCATGAAAAGTAGAAAACGGGTCGTCTTGCCATGAAACTTCACATGAAGGTGTAGGGGACCATTGTATGAATTTACAAGCCATAAAAATGGCTTTGGCATGGCAGAAATATGAAGATGTGCTTGAACCCACCTACCACCTGTTCGATCCCTGGCTTGCGGATCTTGCCTCTTCGGTTGGTTGAGCGACCGCACGCTCGTTTCGTGGGTTGACTTAGGCATACGGAGTTCATCCCCAGTCTAAGCATACGAAGTGCATTCCCAGTCTAAGATCAGACCGGACCGAGGGTTGCGATAGTAGGATCGGTAGCACGCAGGGGGACCGAACCGATCCCCGGCTTGCGCATTATGCCTCTCTGGCCGGCTAAGCCCCTGCACACCCGTTTCGTGGGTTGGCTTAGGTATAGGGAGTTCATTCCATGTCTAAGACCCAACCGGACTGAGGGTTGTGGCAGCGGGACCGACAGCACATAGAAAGGGATCGGGTCGATCCCCGGCTTGCGCATTATGCCTCTCCGGCTGACTCAGCACCCGCACACTCATTTCATAGGTTAACTTAGGCATACGAAGTTCATTCCCAGTCTAAGATCGGATCGGATCGAGGGTTGTGGCAGCAAGATCGATAGCACACAGGGGGGACCGGGTCGGTCCCCGGCTTGCGCATTTTGCCTCTTCGATCGGCTGAGCGCCCGCACACTCGTTTTATGGGTTGGCTTAGGCATACGGAGTTCGTTCCATGTCTAACCATACAGAGTTCTTTCCCATTCTAAGATCGGATCGGACCAAGGCTTGCGATAGCAGGACCAGCAGTAGGATCGGTAGCACGTACGAGGGGACCAGGCCGATCCTCGGCTTGCACATTCTACCTCTTCGGCCAGTTGAATGCCTGTACACACGCTTGTTTCATGGGTTGGCTTAGGCATATGGAGTTCATTCCATGTCTAAGCATACAGAGTTCATTACTAGTCTAAGATCGGACTAGACTGAGGGTTGCGGTAGCAAGACCAGTAGCAGGATTGATAGCCCACAGGGGGGGATCGGGTCGATCCTTGGCTTGCGCATTCTACCTCTCCGACCGGTTGAGCGGCTGCACGCTCGTTTCGTGGCTTGGCTTCGGCATACGGAGTTCATTCCATGTCTAAGCCCCTATCGAACCGAGGGTTGTGGCAGTAGGACTGACAGCGGGATCGATAGCACGCAGAGGGGGACCGGGTCGATCCCCGGCCTGCACATTATGCCTTTCTAGTCGGCTGAGTGCCCGCATGGTAGTTTCATGGGTTGACTTAGGCATACGGAGTTCATCCCCAGTCTAAGCATACGGAGTTCATTCCCAGTCTAAGATCGGACCGAATCGAGGGTTGCGACAACAGGATTGGTAGCACGTAGGGGGGACCGAGCCGATCCTCGGCTTGCGCATTCTACCTCTCCGGTCGGCTGAGCCCCGCACGCCTGTTTCCTGGGTTGGATTAGGCATAGGGAGTTCATTCCATGTCTAAGCCCTAGTCGGACCGAGGGTTGTGGCAGCGGGATCGACAGCACGTCGAGTGGGACTGGGCCGATCCCTGACTTGCGCATTATGCCTCTTCGATCGACTCAGTGCCCGTACACTCATTTCGTGGGTTGACTTAGGCATACAGAGTTCATTCCCAATCTAAGATCAGATCGGACCGAGGGTTGTGGTAGCAGGATCGACAGCATGTAGGGGGGACCAGGTTGATCCCCGGCTTTCGCATTCCGCCTCTCCGGTCGGCTTGCGTATTCTGCCTCTCCGGCCGGCTGTGTGCCCGGATGCCCATTTCGTGGATTGGCTTAGGCATAAGGAGTTCATTCCATGTCTAAGCCCCAGTCGGACCGAGGGTTATGGCAGCGGGATCGGTAGCACACAGAGGGGGACCGACTAATCCCTGGCTTGCGCATTATGGCTCTTCGGTCGGCTCAGTGCCCACACGCTCGTTTCGTGGGTTGACGTATGCATATGGAGTTCATTTGCAATCTAAGATTGGACCGGACCGAGGGTTGCGACAGTAGGATCGATAGCACGCAAGGGGGACCGGGCTGATCCCCAGCTTGCATATTCTGCCTCTTTGACCGATTGGGCACCTGCACGCCCGTTTCGTGGGTTGGCTTAGGCATAGGGAGTTCTTTCCATGTCTAAGCCTTAGCAGGATCGAGGGTTGTGGCAGCAGGACCGGCAGCACGCAAAGGGGGATCTGGCCGATCCTCAGCTTGTGCATTATGCCTCTTCGATCAGCTCAGCACCCGCATGCTCGTTTCGTGGGTTGACTTATGCATACGGAGTTCATTCCTAGTCAAAGATCGGACCAGACAGAGGGTTGTGGCAGCAGGATCGATAGCACGTAGGGGGGACCGGGTCAATCCTCGGCTCGTGCATTCTGCCTCTCTGGCTGGCTGACCACCTGTACGCTCATTTTATGGGTTGGCTTATACAGAGTTGATTCCATGTCTAAGCCCTAGCCGGACCGAGGGTTGTGCAGCAAGACCGGCAGCGAGATCGACAGCACACAGAGGGGGATCGAGCTGATCCCCGACTTATGCATTATGCCTCTTTGGCCCCGCACGCTCGTTTTGTGGGTTGACTTAGGCATACAGAATTCATCCCCAATCTAAGATACGGAGTTCATTCCCAGTCTAAGATCAGACCAGACCGAGGGTTGCAGTAGCAGGATCGCCAGCACGCAAGGGGGACCGGGCCGATCCCTAACTTGCGTATTCTGCCTCCCCGGCCGGCTGAATGCCCGCATGCCCGTTTCATGGGTTGGCTTAGGCATAGGGAGTTCATTCCATGTCTAAGCCCCAGCCGGACCGAGGGTTGTGGTAGCGGGATAGGTAGCACGCAGAGGGGGACTGGGTCGATCCTCGACTTGCGCATTATGCCTTTTCGACCGGCTCAACGCCCGCACGCTCATTTCATGGGTTGACTTATGCATATGGAGTTCATTCCCAGTCTCAGATCGGACCGGATCGAGGGTTGTGACAGTAGGATCGACAGCTCACAAGGGGGGACCGGGGTGATCCCCGCCTTGCGCATTCTGTCTCTCCGACCGGCTGAGCGCCC
The DNA here is from genome assembly GCF_002303985.1 of Durio zibethinus. The sequence continues at coordinate 30,226,899 of NW_019167826.1, read as the reverse complement.
GTACGCTCATTTCGTGGGTTGGCTTAGGCATACGGAGTTCATTCCATGTCTAAGCATACGGAGTTCATTTCCAGTCTAAGATTTTGAGCCACGGTGCACATGCTGGGCTCAGGCATGTGCTGGTGCTGCATTTTTTTCGCCCAGGGCACCACCGTCGGAGCATCGTCAGAGCGTCGTCGGAGAGCCTAACCGACGGCATTGGGGGTTCGGGCGATTGGGGGGCCGGGGGGTGTGCACACATGATGTGCGATGGGTGGTGGTACTTGGCCCTTATATTGGCCCCCTATCCCTCATCAAACCTCGAGAACTCACACCCCCTTAAAAAGCATTTGAGATTTTATAGGTTTGCTGTCAGTAGCCATTAAAGTGTCTGAAATGGGGACACTTTTTTCAAACGGTCACAAAATCTTCTCCACTTCGAGTTTTTAGCTGAATTTTTTTGTGCATGCCAAAAAAAATACAAGGATCATCTCTAATAAATTTTGGGGACAAAACTCTTTCTAAAAAAATTTTAAAATATCTAGAACTGCAAAAATTTTCAAAAATCGTGAAAAATAGAAAACGGGTCGTCTTGCCACGAAACTTCACATGAAGGCTTAGGGGACCATTGTATGAATTTACAAGCCATAAAAATGGCATTGGCATGGCAAAAATATGAAGATGTGCTTGAACCCACCTACCACCCGTTCGATCCCCGGTTTACGCATCCTGCCTCTCTGGTCTGTTGAGTGCCCGCACGCTTGTTTCACTGGTTGACTTAGGCATACGGAGTTAATCCCCAGTCTAAGCATACAAAGTTCATTCCCAGTCTGAGATCGGACCGGACCAAGGGTTGCGACAGCAGGATCGACAGCACGTAAGGGGTACCGGGCTGATCCCCGACTTATGGATTCTGCCTCTCCGATCGGTTGAGCGCCCGCACACCCATTTCATGGGTTGGCCTAGGAATAGGGAGTTCATTCCATGTCTAAGCCCCAGTCAGACCGAAAGTTATGGCAGCGGGATCGGTAGCACACAGAGGGCGACTGGGCCAATCCCCGACTTGTGCATTATGCCTCTCCGGCCGGCTCAACGCCTGCACGCTCGTTTCATGGGTTGACTTAGGCATACGGAGTTCATTCCAGTCTAAGATCTGATCGGACCGAGGGTTGCGGCAACAGGATTGACAGCAACAAGGGGGGACAAGGTTGGTCTCCGGCTTGCGCATTCTGCCTCTCTGATCGGTTGAGCGCTCGCACGCTCGTTTCGTGGGTTGGCTTAGGCATACGGAGTTCATTCCATGTCTAAGCATACGGAGTTCATTTCCAGTCTATGATTTTGAGCCACGGTGCACATGCTGGGCTTGAGCATGTGCTGGTGCTGCATTTTCTTCACCTGAGGTACCATCGCCGGAGCATCGTCAAAGCATCGCCGGAGAGCCTAACCGACGGCATTGGGGGTTCCGATGATTGGGGGGCTGGGGGGTGTGTGCACATGATGTGCGATGGGTGCTGGTACTTGGCCCTTATATTGGGCCCCTATCCCTCATCAAACCTCGAGAACTCACACCCCCTTAAAGAGCATTTAAGATTTTATAGCTTTGCTACCAGTAGCCATTAAAGTGTCTGAAATGGGGACATTTTTTTCAAACGGTCACAAAATCTTCTCCACTTCGAGTTTTTAGCTGAATTTTTTAGTGCATGCCAAAAAAAAAATACAAGGATCACCTCTACTAAATTTGGGGACAAAACTCTTTTTTAAAACATTTTAAAAAATCTCGAACTGTAAAAAGTTTCAAAAATCATGAAAAATAGAAAAAGGGTCGTCTTGCCATGAAACTTCACTTGAAGGCTTAGGGGACCATTGTATGAATTTACTAGACATAAAAATGGCATTGGCATGGCAGAAATAGGGAGATGTGCTTAAACCCACCTACCACCCGTTCGATCCCCGGCTTGTGCATCTTGCCTCCCTGGTCGACTGAGCGCTCGCACGCTTGTTTCGTGGGTTGACTTAGGCATACAGAGTTCATCCCCAGTCTAAGCATACGGAGTTCATTCCTAGTCTAAGATCAGACCAGACCGAGGGTTGCGACAGCAGGATCAACAGCACGTAAGGGGACCGGATCGATCCTCCGCTTGTGTATTCTGCCTCTCTGGCCGGCTGAGCGCCCATACGCCCATTTCGTGGGTTGGCTTAGGCATAGGGAGTTCATTCCATGTCTAAACCCCAGCTGGACTGAGGGTTGTGGCAGTGGGACCGGCAGCACGCGGAGGGGGATTGGGTCGATCCCTAGCTTGCGCATTATGCCTCTTCGACCGGCTCAGCGCCCGCACGTTCATTTCGTGGGTTGACTTATGCATACAGAGTTCATTCCCAGTCTAAGATCGAATCAGACCGAGGGTTGTGACAGCAGGATTGATAGCATGGAGGGGGGACCGGGCCGATCCCCGACTTGCGCATTCTGCCTCTCCGGCCGACTGAGTGCCCGCACGCTCGTTTCGTGGGTTGGCTTAGGCATACGGAGTTCATTCTTTGTCTAAGCATACAGAGTTCATTCCCAGTCTAAGATTTTGAGCCATGGTGCACATACTGGGCTCAAGCATGTGCTGGTGCCTCATTGTTTTCGCTCGAGGCACCATCGTCGGAGCATTGCCGGAGAGCCTAACCGGCTGCATTGAGGGTTCCGGCGATTAGGGGGCGGGTGGGTGTGCGCACATGATGTGCGATGGGTGCTGATACTTGGCCCTTATATTGGCCCCCTATCCCTCATCAAACCTTGAGAACTCACACCCCCTTAAAGAGCATTTGAAATTTTATAGGTTTGCTGCCAGTAGCCATTAAAGTGTCTGAAATGGGGACACTTTTTTGAAACGGTCACAAAATCTTCTCCACTTCGAGTTTTTAGCTGAATTTTTTTGTGCATGCCAACAAAAATACAAGGATCACCTCCACCAAATTTGGGGACAAAAATCCTTCTAAAAAAGTTTTAAAAAAACCCAAACCGAAAAAGTTTCAAAAATCATGAAAAATAGAAAACGGGTCGTCATGCCACAAAACTTCACATGAAGACTTTGGGGACCATTGTATGAATTTACAAGCCATAAAAATGGCATTGGCATAGCAGAAACATGAAGATGTGCTTGAAGCCACCTACCACCCGTTCGATCCCCGGCTTGCGCATCCTGTCGCTCTGGTCGACTGAACGCTCGCACGCTCGTTTCGTGGGTTGACTTAGGCGTACGGAGTTCATCCCCAGTCTAAGCATACAGAGTTCATTCCCAGTCTAAGATCAGACCGGACCAAGGGTTGCGACAGCAGGATCGACAGCACGTAGGGTGGACCAGACTGATCCCGACTTGCGCATTCTGCCTCTCCGACTGGCTGAGCGCCCGTACGTCCATTTCGTGGGTTGGCTTAGGCATACGGAGTTCATTCCATGTATAAGCCCTAGCCATACTAACAGTTGTGGCAGCGAGACCAGTAGCACGCAGAGGGGGATTGGGCCGATCCTTGACCTGCGCATTATGCCTCTCAGATTGGTTCAGTGCTCGCACGCTCATTTTGTGAGTTGACTTAGGCACACGGAGTTCATTGCTAGTCTAAGATTGGATCGGACCGAGGGTTACAGCAGTAGGATCGATAGCTCGCAGGGGGGACCGGGCCGGTCCCCGACTTACGCATTTTGCCTCTTGGGTCGGCTGAGCACCCGCACGCTCATTTCGTGGGATGGCTTAGGCAGACGGAGTTCATTCCATGTCTAAGCAGACGGAGTTCATTCCCAGTCTAAGATCAAACCGGAACGAGGGTTGCAGCAGTCAGACCAACAGCAGGATTGGTAGCACGTAGGGGGGACCGGACCGAGGGTTTTGGCAGCGAGACCGACAGCGCACAGAAGAGGACTGAGCTGATCTCTGGCTTGCGCATTATGCCTCTTCGGCTGACTCAGCGTTCGCACGCTTGTTTCGTGGGTTGACTTATGCATACGGAGTTCATTCCCAGTCTTAGATCGGATCGAACCGAGGGTTACAACAGCAGGATTGATAGCACGCAGGGGGGACCGAGTTGATCCTTGGCTTGCGCATCTGCCTCTCCGACCGGCTGAGTGCCCGCACGCTCATTTCATGGGTTGGCTTAGGCATACGGAGTTCATTCCATGTCTAAGCATATGGCATTCATTCCCAGTCTAAGATTTTGAGCCACAGTGCACATGCTTGGCTCGGACATGTACTGGTGCTGCATTTTTTTCGACCGGGGCACCATCGTCGGACCATCGTCGGAGAGCCTAACCGACGGCATTGGGGGTTCCGACGATTGAGGGGGCTAGAGGGGTGTGCGCACATGATGTGCGATTGGCACTGGTACTTGACCCTTATATTGGCCCCCTATCCCTCACGCCCCCTTAAAGAGCATTTGAGATTTTATAGGTTTGCTGCCAATAGCCATTAAAGTGTCTAAAAGGGGGACACTTTTTTCAAACGATCACAAAATCTTCTCCACTTCGAGTTTTTAGCTGAATTATTTTGTGACTACCAACAAAAATACAAGGATCACCTCCACCAAATTTGGGGACAAAACTCTTTCTAAAAAAATTTTAAAAAATCTCGAACCTTAAAAAGTTTCAAAAATCATGAAAAATAGAAAACCGGTCATCTTGCCACGAAACTTCACATGAAGGCTTAGGGGACCATTGTATGAATTTACAAGCCATAAAAATGGCATTGGCATGGTAGAAATATGAAGATGTGCTTGAACCCACCTACCAGTCGTTTGATCCCCCACTTGTGCATCCTGTCTCTCTAGTCGGCTGAGCACCCGCATGCTCGTTTCATGGGTTGACTTAGGCATACCGAGTTCATCCCCAGCTAAGCATATGGAGTTCATTCCCAGTCTAAGATCAGACCGGATCGAGGGTTGCGACAGTAGGATCGACAGCACGTAGGAGGGATTAGGTCGATTCCCAGCTTGTGCATTCTGCCTCTCCGACCGACTGAGCACCTGCACGCCCATTTCGTGGGTTGGCTTAGGCATAGGGAGTTCATTCCACATCTAAGCCCCAGGCGGACCGAAGGTTGTAGTAGCAGGACCGGTAGCACACAAAGGGGGATCGAGTCGATCCCCAGCTTGCGCATTATGCCTCTCCAGCTGGCTCAGTGCCCGCACGCTCGTTTCGTGGGTTGACTTAGGCATACGGAGTTCATTCCCAGACTAAGATCAGACCGGACCACGGGTTGCGGTAGCAGGATCGACAGCACACAGGGGGGATCGAGTCGATCCCCGACTCGCTCATTCTGCCTCTCTGATTTACTGAGCGCCCGCACGCTAATTTCGTCGGTTGGCTTAGGCATACAGAGTTCATTCCATGTTAAGCATACGGAGTTCATTCCCAGTCTATGATCAAACCAGACCGAGGGTTGCGGTAGCAGGGCCAGCAGCTGGATTGGTAGCACGTAAGAGGGGATCGGGTCGATCCCCGACTTGCGCATTCTGCCTCTCTGGCCGGCTGAGCTCTCACACGCTCATTTTCTGGGTTGGCTTAGGCATACAAATTTAATTCCATGTTTAAGCCCCAGCCGGACCGAGGGTCATGGCAGCAGGACCGACCGCGGGATCGACAGCACGCAGAAGGGGACCGGACTGATCGCCCGCACGCTCGTTTCGTGGGTTGACTTAGGCATACGAAGTTTATCCCCAGTCTAAGCATACAGAGTTCATTCCCAGTCTAAGATCGGACCGAACCGAGGGTTGCGACAACAGGATTGGTAGCACGTAGGGGGGACTGAGCCGATCCTCGGCTTGCGCATTCTACCTCTCCAGTCGGCTGAGCGCCCGCACGCCCGTTTCCTGGGTTGGATTAGGCATAGGGAGTTCATTCCATGTCTAAGCCCCAGTCGGACCGAGGGTTGTGGCAGCGAGATCGACAGCACGTCGAGTGGGACTGGGCCGATCCCCGACTTGCGCATTATGCCTCTTCGATTGACTCAACACCCGTACACTCATTTCATGGGTTGACTTAGGCATACAGAGTTCATTCCCAATCTAAGATCAGACCGGACCGAGGGTTGTAACAGCAGGATCGACAGCATGTAGGGGGGACCAGGTGGATCCCTGGCTTTCGCATTCCGCCTCTCCGGTCGGCTGAGCACCTGCATGCTCGTTTCATGGGTTGGCTTAGGCATACGGAGTTCATTCCATGTCTAAGCATATGGAGTTCATTTCCATGTCTAAGCATATGGAGTTCATTCTCAGTCTAAGATCAGACCAAACCGAGGGTTGCGACAACAGGATCGACAGCACGTAGGCTTGCGCATTCTGCCTCTCCGGCTGGCTGAGTGCCCGAACGCTTGTTTCATGGGTTGGCTTAGGCATACAGAGTTCATTCCATGTCTAAGCCCCAACCGGACCGAGGGTTATGGTAGCAGGACCGACGGGATCGACAGCATGCAGAGGGGGATCTGACTGATCTCCGGCTTGCATAATATGCCTCTCCAATCGGTTGAGTGCCCGCACTTTCATTTCATGGGTTGACTTAGGCATACAGAGTTCATCCCTAGTCTAAGCATACGGAGTTCATTCCTAGTCTAAGATCAGACCGGATCAAGGGTTCGGCAGTAGGATCGACAGCACGCAGAGGGGACCGGGCCGATCCCCGGCTTACGTATTCTACCTCTCCGGCGGGCTGAGCACCCGCATGCCCGTTTCATGGGTTGGCTTAGGCATAGGGAGTTCATTCCATGTCTAAGCCCCAGCCGGACCGAGGGTTGTGGCAGCGGGACCGACAGCACACAGAGAGGGAACGGGCCAATCCTCGGCTTGCGCATTATGCCTCTTGGGTCGGCTCAGCGCCTATACGCTCGTTTCGTAGGTTGACTTATGCATACGAAGTTCATTCCCAGTCTAAGATCGGATCGGATCGAGGGTTGTGACAGCAGGATCGACAGCACGTAGGGGAGACCGAGCCGATCCCCGACTTGCGCATTCTACCTCTTCGGCCGATTGAGCGCCCACACGCTCATTTCATGGGTTGGCTTAGGCATCGGAGTTCATTCCTTGTCTAAGCATACGGAGTTCATTCCCAGTCTAGGATTTTGAGACATGGTGCACATGCTGGGCTCGGGCATGTACTGGTGCTACATTTTTTTCACCTAGGGCACCAACGTCGTAGCATCGTCGGAGAGCCTAAACCGAAGGTATTAGGGCTTTCGACGATTGGGGGGTTCGGGGGGGTGTGCACACATGATGTGCGATGGGTGCTGGTACTCGGCTCTTATATTGGCCCCCTATCCCTTATCAAACCTCGAGAACTCACACCCCTTAAAGAGCATTTGAGATTTTATAGGTTTGTTGCCAGTACCCATTAAAGTGTATGAAATGGGGACACTTTTTTCAAACGGTCACAAAATCTTCTCCACTTCGAGTTTTTACATGAATTTTTTTGTGCATGCCAACAAAATACAAGGATCACCTCTACCAATTTTGGGGACAAAACTCTTTCTAAAAAAATTTTAAAAAATCTCAAACCGTAAAAAGTTTGAAAAATTATGAAAAATAGAAAACGGGTCGTCTTGCCACTAAACTTTACATGAAGGCTTAGAAGACCATTGTATGAATTTACAAGCCATAAAACTGGCATTGGCATGGCAGAAAGATGAAGATGTGCTTGAACCCACCTAACACCCGTTCGATCCCCGACTTACGTATCCTGCCTCTCTGGTCGGTTGAGCGCCCGCACGTTCGTTTCGTGGGTTGACTTAGGCATATGGAGTTCATCCCCAGTCTAAGTATACGGAGTTCATTCCCAGTCTAAGATCGGATCAGACCGAGGGTTGCCGTAGTAGGATCGACAGCACGCATGGGGGATCGGGCTGATCCCCAGCTTGCGCATTCTGCCTCTCCGATCGACTGAGCACCCGTACGCCTGTTTCATTCCATGTCTAAGCCCCAGTAGAACTGAGGGTTGTGACAGCAGGATCGACAGCACACAAAAGGGGATCGGGCCGATCCCGGGCTTGCGCATTATGCCTCTCCGGTCGGCTTAATGCCCGCACGCTCATTTTGTGGGTTGACTTAGGCATACGGAGTTCATTCCCAGTCTAAGATCGGACCGGACCAAGGTTGCGGTAGCAGGATCGACAGCACGTAGGGGGGCCCAGGTCGATCCCCGGCTTGTGCATTCTGCCTCTCTGGCTGGCTGAGCGCCCGCACGCTCTTTTCGTGGTTTCGCTTAGGCATACGAAGTTCATTCCATGTCTAAGCATACGGAGTTCATTCCCAGTCTAAGATTAGATCAGATCGAGTGTTGCAGCAACAGGACCAACAGCAGGATCGACATCACGTAGGGGGGACCGGATCGATCCCCGGCTTGCGTATTCTGCCTCTTCGATCGATTGAGCGCCCGTACGCTCATTTCATGGGTTGGCTTAGGCATACGGAGTTCATTCCATGTCTAAGCCCAAGCCGAACCGGGGGTTGTGGTAGCAGGACTGACAGCGGGATCGATAGACCGGGCTTATCCCCGGCTTACGCATTATGTCTCTCCGGTCGGTTGAGCGCCCGTATGCTCATTTCATGGGTTAACTTAGGCATACGGAGTTCATCCCTAGTCTAAGCATACGGAGTTCATTCCTAGTCTAAGATCAAACCAAACTAAGGGTTGTGGCAGCAGGATCGACAGCACGCAGGGGGGACCGGGCTGATCCCCGGCTTGCACATTCTGCCTCTTCGATCGGTTGAACGCCAGCACGCTCGTTTTGTGGGTTGGCTTAGGCATACGGAGTTCATTCCATGTCTAAGCATACGGAGTTCATTCCTAGTCTAATATTTTGAGCCACATGCACATGCTGGGCTCGGTCATGTGCCGGTGTCGTATTTTTTTCGCTCGGGGCACCATCGTCGGAGAGCCTAACCAACGACATTGGGGGTTCCGATGATTGGGGGGCCGAGGGGTGTGCGCACAAGATGTGCGATGGGTGCCGATACTTGGCCCTTATATTGGCCCCCTATCCCTCATCAAACCTCGAGAACTCACACCCCCTTAAAGAGCATTTGAGATTTTATAGGTTTGTTGCCAGTAGCCATTAAAGTGTCTAAAATGGGGACACTTTTTTCAAATGATCACAAAATTTTCTCCACTTCGAGTTTTAAGCTGAATTTTTTTGTGCATGCCAAAAAAAATTCAAGGATCGCCTCTACCAAATTTGGGGACAAAACTCTTTCTAAAAAAATTTTACAAAATCCTGAACCGCAAAAAGTTTTGAAAATCGTGAAAAATATAAAACGGGTCGTCTTGCCGCGAAACTTCACATGAAGGTGTAGGGACCATTGTATGAATTTATAAGCCATAAAAATGGCATTGGTAGGGCAAAAATATAAAGATGTGCTTGAACCCACCTACCACCCGTTCGATCTCCGGTTTACGCATCCTGCCTCTCTGGTCGGCTGAGCGTCCGCAGGCTCATTTCATGGGTTGACTTAGGCCTACGGAGTTCATCCCTAGTCTAAGCATTCAGAGTTCATTCCCAGTCTAAGATTGGACCGAACCGAGGGTTGTGGCAGTAGGATCGGTAGCACGTAGGGGAGACCGGGCCAATCCCCGGCTTGAGCATTCTGCCTCTTCGATCGGCTGAGCGCCCGCATGCTCGTTTCGTGGGTTGGCTTAGGCATAGGGAGTTCATTCCATGTCTAAGCCCCAGTCGGACCGAGGGTTGTGGCAGTGAGACCGACAAGCATGCAGAGAGGGATCGAGCCGATCCCTGGCTTGCACATTATGCCTTTCCGGTCGGCTCAATGCCCACACGCTCGTTTCGTGGGTTGACTTAGGCATACAGAGTTCATTCCCAGTCTAAGATCAGATCGGACTGAGGGTTGCGACAGCAGGATCGATAGCACGCAGGGGGCGACCCGAGCGATCCCCAGCTTGTACATTCTACCTCTCCGGCTAGCTGAGGGCTCGCACGCTCGTTTCATTTGTTGGCTTAGGCATACAGAGTTCATTCCATGTTTAAGCATACGGAGTCCATTCCCAGTCTAAGATCGGACCGGACCGAGGGTTGCATCGGTAACATGCAGGGGGGGATCGGGTCGTTCCTCGACTTGCGTATTCTACCTCTCCGACTGGCTGAGCGCCCACACGTTCATTTCGTGGGTTGGCTTAGGCATACGGAGTTCAATCCATGTCTAAGCCCTAGCCAGACCGAGGGTTATGGTAGCAGGACTGGTAGCAGGATCGACAGCACGCAGAAGGGGAATCCTCGGGTTACGCATTATGCCTCTTCGGCCGGCTGAGTGCCCGCATGCTCATTTTGTGGTTTGACTTAGGCATACGAAGTTCAACCCCAATCTAAGCATATGGAGTTTATTCCCAGCCTAAGATCAGACTGGACCGAGGGTTGCGACAGCAGGATCGATAGCATGCAGGGGGGACCAGGTCGATCCCCGGCTTGTGTATTTTACCTCTCCGACGGGTTGAGCGCCCACACGCCTGTTTCGTGGGTTGGCCTAGGCATAGGGAGTTCATTCCTTGTCTAAGCTCCAGCCAGACCAAGGGTTGTGGTAGCGGGACCAACAGCATGCATAGGGGGATCGGGTCGATCCCCGACTTGCGCATTCTGCCTCTCCGACCGGCTGAGCGCCCGTACGTCCGTTTCGTGGGTTGGCTTAGGCATACGAAGTTCATTCCATGTATAAGCCCTAGCCGTACTAACAGTTGTGGCAGCGAGACCAGTAGTACGCAGAGGGGGTTTGGGCCGATCCTTGACCTGCGCATTATGCCTCTCAGATTGGTTCAGTGCTCGCACGCTCATTTTGTGAGTTGACTTAGGCACACGGAGTTCATTGCTAGTCTAAGATTGGATCGGACCGAGGGTTACAGCAGTAGGATCGATAGCTCGCAGGGGGGACCGGGCCGGTCCCCGACTTACGCATTTTGCCTCTTGGGTCAGCTGAGCACCCGCACACTCGTTTCGTGGGTTGACTTAGGCATACGAAGTTCATTCCCAGTCTAAGATCGAATCGGACCGAGGGTTGTGGCAGTAGGATTGACAGCACGCAGGGGGAACCGGGCTGATGCTCAGCTTGTGCTTTCTGCCTCTTCGACTGGCTGAGCACCCGCACGCTCGTTTCGTGGGTTGGCTTAGGCAGACGGGGTTCATTCCATGTCTAAGCATATGGAGTTCATTCCCAGTCTAAGATCGGACTGGACCGAGGGTTGCGACAGTAGAACCAGTAACAGGATCGACAGCATGTAGGAGGGACCAGGCCGATCCCCGACTTGCGCATTCTACCTCTCCGGCCAGCTGAGTGCTCGCATGCTCGTTTCATGGGTTGGCTTAGGCATACGGAGTTCATTCCATGTCTAAGCCTATGGAGTTCATTCCTAGTCTAAGATTGGATCGGATCGAGGGTTGCGACAGCAGGACCAGCAGGAAGATCGGTAACATACAGTAGGGACCGAGCTGATCCCTGGCTTGTGCATTCTGCCTCTCCACCCGACTGAGCGCCTGCACGCTCTTTTCGTGGGTTGGCTTAGGCATACAGAGTTCATTCCATGTCTAAGCCCCAGCTGGACCAAGGGTTGTGGTAGCAGGACCGACAGCGAGATCGATAGCATGTAGAAGGTGATCGAGCTGATCCTTGGCTTGTGCATTATGTCTCTCTGATCGACCTCTCCAGCCGACTGAGCACTCGAACGCACGTTTCATGGGTTGACTTAGGCATACGAAGTTCATTCCCAGTCTAAGATCAGATCGGACCGAGGGTTGTGGCAGTAGGATCGACAGCACGCAGGGGGGATCGGGTCAGTCCCTGGCTTGTGCATTCTACCTCTCTGGTCGGCTGAGCACCGCACACTCGTTTCATGGTTTGGCTTAGGCATACGGAGTTCATTCCCAGTCTAAGATTGGACCGCACTGAAGGTTGCGGTAGCAGGATCGATAGCACGTAGTGGGGATCGGGTTGGTCCCCCGCTTACACATTCTGCCTCTCCGATCGGTTGAGCACCCGCACACTCATTTCATGGGTTGGCTTAGGCATACGGAGTTCATTCCATGTCTAAGCATATGGAGTTCATTTCCAGTCTAAGATCGGATTGGATCGAGGGTTGCAGCAGTAGGACCAGAAGTAGTAGGACCAGTAGCAGGATCAGCAGCATGCAGGAGGGATCGGGCTGATCCCCGACTTGCGCATTCTGCCTCTCTGGCCGACTGAGCTCCCGAACGTTCTTTTTGCGGGTTGGCTTAGGCATACGGAGTTCATTCCATGTCTAAGCCCCCGCCGGACCGAGGACTGTGGCAACAGGACCGGCAACGGGATTGACAGCATCTAGAGGGTGACCGAGCTATCCCCGACCTGTGCATTATGTCTCTCCGGCCGACCTCTCCGGTCGGCTGAGCGTCCGTACGCTCGTTTCGTGGGTTGACTTAGGCATACGGAGTTCATCCCCAGTCTAAGCATACAGAGTTCATTCCCAATCTAAGATCGAATCGGACTGAGGGTTACGATAACAGGATCGACAGCATGCAGGGGGGACCGGGTCGATCCCAGGCTTGCGCATTCTACCTCTCCGGCCGACTGAGTGCCCGCACGCTCGTTTCATGGGTAGGCTTAGGCATTCAGAGTTCATTCCATGTCTAAGCCCCAGCTGGACCGAGGGTTGTGGCAGTAGGATTGACAGCGGGATCGACAGCACGCAGAGGGAGACTGGGCTGATCCCCGGCTTGCACATTATGCCTCTCCGACCGACCTCTCCGACTGGCTGAACGTCCACACGCTCGTTTTGTGGGTTGGCTTAGGCATACGGAGTTCATCCCCAGTCTAAGCATACAGAGTTCATTTGCAGTCTAAGATTAGATCGGATCGAGGGTTGCGGTAGTAGGATCGGTAGCACGTAGGGGGGATCAGGCCGATCCTCGACTTGGGCATTCTGCCTCTCCGTCCGACTGAGCGCCCGCACGCCCGTTTCGGGTTGGCTTAGGCATAGGGAGTTCATTCCATGTCTAAGCCCCAGCCAGACCGAGGGTTGTGACAGTGGGACCGATAGCACGCAAAAGAGGATCGGGCTGATTCTCGGCCTATGCATTATGCCTCTTCGACCAGCTCAGCGCCTGCACGCTCGTTTCGTGGGTTAACTTATGCATATGGAGTTCATTCCTAGTCTAAGATCGCAACGGACCGTGGGTTGCAGCAGCAAGATCAATAGCACACAGGGGGGACCAGACAGATCCTCGACTTGCTCATTCTACCTTTTCGATCGGCTGAGCGCCCGTACACTCGTTTCGTGGGTTGGCTTAGGCATACAGAGTTCATTCCATGTCTAAGCATACGGAGTTCATTCTCAATCTAAGATTTTGAGCCACGGTGCACATGTTGGGCTTGGGCATGTGCTGGTGCCACATTTTTTTCGCCCGGCACCATCATCAGAGCATCGTCGGAGAGCCTAACCGACGGCATCGGGGGTTCCGGTGATTGGGGGGCCGGGGGGTGTGCGCACATGAGGTGCGATGGGTGCTGGTACTTGGCCCTTATATTGGCCCCCTATCCCTCATCAAACCTCGAGAACTCACACCCCATTAAAGAGCATTTGAGATTTTATAGGTTTGCTACCAGTAGCCATTAAAGTGTCTGAAATGGGGACACTTTTTTCAAACGGTCACAAAATCTTCTCCACTTCAAGTTTTTTTATGCCAACAAAAATACAAGGATCACCTCTACCAAATTTGGGGCCAAACCTCTTTCTAAAAATATTTTAAAAAATCTCGAACTGTAAAAAGTTTCGAAAATCGTGAAAAATAGAAAATGGGTCGTCTTGCCACGAAACTTCACATGAAGGCTTATGGGACCATTGTATGAATTTGCAAGCCATAAAAATGGCATTGGCCTGGTAGAAATATGAAGATGTGCTTGAACCCACCTACCACCCGTTCGATCCTCGACTTGTGCATCCTGCCTCTCTGGTCGACTGAGCGCCCGCGCACTCATTTTGTGGGTTGACTTAGGCATACGGAGTTCATCCCCCATCTAAGCATACAGAGTTCATCCCCAGTCTAAGTAGACGGAGTTCATTCCTAGTCTAAGATCAGACCGGACTGAGGGTTGCGACAGCAGGATCGGTAGCACACAGGGGGGATTGGGACGATCCCCGACTTACACATTCTACCTCTCCAGTCAGCTGAGCGCCTGCACGCCCATTTCATGGGTTGGCTTAGGCATAGGGAGTTCATTCCATGTCTAAGCCCTAGTCGGACCGAGGGTTGTGGCAGCGGGACCGATAGCACGTAACGAGGGACCGGGCCGATCCTCGGCTTGCGCATTATGCCTCTCTGGTTGGCTCAACGCCTATACACTCGTTTCGTGGGTTGACTTAGGCATACAGAGTTCATTCCCAGTCTAAGATCGGATCAGACCGAAGGTTGTGGCAGCAGGATCGATAGCACACAAGGGGGACCGGGCTGATCCCCGGCTTGCGCATTCTTTCTCTCCGACCGGCTGAGGGCCCGCACGTTCATTTCATGGGTTGGCTTAGGCATACGGAGTTCATTCCATGTCTAAGCCCTAGCCGGACCGAGGGTTGTGGCAGTGGGACCGACAGCACGTAGAGGGAGATCGGGTCGATCCCCAATTTTCGTATTATGCCTCTCCGGTCGGCTTAGTGCCCGCACGCTGATTTCATGGGTTGACTTAGGCATACCGAGTTCATTCCCAATCTAAGATCAGACCGGACCGAGGGTTGCGGTAGCAGGATCGACAGCACCCAGGGGGGACCCGACCGATCATCGGTTTGTGCATTCTACCTCTTCGACTGGCTGAGTGCCCGCACGCTCGTTTCGTGGGTTGGCTTAGGCAAACGGAGTTCATTCCATGTCTAAGCCCCAGCCGAACCGAGGGTTGTGGCAGCAGGACTGGCAGTGGGATTGGCAGCACGCAGAGGGGGATCGGGCTAATCCCCGACTTGCGCATTATGCCTCTTCGATCGGCCTCTCCGACCGACTGAGAACCCGCACGCTCGTTTCGTGGGTTGACTTAGGCATACGGAGTTCATCGCCAGTCTAAGCATATGGAGTTCATTCCCAGTCTAAGATTGGACCGGATAGAGAGTTGCGATAGTAGGATCGGGAGCACGTAGGGGGGACCGGGTCGATCCTCGACTTCCGTATTCTACCTTTCCGATCGACTGAGCACCCGCACGCCCATTTCGTGGCTTGGTTTAGGCATAGGGAGTTCATTCCATGTCTAAGCCCCAGTCGGACCGAGAGTTATGGTAGCGGGACCGGCAGCAAGCAGAGGGGGATCAGGTCGATCCTCGACTTGCGTATTATGCCTCTTCGGTCGGCTCAGCGCCTGCACGCTCATTTCGTGGGTTGACTTATGCATACGGAGTTCATTCTCAGTCTAAGATCAGACCAAACCGAAGGTTGCAACAGCAGGATCGATAGCACGTAAGGGGGACCGGGTCGATCCCCGGCTTACGCATTCTACCTCTCCGACCGGTTGAGCGCCTGCATGCTCGTTTTGTGGGTTGGCTTAGGCATACGAAGTTCATTCCATGTCTAAGCATACGGAGTTCATTCCCAGTCTAAGATCGGATTGGACTGAGGGTTGTGGTAGCAGGACCAGTAGTAGGATCGGTAGCACACAGGGGGGGACCGGGTCGATCCCCAGCTTGCGCATTCTGCCTCTTCGGCCGACTGAGCGCCCACACGCTCGTTTCATGGGTTGGCTTAGGCATACGGATTTCATTCCATGTCTAAGCCCCAGTCGGACCAAGGGTTGTGACTGCAGTACCGGCAGTGTGATCGGCAGCACGCAAAGGGGGACCGAGCTGATCCCTGGCTTGCGTATTATGCCTCTTCGATCGGCCTCTCTAGCCAACTGACCGCCCGCAATCTCGTTTCGTGGGTGACTTAGGCATACAGAGTTCATCCCCATTCTAAGCATATAGAGTTCATTCCTAGTCTAAGATTGAGCCAAACCGAGGGTTACGACAGCAAGATCGATAGCACGTAGAGGGGATCGGGCCTATCCCCGGCTTACGCATTCTACCTCTCCGGCCAGTTGAGCACCCGCATGCCCTTTTCATGCATTGGCTTAGGCATAGGGAGTTCATTCCATGTCTAAGCCCCAGCCAGACCAAGGGTTGTGGCAGTGGTAGCGGCAGCACGCAGAGGGGGACCTGGCCGATCCCCAGCTTGCGCATTATACCTTTTCGGTCGGCTTAGCGCCCGCATGCTCATTTCATGGGTTGACTTTTGCATACGGAGTTCATTCCCAGTCTAAGATCAGACCAGACCGAGGGTTGCAGCTGTAGGATCGACAGCACGAAGGGGAGGACCGAGCCGATCCCCGGCTTGTGCATTCTGCCTCTCCGACTGCCTGAGCGCCCGCACGCTTGTTTCATGGGTTAGCTTAGGCATACGGAGTTCATTCCATGTCTAAGCATACGGTGTTCATTCCCAGTCTAAGATTTTGAGCCACGGTGCACATGCTGGGCCCGAGCATGTGCTGGTGCCTTATTTTTTTCACCCGAGGTACCATCGTCGGAGCATTGTCGGAGCATCGCCGGAGAGCCTAACCGGCGGCATTGGGGGTTCAAACGATTGGGGGGCCGGGGGGTGTGCGCACATGATGTGCGATGGGTGCTGGTACTTGGCCCTTATGTTGGCCCCCTATCCCTTATCAAACCTCGAGAACTCACACCCCCTTAAAAAGCATTTAACATTTTATAGGTTTGCTGCCAGTAGCCATTAAAGTGTCTGAAATGGGGACATTTTTTTCAAACGGTCACAAAATCCTCTCCACTTCGAGTTTTTAGCTGAATTTTTTTGTGCATGCCAACAAAAATGCAGGTTAACTTAGGCATACGGAGTTCATCCCCAGTCTAAGCATATGGAGCTCATTCCCAGTCTATGATCGGACCGAACCGAAGGTTGTGGTAGCAGGATCGATAGCACGCAGGGGGGACTGGGCTGATCCACAGCTTGCTCTTTCTGCCTCTCCGTTGAGTGCCCGTACACCCGTTTCGTGGATTGGCTTAGGCATAGGGAGTTCATTCCATGTCTAAGCCCCAGTCGGATCGAGGGTTGTCGCAGCGGGATCGGTAGCACGCAGAGGGGATCGGGCCGATCCATGGCTTGCGCATTATGCCTCTCCGGTTGGCTCAGCGCTCGCATGCTCATTTCATGGGAAGACTTAGGAATATAGAGTTCATTCCCAGTCTAATATCGGATCGGACCTAGGGTTACGACAGCAGGATTGATAGCATGCAAGGGGGGATCGGGTCGATCCCCAGCTTGCGCATTCTGCCTCTCCGGCCAACTGAGCGCCCGCACGTTCGTTTCGTGGGTTGGCTTAGGCATACAGATTTCATTCCATGTCTAAGCATACGGAGTTCATTCCCAGTCTAAGATTCAAATGGACCGAGGGTTGTGGCAGCAGGATCGACAGCACGTAGGGGGGACCAGGCCGATCCCCGACTTGCGCATTCTGCTTTTCTGGCCGGTTGAGCACTCGCACGCTCATTTCGTGGGTTGGCTTAGGCATAGGAGTTCATTCCATGTCTAAGCCCCAGTCGGATCGAGGGTTGTGGCAGCAGGACTGGCAGTGGGATCGACAGCACGTAGAGGGGGATCGGGCTGATCCTTGGCTTACGCATTATGCCTCTCCAGCAGGCTAAGCGCCCGCACACTCGTTTCATGGGTTGACTTAGGCATATGAAGTTCATCCCTAGTCTAAGCATACAGAGTTCATTCCCAGTCTAGATCGAACCGAATCGAGGTTTGTGGCAGCAGGATCAGTAGCACGCAAAGGGGACCGGGCCAATCCTCGGCTTGCGCATTCTGCCTCTCCAGTCGGCTGAGCGCCCACACGCCCATTTTGTGGGTTGGATTAGGCATAAGGAGTTCATTCCATGTCTAAGCCCCAGCCGGACCGAGGGTTGTGGTAGCGAGATCGGCAGCATGCAGAGGGGGATCGGGCCGATCCCTGGCTTGCGCATTATGCCTCTTCGGCTGGCTCAGCGCCCGCACGGTCGTTTCGTGGGTTAACTTATGCATATGGAGTTCATTCCCAGTGTAAGATCAGACCAGACGGAGGGTTGTGGCAGTAGGATGGACAGCACACATGGGGGACCAAGTCGATCCTCAGCTTGCGCATTTTGCCTCTCCAACCGGCTGAGCCCCCGCACGCTCGTTTCGTGGGATAGCTTAGGCAAATGGAGTTCGTTCCATGTCTAAGCATACGGAGTTCATTCCCAGTCTAGGATTTTGAGCCACAGTGCACATGCTAGGCTCGGGCATGTGCTGGCATCTGATTTTTTTCGCTCGAGGCACCATCGCCGGAGCATCACCGGAGAGCCTAACCGACGGTATTAGGGGTTCCGGCGATTGGGGGGCCGGGGGGTGTGCGCATATGATGTGCAATTGGTGCTGGTACTTGGCCCTTATATTGGCCCCCTATCCCTCAACAAACCTCGAGAACTCACTCCTCCTTAAAGAGCATTTGAGATTTTATAGGTTTGCTGCCAGTAGCCATTAAAGTGTCCGACATGGGGACACTTTTTTGAAACGGTCACGAAATCTTCTCCGCTTCGAGTTTTTAGCTGAATTTTTTTGTGCATGCCAAAAGGAATACGAGGATCACCTTTACCAAATTTGGGGACAAAACTCTATCTAAAAAAATTTAAAAAAATCTCGAACCGTAAAAAGTTTCAAAAATTGTGAAAAATAGAAAACGAGTCATCTTGCCACGAAACTTCACATGAAGGCTTAGGGGACCATTGTATGAATTTACAAGCCATAAAAATGGCATTGGCACAACAGAAATATGAAGATGTGCTTGAACCCACCTACCACCCGTTCGATCCCCGGCTTGCACATCCTGCCTCTCCGGTCGGCTGAGTGCCCGCACGCTGGTTTCGTGGGTTGACTTAGGCATACAGAGTTCATCCCTAGTCTAAGCATATGGAGTTCATTCCCAGTGTAAGATCAGACCAGACCGAGGGTTATGGCAGCACGCAGGAGGGATCGAGTTGATCCCTGGCTTATGCATTCTGCCTTTTCGGTCGGCTGAGCGCCAACACGCTCATTTCGTGGGTTGGCTTAGGCATACGGAGTTCATGTCATGTCTAAGCATACGGAGTTCATTCCCAGTCTAAGATCGGATCGGACCGAGGGTTGCGGTAGCAGGATCGACAACATGCAGGGGGGGCTGGGTCGGTCCCCGACTTATTTATTCTACCTCTCCGACTGGCTGAGCACCTACACGCTCATTTCGCAGGTTGGCTTAGGCATACGGAGTTCATTCCATGTCTAAGCCCCAGTCGGACAGAAGGTTATGGTAGTAAGATCGGCAGCGAGATCGACAGCACACAGAGGGGGACCGGGCTGATCTTCGGCTTGCGCATTATGCCTCTCCAGTCGGACTGAGCACCCGTAAGCCCGTTTTGTGGGTTGCTTAGGCATAGGGAGTTTATTCCATGTCTAAGCCCCAGCCGAATCGAGGGCTGTGGTAGCAGGACCAATAGCGTGATCGACAGCACGCAGAGGGGGACCAAGCTGATCCCCGGCTTGCACATTATGCCTCTCCGGCTGGCTGAGCGCCCGCTCGATGGTTTCATGGATTGACTTAGGCATACGGAGTTCATCCTCAGTCTAAGCATATGGAGTTCATTCCCAGTCTAAGATCAGACCGAACAGAGGGTTGCGGTAGCAAGATCGACAGCACGCGGTGGGGATCGGCCCGATCCCCTACTTGCGCATTTTGCCTCTCTGATCGGCTGAGTGCCCGCACGCCCATTTCGTGGGTTGGCTTAGGCATAGGGAGTTCATTCCATGTCTAAGCCCCAGTTGGATCGAGGGTTGTGGTAGCAGGATCGGTGACACGTAGATGGGGATCAGGCTGATCCCCGACTTGCGTATTATGCCTCTTCGGTCGGTTCAGCGCCCGTACGCTCATTTTGTGAGTTGACTTATGCATACGGAGTTCATTCCCAGTCTAAGATCAGATCGGACCGAGGGTTGTGGCAGCAAGATCGACAGCACGCAGGGGCAGATCGGGCCGATCCCTGGCTTGCTCATTCTACCTCTCTGGCCTGCTAAGCGCCCGCACGCTCGTTTCGTAGGTTGGCTTAGGCATATAGAGCTCATTCCCTGTCTAAGCATACGGAGTTCATTCCCAATCTAAGATTTTGAGCCACGGTGGACATACTAGGCTCAAGCATGTGCTGGTGCCACATTTTTTTCACCCGGGGCACCATCACCGGAGCATCACTAGAGAGCTTAACCGACGGTATTGGGGGTTTCGGTGATTGGGAGGGCCGAGGTGGTATATGCACATGATGTTCGGTGGGTGCTGGTACTTGGCCTTTATATTGGCCCCCAGTCCCTCATCAAACTTCAAGAACTCACACCCCCTTAAAAAGCATTTGAGATTTTATAGGTTTGTTGCCAGTAGCCATTAAAGTGTCTGAAATGGGGACACTTTTTTCAAACGGTCACAAAATCTTCTCCACTTCAAGTTTTTTTATGCCAACAAAAATACAAGGATCACCTCTACCAAATTTGGGGACAAAACTCTTTCTAAAAAAATTTTAAAAAATCCCAAACCGCAAAAAGTTTTGAAAATCATGAAAAATAGAAAACAGGTCGTCTTGCCATGAAACTTCACATGAAGGCGTAGGGGACAATTGTATGAATTTACAAGCCATAAAATGGCATTGGCATGATAGAAATATGAAGAAGTGCTTGAACCCACCTACCACCCGTTCGATCCCCGGCTTGCACATCTTGCCTCTCTGGTCGGTTGAGCATCCACACGCTCGTTTCATGGGTTGACTTAGGCATACAAAATTCATTCCCAGTCTAAGATCAGACCAAACCTAGGGTTACGACAGCAGGACCAGTAGTAGGATCGACAGCACGCAGGGGGGATCGGGCTGATCCCCGACTTGTGCATTCTGCCTCTCCCGCCGGTTGAGCGCCCGCACGCTTGTTTCGTGGGTTGGCTTAGGCATATGGAGTTCATTCCATGTCTAAGCCCCAATCGGACCGAGGGCTGCGGCAGCAAGACCAGGCTGATCCCTGACTTGCGCATTATGCCTCTCTGGCTCCTCTCCGGCTGACTGAGCACCCGCACCCTCATTTCATGGGTTGAATTAGGCATACGGAGTTCATTCCTAGTCTAAGCATTAGGAGTTCATTCCATGTCTAAGCCCCAGCCGGACCGAGGGTTGTGGTAGCGGGATCGACAGCACGCAGAGGGGGATCGGACCGATCCCTGGCTTACGCATTATGCCTCTCCGGTCGGCTCTGCGCCCGTACGCTCGTTTCGTGGGTTGACTTAGGCATACGGAGTTCATTCCCAGTCTAAGATTGGACCGGACCGAGGGTTGCGGAGCAGGATCGACAGCATGCAGAGGGGGACCGAACCGACCCCCAGCTTGTGCATTCTACCTCTTCGGCCTGCTGAGCACACGCACGCTTGTTTTGTGGGTTGGCTTAGGAATACAGAGTTCATTCCATGTCTAAGCATACGGAGTTCATTCCCAGTCTAAGATCGGATCAGACTGAAGGTTGCAGTAGCAGGACCAGCAGCAAGATCGACAGCATGCAGGGGGGACCGGGCCAATCCCTGGCTTGCGCATTTTACCTCTCCGGCCGACTGCGCGCCCGCACGCTTGTTTCGTGGGTTGGCTTAGGCATACGGAGTTCATTCCACGTCTAAGCCCTAGCTAGATCGAGGGTTGTGGCAGCAAGACCGGCAACAGGATTGACAGCACGTAGAGGGGAATCGGGTTGATCCCTGGCTTGCGCATTATGCCTCTCTGGCCGGCAGAGCACCCACACGCTCATTTCGTGGCTTGACTTAGGCATACGGAGTTCATCCTTAGTCTAAGCATACAGAGTTCATTCCCAGTCTAAGATCAGACTGGATCGAGGGTTGCGGCAGCAGGATCGACAGCACGCAGGGGTGACCAGGCCAATCCCCGGCTTGGGCATTCTGCCTCTCCAGCTGACTGAGCGCCCGCACGCTCGTTTCGTGGGTTGGCTTAGGCATAGGGAGTTCATTCCATGTCTAAGCCCCAACCGGATCGAGAGTTGTGGCAGTGGGACTGGCAGCACACAGAGGGGGATTGAGCCGATCCCCGGCTTGCGCATTATGCCTCTCCGACCGGCTCAGCGCCTGAATGCTCATTCCGTGGGTTAACTTAGGCATATGGAGTTCATTCCCTATCTAAGATCGGACCGGATTAAGGGTTGCGGTAGCAGGATCAATAGCACGTAAGGGGGACTGGACCGATCTCCAACTTGCGCATTCTGCCTCTCCGGCTGACTGAGCGCCCGCACGCTCATTTCATGGGTTGGCTTAGGCATACAGAGTTCATTCCATGTCTAAGCGTACGGAGTTCATTCCCAGTCTAAGATCGGACCGGATCGAGAGTTGCGGTAACAGGACCCGCAGTAGCATAGGTAGCACACCGGGGGGGACCGGGCCGATCCCCAGCTTGTGCACTTTGCCTCTCCGGTAGGCTAAGCGCCTGCACGCTCGTTTCGTGGGTTGACTTAGGAATATGGAGTTCATTCCATGTCTAAGCCGCAGTCGGACTGAGGGTTATGGCAGCAGGACCGACAGCAGGATCGACAGTAAGAAGAGAGGGATCAGGCTGATCCCCAGATTACGCATTATGCCTCTCCGGTCAACTGAGCGCCTGCACGCTCTTTTCGTGGGTTGACTTAGGCATACGGAGGTCATCCTCAGTCTAAGCATACAGAGTTTATTCCCAGTCTAAGATCGGATCGGACCGAGGGTTACGGTAGTAGAATTGACAGCACGCAGGGGTGACCAGGCCAATCCCCGACTTGGGCATTTTGCATCTCCGCATGCCTGTTTCATGGGTTGGCTTAGGCATAGGGAGTTCATTCCATGTCTAAGTCCTAGCCGGATTGAGAGTTGTGGTAGCGGGATCGACAGCACGTAGAGGGGGATCGGACTGATCCCTGGCTTGCGCATTATGCCTCTCCGGCCGGCTCAGTGCCTAAACGCTCATTTCGTGGGTTGACTTAGGCATACAGAGTTCATTCCCAGTCTAAGATCAGACCGGAACGAGGGTTGCGGCAGTAGGATCGACAGCATGCAGGGGGATCGAGTCGGTCCCCAGCTTTTGCATTCTACCTCTCCGACCGATTGAGCGCCCGCACGCTCGTTTCATGGGTTAGCTTAGGCATACGGAGTCCATTCCATGTCTAAGCATACGGAGTTCATTCCCAGTCTAAGATCAGATCGAACCAAGGGTTGTGACAATAGGACCAGTAGTAGGATTAACCCACGAAACGAGCGTGCGGGCACTCAGTCGATCGAAGAGGCAGCATGCAGGGGGGACCGGACCAATCCCCTGCTTGCGCATTCTGCCTCTTCGGTCGACTGAGTGCCCGCACGCTCGTTTCGTGGGTTAACTTAGGCATATGGAGTTCATCCCTAGTCTAAGCATACGGAGTTTAGTCCCAGTCTAAGATCGGACTGGACCGAGGGTTGTGACAGTAGGATCGGTAGCACGCAGGGGGGATCGGGTCGATCCCCGGCTTGCGCAATCTACCTCTCGGGCTGGCTGAAGCGCACCACGACCGTTTCGTGGGTTGGCTTAGGCATAGGGAGTTCATTCCATGTCTAAGCCCCAGTCAGATTGAGGGTTGTGGCAGTGGGATGGGCAGCATGCAAAGGGGGATCGGATCGATCCCCGGCTTGTACATTATGCCTCTTCAGTCAGCTCAGTGCCCGCACACTCGTTTCATGGTTTAACTTAGGCATACGGAGTTCATTACCAGTCTAAGATTGAACCGAACCAAGGGTTACGACAGCAAGATCGACAGCACGCATGGGGGGACCAACCGATCCCTGACTTGCTCATTCTACCTCTCCGGCCAGCTGAGCGCCCGCACGCTTGTTTCGTGGGTTGGCTTAGGCATATGGTGTTCATTCCATGTCTAAGCCCCAGCTAGACCGAGGTTGTGGCAGCAGGACTGGCAGCGAGATCGGCAGCACGCAGAGGGGGATCGAGCTGATCCCCAGCTTGCGTAATATGCCTCTCCGACCGGCTGAGTGCTTGCACGCTCGTTTCATGGGTTGACTTAGGCATACAAAGTTCATGCCAGTCTAAGCATACGGAGTTCATTCCCAGCCTAAGATCGGATCGGACCGAGGGTTACAATCAACCAGGATGCTAACTCTTGATTTTTAGGGTCAACCAAATCTGCTAGGATACTGCTGTTGATCCTGCCTGCTTCCAGAAGCTTCCCTTGCGTGTGCCAGCACCTTGGGCCCTTCTGGATATGGTGCGGGCAGCTTGTATGGCAGGCCTTGGTCTCACGGGCTGGCCTGCAAGTTGGGCAGGCGTTCTGAACTCGTTTGCTAGGTTTTGCGTGTAGATACCCGCCAGCACGCCTGGTCTGTAGGCCTCAACCTCTGGCTCGCCTGTTGGTGCGCCTGATGTGCCTGGTGCGCCCGCCCTGGGCATGACACTTGGCCCTTATATTGGCCCCCTATCCCTCATCAAACCGCAAGAACTCACACCCCCTTAAAGAGCATTTGAGATTTTATAGGTTTGCTGCCAATAGCCATTAAAGTGTCTGAAATGGGGACACTTTTTTCAAACGGTCACAAAATCTTCTCCACTTTGAGTTTTTTAGCTAAACTTTTTTGTGCATACCAAAAAAAATACAAGGATCACCTCTACCAAATTTGGGAACAAAACTCTTTCTAAAAAAATTTTAAAAAATCCAGAACCGCAAAATGTTTCGAAAATCATGAAAAATAGAAAACGGGTCGTCTTGCCACGAAACTTCACATGAAGGCTTAGGGGACCATTGCATGAATTTACAAGCCATAAAAATGGCATTGGCATGGCAGAAATATGAAGATGTGCTTGAACCCACCTACCACCCGTTCGATCCCCAGCTTGCGCATCCTGCCTCTCTGGTCGGCTGAGCGCCCGTACGCTCGTTTCGTGGGTTGACTTAGGCATACGGAGTTCATCCTCAGTCTAAGCATATGGAGTTCATTCCCAATCTAAGATCGGACTGGACCAAGGGTTCCGACAGCAAGATCAACAGCACGCAGGAGGGGCCAGGCCAATCCCCGGCTTGTGCATTTTGCCTCTCTGACCGGCTGAGCGCCCGCACGCCCATTTCGTGGGTTTGCTTAGGCATAGGGAGTTCATTCGATGTCTAAGCCCCAGTCGGACCGAGGGTTGTGGCATTGGGACTGGCAGCACGCAGAGGGGGACCGGGCCGATCCTCGACTTGCGCATTATGCCTCTCCGGTCGGCTCAACGCCCGCATGCTCGTTTCATGGTTTGACTTTTGCATACGGAGTTCATTCCTAGTCTAAGATCAGACCGGACTAAGGGTTGCGACAGCAGGATCGACAGCACGTAGGGGGGACCGGATCGATCCCCAGCTTGCGCATTCTGCCTCTCCAGTCAGTGAGCGCTCGCACGCTCATTTCGTGGGTTGGCTTAGGCATACGGAGTTCATTCCATGTCTAAGCATATGGAGTTCATTCCTAGTCTAAGATCAGACCGGATTGAGGGTTACGACAGCAGGACCAGCAGTAGGATCAGCAACACACAAGGGGGACCGGGCCGATCCTCGGCTTGCGCATTCTGCCTCTCCAATCGGCTGAGCGCCCGCATGCTCATTTCATGGGTTGGCTTAGGCATACGAAGTTCATTTAATGTCTAAGCCCCAGCCAGACCAAGGATTGTGGTAGTAGGACCGGCAACGGGATCGGTAGCACGCAGAGGGGACCGGGTCGATCCTCGGCTTGCTCATTCAGCCTCTCCGACCAGCTGAGCACCCTCATGCTAATTTCATGGGTTGGCTTAGGCATACGGAGTTCATTCCATGTCTAAGCCCCAGCTAGACCGAGGGTTGTGGTAGCAGGACTGGCAGCGAGATCGGTAGCACGCAGAGGGGGACCGGGCTGATCCCCAGCTTGCACAATATGCCTCTCCGATCGACTGAGTGCCTGCACACTCGTTTCATGGGTTAACTTAGGCATACGAAGTTCATGCCTAGTCTAAGCATAGGGAGTTCATTCCCAGCCTAAGATCGGATCGGACCGAGGGTTGCGGTAGCAGGATCGGCAGCAAGCTAGGCTTTGCATGCAGATACCCGCCAGTACGCCTAGTCTGCGGGCCTCAATCTCTGGCTCGCCTGCTGGTGTGCCCGATGTGCCTGGTGCACCCACCCAAGGCATGACACTTGGCCCTTATATCGGCCCCCTATCCCTCATCAAACCTCAAGAACTCACACCCCCTTAAAGAGCATTTGAGATTTTATAGGTTTGCTGCCAGTAGCCATTAATGTGTCTGAAATGGGGACACTTTTTTCAAATGGTCACAAAAGCTTCTCCACTTTGAGTTTTTAGCTGAATTGTTTTGTGCATGCCACCAACAATACAAGGATCAACTATACCAAATTTGGGGATAAAACTCTTTCTAAAAAAATTTAAAAAAATCCCGAATCGTAAAAAGTTTCAAAAATTGTGAAAATAGAAAACGGGTCGTCTTACCACGAAACTTCACATGAAGGCTTAGGGGACCATTGTATGAATTTACAAGCCATAAAAATGGCATTGGCATGGCAAAAATATGAAGATGTGCTTGAACCCACCTACCACCCGTTCGATCCCCGGCTTGCGCATCCTGCCTCTCTGGTCGGTCGAGTGCCCGCACGCTCGTTTCGTGGGTTGAATTAGGCATATGGAGTTCATCCCTAGTCTAAGCATACGGAGTTCATTCCCAGTCTAAGATCGGACAGGACCGAGGGTTGCGACAGTAGGATCGGCAACACGCAGGGGGGAACGGGCCAATCCCCGGCATGCGCATTCTGCCTCTCCGACCGACTGAGCGCCCACACGCCCGTTTCGTGGGTTGGCTTAGGCATAGGGAGTTCGTTCCATGTCTAAGCCCTAGCCAGATTGAGGGTTGTGGCAGCAGGATCAGAAGCACGTAGAGGGGGACCAGGCCGATCCTCGTCTTGCGCATTATGCCTCTTTGGCCGGCTCAGCGCCCGCACACTCGTTTCGTGGGTTGACTTATGCATACGGAGTTCATTCCCAGTCTAAGATCAAACCAAACTGAGGGTTGCGACAGCATGATCGACAGCACGCAGGGGGGACCGGGTTGATTCTCAGCTTGCGCATTCTGCCTCTCTGACCGGCTGAATGCCAGGCACGCTCGTTTCGTAAGTTGGCTTAGGCATACGGAGTTCATTCCATGTCTAAGCATATGGAGTTCATTCCCAATCTATGATTTTGAGCCACGGTGCACATGCTGGGCTCGGGCATGTGCTGGTGCCCCATCTTTTCGCCTGGGGCACCATCGTCGGAGCATCGTCGGAGAGCCTAACCGACGGCATTAGGGGTTCCGACGATTGGGGGGCCGGGGGGGTTTGCGCACATGATGTGCAATGGGTGCTGGTACTTGGCCCTTATATTGGCCCCCTTTCCTCATCAAACCTCGAGAACTCACACCCCCTTAAAGAGCATTTGAGATTTTATAGGTTTGCTGCCAGTAGCAATTAAAGTGTCTGAAATGGGGACACTTTTTCAAATGGTCACAAAATCTTCTCCACTTCGAGTTTTTAGCTGAATTTTTTGTGCATGCCAAAAAAAATACAAGGATCACCTCTACCAAATTTACAAACAAAACTCTTTCTAAAAAAATTTTAAAAAATCTTGAACCGTAAATGTTTCAAAAATCATGAAAAATAGAAAATGGGTCATCTTGCCATGAAACTTCACATGAAGCCTTAGGGGACCATTGTATGAATTTACACGCCATAAAAATGGCATTAGCATGGCAGAAATATGAAGATGTGCTTGAACCCACCTACTACCCATTCAATCCTCGACTTGCGCATCCTGCCCCTCTGGTCGGTTGAGCGCCGGCACGCTCGTTTCGTGGGTTGACTTAGGCATACGGAGTTCATCCCCAGTCTAAGCATAAGGAGTTCATTCCCAGTCTAAGATCAGATCAGACTGAGGGTTACGGCAATAGGATAGATAGCACACAGGGCGGATCGGACCGATCCCCGACTTGCGCATTCTGCCTCTCCGTCCGGCTGAGCGCCCGCATGCCCATTTCGTGTGTTGGTTTAGGCATAGGGAGTTCATTCCATGTCTAAGCCCCAGCTGGACCAAGGGTTGTCGCAATGGGATCGGCAGCACACAGAGGGGGATCAGACTGATCCCCGGCTTACGCATTATGCCTCTCCGACCGGCTCAGTGC
Organism: Durio zibethinus; assembly: GCF_002303985.1. The sequence goes on along the minus strand of NW_019167826.1, from coordinate 30,198,644 downwards.
CCGTACGCTCATTTCGTGGGTTGACTTAGGCATATGGAGTTCACTCCCAGTCTAAGATCAGACCAGACCGAGGGTTGTAGCAGCAAGATCAACAGCACGCAGGGGGGACCAGGCCGTTCCCCAGCTTGCGCATTCTACCTCTCCGACCGATTGAGCGCCCGCACGCTTGTTTCATGGGTTGGCTTAGGCATATGGAGTTCATTCCATGTCTAAGCATACGGAGTTCATTCCCAGTCTAAGATTTTAAGCCACGGTGCAATGCTGGGCTCGGGCATGTGCTGGTGTCGCATTTTTTTCACCCAGGGCACCATCGTTGGAGCATCGTCGGAGAGCCTAATCGGTGGCATTGGGGGTTCTGGCGATTAGGGGGGCCAGGGGGTGGCGCACATGATGTGCGATGGATGCTGGTACTTGGCCCTTATATTGGCCCCCTATCCCTCATCAAACCTCGAGAACTCACACCCCCTTAAAAAGCATTTGAGATTTTATAGGTTTGCTGCTAATAGCCATTAAAGTGTCTAAAATGGGGACAATTTTTTCAAACGGTCACAAAAACTTCACATGAAGGCTTAGGGGACCATTGTATGAATTTACAAGCCATAAAAATGGCATTGGCATGGTAGAAATATGAAGATGTGCTTGAACCCACCTACCACCCGTTCGATCCCCAGCTTGCGCATCCTGCCTCTCTGGTCGACTGAGCGCCCACACACTCGTTTCGTGGGTTGACTTAGGCATACGAAGTTCATCCCCAGTCTAAGCATACGAAGTTCATTCCCAGTCTAAGATTGGACTGGACTGAGGGTTGCAACAGCAGGATCGACGGCACGTAGGGGGGACCGGATCGATCCCCAGCTTACGCATTCTACCTCTCTGGCTGGCTGAGCACCCGCACGCCCGTTTCATGGGTTCACTTAGGCATAGGGAGTTCATTGCTTGTCTAAGCCCCAGCCGGACCGAGGGTTGTGGCAACGGGATCGATAGCACGCAGAGGGGGATAGGGCCGATCCCCGACTTGCGCATTATGCCTCTCCGGTCGGCTCAGCGCCCGCACGCTCGTTTCATGGGTTGACTTAGGCATACGGAGTTCATTCCCAGTCTAAGATCGGACCAAACCAAGGGTGCAACAGGGGGGACCAGGCTGATCCCTGGCTTGCGCATTCTGCCTCTCCGACCGACTGAGTGCCCGCACGCTCGTTTTGTGGGTTGGCTTAGGCATACGGAGTTCATTCTGTGTCTAAGCATACGGAGTTCATTCCCAGTCTAAGATCAGACCAGACCGAGGGTTACGATAGCAGGACCAGCAACAGGATCGGCAACACGTAGGGGGGACCGAGCCGATCCCCGACTTGCGAATTCTACCTTTTCGGCTAACTGAGCACCTGCACGTTCATTTCATGGGTTCGCTTAGGCATATGGAGTTAATTCCATGTCTAAGCCATAGTCGGACCAAGGGTTGTGGTAGCAGGACTGGTAGCGGGATCGACAGCACTCAGAGGAGGATCAGGCTGATCCCCGGCTTGCGCATTCTTCCTCTCCGGCCGACTGAGCGCCCGCACGCCCGTTTATGGGTTGGCTTAGGCATAGGAAGTTCATTCCATGTCTAAGCCCCAGTCGGATCGAGGGTTGTGGTAGCGGGATCAATAGCACGCAGAGGGGGATCGAGCCGATCCTCGGCTTACGCATTATGCCTCTACGGTCAGCTCAGTGCCCACACGCTCGTTTCATGGGTTGACTTATGCATACAGAGTTCATTCCCAGTCTAAGATCGGACTGGACTGAGGGCTGTGGCAGTAGGATCGACACCACACAGGGGGGACCGGTCGATCCCCGACTTGCACATTCTGCCTCTCTGACTGGCTGAGGGCCCGCACGCTCGTTTCGTGGGTTGGCTTAGGCATACGGAGTTCATTCCATGTCTAAGCATACGGAGTTCATTCTCAGTCTAAGATTTTGAGCCACGGTGCACATGTTGGGCTCGAGCATGTGCTGGTGCTGCATTTTTTTTGCCCGGGGCACCATCGTCGGAGCATCGCCGAAGAATCTAACCGGCAGCATTGGGGGGGTCCGACGATTGGGGGGGCCAGGGGGTGTGCGCACATGATGTGTGATGGGTGCTGGTACTTGACCCTTATATTGGCCCCCTATCCCTCATCAGACCTGAAGAACTCACACCCACTTAAAGAGCATTTGAGATTTTATAGGTTTGCTGCCAGTAGCCATTAAAGTGTTTGAAATGGGGACACTTTTTTCAAACAGTCACAAAATCTTCTCCACTTCAAGTTTGTAGATGAATTTTTTTACGCATGCCAACAAAAATACAAGGATCAGCTCAACCAAATTTGGGGATAAAAATCTTTCTAAAAAAATTTTAAAAAATCCTGAACCACAAAAAGTTTCAAAAATCATGAAAAATAGAAATACCGGTTGTCTTGCCACGAAACTTCACATGAAGGCTTAGGGGACCATTGTATGAATTTACAAGCCATAAAAATGGCATTGGCATGGCAGAAATATGAAGATGTGCTTGAACCCACCTACCACCCATTCGATCCGCGACTTGCGCATCCTGCCTCTCTGGTCGGCTGAGTGCCCACACGCTCTTTTCGTGGGTTGACTTAGGCATACAGAGTTCATCCCCAGTCTGAGCATACGGAGTTCATTCCCAGTCTAAGATCAGACCGAACCGAGGGTTGGGGCAGCAGGATCGACAGCACGCAAGAGGGACCGAGCCGATCCCCGGCTTGCGCATTATGCCTCTCCGGCCAGCTGAGTGCGCGCACGCCCGTTTCGTGGGTTGGCTTAGGCATAGGGAGGTCATTCCATGTCTAAGCCCCAGCCGGACCAAGGGTTGTGGCAGCGGGACCGACAGCACGCAGAGGGGGACCGGGCCGATCCCCGGCTTGCGCATTATGCCTCTCCGGCCAGCTGAGTGCGTGCACACCCGTTTCGTGGGTTGGCTTAGGCATAGGGAGGTCATTCCATGTCTAAGCCCCAGCCGGACCGAGGGTTATGGCAACTGGATCGACAGCACACAGAGGGGGACCGGGCCGTTCCCTGGCTTGCGCATTATGCCTCTCCGGTTGGCTCAGTGCCCGCACGCTCATTTCGTGGGTTGACTTAAGCATACAGAGTTCATTCCCTGTCTAAGATCAGATCAGATCGAGGGTTGTGGCAGTAGGATCGACAGGACACAAGGGGGGACCGGGCCGATCCCCAGCTTACGTATTCTACCACTCCGGTTGGCTGAGCGCCCGTACGCTCATTTCATGGGTGGCTTAGGCATATGGAGTTCATTCCATGTCTAAGCATACGGAGTTCATTCCCAGTCTAAGATCGGACTGGACCGAGGGTTGCGGCAGCAGGATCGACAGCACGCAGGGGGGACCGGGCCGATCCCTGGCTTACGTATTTTGCCTCTTCAGCCGACTGAGAGCCCGTACGCCCGTTTCATGGGTTGGCTTAGGCATAGGGAGTTCATTCCATGTCTAAGCCCTAGCCAGACCGAGGGTTGTGGCAACGGGACCGGCAGCACGCAGAGGGGGACTGGCCGATCCCTAACTGGCATATTATGCCTCTTCGGCCGGCTCAGCGCCCGTACACTCGTTTCATGGGTTGACTTAGGCATACGAAGTTCATTCCCAGTCTAAGATCGGATCAGACCGAGGGTTACGGTAGCAGGATCAACAGCACACAGGGGGGACTAGGTCGATCCCTGGCTTGCGCATTATGCCTCTTCGATCGGCTGAGCGCCTGCACGCTCATTTCGTGGGGCATACGGAGTTCATTCCATGTCTAAGCATACAGAGTTCATTTCCAGTCTAAGATCGGATCAGATCGAGGGTTGCGGTAGCAGGATCAGCAGCACGCAAGGGGGGACCGGGCTTATCCCCGACTTGCGCATTCTACCTCCCCGACCGGTTGAGCACCCACACGCTCATTTCATGGGTTGGCTTAGGCATACAGAGTTCATTCCATGTCTAAGCCCTAGCCGGACCGAGGGTTGTGGTAGCCAAACCGATAGCGGGATCGACAACATGCAGAGGGGGACTGGGCTGATCCCTGGCTTACGTATTATGCCTCTCCGGCCGACCTCTCCGACCGGCTGAGCCCCCGCACGCTCATTTCATGGGTTGACTTAGGCATACGGAGTTCATCCCCAGTCTGAGCATACAGAGTTCATTTCCAATCTAAGATCGGACCGGACTGAGGGTTGCGGCAGTAGGATCGGCAGCACGTAGGGGGGATCAGGTTGATCCCCGGCTTGCGTATTCTACCTCTCTGGCTGGCTGAGTGCCCGCACGCCCGTTTCGTTGATTGGCTTAGGCATAGGGAGTTCATTCCATGTCTAAGCCCCAGTCGGACCGAGGGTTGTGGCAGCGGGGCTGACAGCATGCAGAGGGGGACCGGGCCGATCCTCGGCTTACGCATTATGCGTCTTCATCCGGCTCAGTGCCGGCACACTTGTTTCATGGGTTGACTTATGCATACGGGGTTCATTCCCAGTCTATGATCAGACTGGATCGAGGGTTGCAGCAGCAGGATCGATAGCATACAGGGGGGACTATGTTGATCCCTGACTTGCGCATTCTACCTATCCGACCGGCTGAGTGCCCGCACGCTCAGTTTGTGGGTTGGCTTAGGCATACGGAGTTCATTCTATGTCTAAGCATACAGAGTTCATTCCTAGTCTAAGATTTTGAGCCACGGTCCACATTCTGGGTTGGGCATGTGCTGGTGCTACATTTTTTTCACCTGGGGCACCATCGTCGGATAGCCTAACCAGCGACGTTGGGGGTTCTAGTGATTGGGGGGTCAGGGGGTGTGCGCACATGATGTGCGATGGGTGCTGGTACTTGTGTCATGGGCGCCAGCCTTAGACTCAGAAACCGTGCGGCCTTAGGCTTGGAATCTCCTCCTTTATGGCTAAGTCAGCCTAAAACACAAGCGTACAGGCAACAAAACAATGGGAAGGGCTGATTACGCAAGTTAAAGAGAAACAGGATAAGAAGGCAGAATTCTGGAAATGCTCTTGTATTCACTGAAACGGAAGTGTTTGATGGTGTACAAGTGAGGGAGGAGCAGCCTTGTATTTATAGTTGAGGCTCCAATTTACACTTAATGGCAATATCCCTAGAATAAAGGCTAAAATCATGGGATTATATAGATTACAATCAATCAGGATGCTAACTCCTGATTTTCAGGGTCAACCAAATCTACCAGGATGCTGCTGCTGATCCTGCCTGCTTCCAGAAGCTTCCCTTGCGTGTCCAGCACCTTGGGCCCTTTTGGATGTGGTGCAGGCAGCTTGTATGCCAGGCCTTGGTCTCACGGGTTGGCCTGCAAGTTGGGCGGGCATTCTGAACTCGTTTGCTAGGCTTTGCACGTAGATACCTGCCAGCATGCCTGGTCTGCGGGCCTTAACCTCTGGCTCGCCTGTTGGTGCCCCTGATGTACCTGGTGGACTCGTCCAAGGTGTGACATTCTCCGCTACCTGATTGCATAATGCCCTCGTTGTGTCTTCTACATGGTACTGCCTATTCTGGTCCCCGAACTGCCATAAGTCATCTACTGGTTCCAGCTCACCTCACTGTTTGGAAGTCCCTTCCAGTGCACCAAGTACTCTTATCTTGGCTGATAGTTCTTCTGTCTCACCTCCCGATCAGCTATGATACTGTGGACCTCCTTCTCATATGAGGCCCTTGCTCCTAATGGCGCACGCTTTGACTCTGTCCGTCCTAGATCTCCCTCATCCTCATGGAACGGCTTGAGTATGCTCACATGGAACATCGGGTGTACCCTCAACTTGGGTGGCATATCCAGCTTGTAGGCAACCTTGCCTACCCTCTTGACTACTCGAAAAGGTCCCTCATAGCTTCAGACTAGGCCTTTATGCAGCACCCTATGACGTACAATGGGATGCAGTTTCACCAACACTAAGTCTCCAACTTGGAACTGCACGTCCCACCTATTTTGGTCTGCCCACTTCTTCGACCTCTTGGCCGCCTTGTGTAGACGAACTCTGGCCAAGTCAGTTTGCTCCTGCCATGCCTTGGCAAACTTATATGCTGCTGGATTCAGCCCTGTATAACCTGTAGCAATCGAATCGAGTGTTAGTGGTTGTTGCCCTGTCACAACCTTAAATGGGCTCTGGTTTGTTGCCTCACTCCTTTGCAAGTTGTAGGAAAACTACGCAATATCTAGCAGCTTTGGCCAGTCCCTTTATGTGGCACTCACATAGTGCCTGAGGTAGACCTCTAATAGTCCATTCACTCGTTCTATCTGCCCATCGGTCTGCAGATGCATGCTGGTGGAAAAGTTTAAGTCTGACCCCAATAGCTTGAACAACTCAGTCCAAAACCTGCCTGTGAAACGCCCGTCCTGATGACTAACAATGGTCCTCGACACTTCCCAGTACTTAACCATGTTCTTCAGGAACAATCGAGCTACCTCCTCGGCTGGCACTCCTTGGTTGCTGGAATGAAGATTCCATACTTGGAAAACCTGTCCACCACTACCATGATGCTTCCAAACCCTTCTGCTTTGGGTAGACCGACTATAAAGTCTAGAGAAACACTCTCCCATGGTCGCACTGGCACTGGCAATGGCTCCAAGAAACCACCTAGTTTCTTGAGCTCCACCTTGTCCTATTGGCACATAAGACAAGTCTTCACATAGGCCTCCACATCATCCCTCATGTGTGGCCAGTAGTATCGATCCTCGATCAGCGCCAAGGTATGGCTCACTCCGGGGTGTCCAGCCCACCTTGAATCATGGCATTCTTGTAAAACTTCCTTGCGGAGCTTCCCGTGCTACGGCACAAACAGTCTACTACCCTTGGTGTACAGCAAGCCATCCTACAACCAAAACCGCCTAGTCTTACCTTACTGGGCGTACTCCATCAAAGCCTTGCCTGTAGGATCATGCGCAAGTCCCTCCTTGATGCACGGCACCAGTGACCCCTCTGGTTGGCTAATGGCAGCAAGGTTAGCCTTCTTGCTCAGGGTGTCTGCCACTAGGTTCGCCTACCCCGACTTGTACTCCATCTGGAAATCAAATTCTGTAAGAAAATCTTGCCATCTCGCCTACTTGAGGGATAGCTTCTTCTACGTCTGGAAGTAGCTGGTCGCCACATTGTCCATCCTAACCATGAACCTCAACCCCAACAGGTAATGGCGCCAAGTACGCAAGCAGTGCACCACTGCAGTCATCTCTTTCTCTTGGACTATGTACTTGCACTCAGTCTCGTTCAGCTTCCTGCTCTCGAATGCGACTGGACATCCCTCCTACATCAACACGCCCCCTATGGCAAAGTTTGATGCATCCGTATGCACCTCATACGGCTTGGCATGGTCTGGTAAGGCCAAGACTGGCTCCTCGATCACAGCCCGCTTCAACCTATCAAAGGCTTCCTGGTACCCTGCGCTTCACTCCCATGCTTTCCCTTTCTTGAGCAAGTTAGTCAATGGCATGGCTATTACTGAGTGACCTTTGATGAAGCACCTGTAGTAGTTGACCAGCCCAAGGAATGATCTCAACTCAATGACCTTGGCTGGCGGTTGCCACTCTAGGATGGCGTGTATCTTACCTTTATCCATGCGTATCCTACCACCTCCCACTATGTGGCCAAGGAACGGGATCTCCTGCTGGGCGAATGAGCACTTCTCCTTCTTGACAAACAGCTTGTACGCCCGCAACACCTTAAACACCTATCTCAAGTGGTCTACATGCTCTCCCAAAGTTCGACTGTAGATCACAATGTCATCCAAATAAGCCATAACAAATCGATCAAGGAATGACTGAAGTACCTTGTTCATAAGGGTGTAGAATGTTGCTGGGCATTTGTGAGTTCGAAAGGCATCACCAAGAACTCATACAAACCATACCGAGTGACACATGCTGTCTTTGGCTCATCTCCCTCCATGATCCTGACTTGATAGTAGCCTGACGTCAAATCCAGCTTAGTGAACCACCTTACGCTCCCAAGTTGATCGAACAAGTCCACAATGAGTGGGATGGGGTACTTGGTCTTGATGGTTAGCTTGTTCAAAGCCCGATAGTCTATGCACAGTCGCAACGACCCATCATGCTTGCACTAAAATAGAACCAGTGCACCATAGGGTGCCTTCGATGGCCTGATGAAGCTAGCATCAAATAACTCTTTGAGCTGTTTCGTCAACTCCTCTAACTCTGGTGGAAACATTCGATAAAGGGCTCTAGCTGGTGGCTTAGCCTCGGACACTAGCTCGATCTTGTGGTCCACCTCCTTCTTAGGTGGTAGCTTGCTAGGTAGCTTTACAGGCATCACATCACTAAAGGTCTTCAGCACCTTTAGCACCTCCAAGGGTGACTCGATCTCCTTCTCCCTTGGCTCTTCATATTTCAGGGCTGTCAAGAAGGTGTCTTCTTGTCTGCTTACCACCTTGGTAAATTGGATGGCTGACACCACCCGTGACCCAACTCCAGACCCTCTCCTCAATAGCACTAGGCATTGGCACCATGCATCCAAGATGCAAACACAATCGACAAAAGGCATAATGAGGGCATTAATTCAAACAAGGAAATCCAACCCAATCACAAACTCATAGTCGTCAAGGGGTATTACCTCAACGGTCTCCTTGCCTTTCCAGTCTCCAAGCTGTAACTCCACTCTCAGTGCTACTCCAATGGCTAGAACTTCATTGGAGTTCACCGTTTTGATGGTACCAGTCCCTTTCTGCACCTTTAGTTTGAGCTTTCAGGCTCTATCACCTGAAATAAAAAGATGTGAGGCACCTGAGTCCACCAGTGCACTCACCTTCTAACCTGCAACCATCAGATCCATAAACGTCAAGCCCTTTGGCTTCATCTGCCCCTGACTCTGGCTCCTCATCAGACTCTTTGTCTACAGCAGCCAGCTTGCCCTTTTGCGGGCAATAGCGAGCTATGTGGCTCCCTCCACATAGGTAGCATGCTAGTGGCTCTCAGTCTCCCTTTGCTTTCCACTTGCCTGCTGGTGGCTTCCTCTCACCATCTTTGGTTGAACGGTCTCGATCTCCATTCTTGGACTCCTAGTCACGGTCCTTCCCCTTGGATTGCTTCTTTCGGTCCCTATCATCCCTACCCTTACCTTTGGGCTTGGTAGACTTGAACTTGTTCAGAGGCTTGAACTCTATCAAGGCCTCGGCAGTAGTCATGGCTTTAGCCAAGTCATGAACTCCTCTCCTTTGTAGCTCATGCTTCACCCACGGCTTCAGCCCATCCATGAAAGCAAATAAGGCATCCTTCTCATCTAGATCTGAGATCTATAGCATCAGTTCAGAGAATTTTTAGACACTCTCTTACGTCTCCTCGCTGGCTCAGCCTGCGTAACTTTGCCCGCGCCTTATCATCGGCATACTCCGAGTAAAATTATTCTCTGAACTCCTCTTGGAACTTTGCCCAAGTTCCAATCTTGGCGCTCCCACGCCTGACATCATCACACTTGCATCTTTACCATAATAAGGCTACATCAGTGAGATACATAGCAGCGGTGCTTACCTTTATCGCCTCGTCTTGCATGCCCATGGCTTGGAAGTACTGCTCCATACCCCAAAGGTAGTTATCTACTTCCTTGGCCGCCCTAGTCCCCTTGAACTCCTTAGGCTTGGGGACATCCAATCTGGACTTGGACACTCCAGCAAACATGCCATTCCCAATGGCAGTCTTGCAAGTAACGAGCTCACTAGTAAGCTCATCCATCCACTCGCGCATGGCCTCCATGCCATCATGCATGGTCAGCACTTTAGCCTCCAAGGTCTGATTCTTTTAGGTGAACACGTCCAATCCTTTGTTGAGAGCAGCTTACAGCTCACTTTGGATCTCCTCCTCCATGGAGTCTAGCGATGCAATGTGAGTCTCTACCCCCTCAAGCTTCTCCCCCATGTCATCCATGGTCACCTCTACCTTGGCCAGCCTACCATCCATGGTAGACCAGATATCTCTAGAACTGGCTTTCCTCCCTCTTCCATGCCCATGCTCCTGGGCCTCTGGTTGTTGGTCAGAAGTGTCACTTTGGGATGCCATCATCCTCTAACTTGCACAACACAAACACGCAGAATCGAACTTGCTCTGATACCAACTGTCGCGAGCTCTGACCTTAGACTCAGAAATCGAGTGGCCTTAGGCTTGGAATCTCCTCCTTTATGCCTAAGTCAGCCTAAAACACAAGCGAACGGGCACTAGAACAACAGGAAGGGCTGATTACGCAAGTTAAAGAGAAATAGGATAAGAAGGTAGAATTCTAGAAATGCTCTTGTATTCACTGAAACAGAAGTATTTGATGGTGTAAAAATGAGGGAGGAGCAGCCCTCTATTTATAGTTGAGGCTCCAGCTTACACTTAATGGCAATATCCCTAGAATAAAGGCTAAAATCATGGGATTATACAGATTACAATCAATCAGGATGCTAACTCCTGATTTTCAGGGTCAACCAAATCTGCCAGGATGCTGTTGCTAATCCTACCTGCTTCCCTTGCATGTCCAGCACCTTTGGCCATTTTGGATGTGGTGCGGGCAGCTTGTATGCTAGGCCTTGGTCTCACAGGCTGGCCTGCAAGTTGGGCGGGCATTCTGAACTCGTTTGCTAGGCGTTGCACGCAGATACCCACCAGCACGCCTGGTCTGCGGGCCTTAACCTCTGGCTCGCCTGCTGGTGCGCCTGATGCGCCTGGCGCGCCCCCCCAGGGCATGATACTTGGCCCTTATATTGGCCCCCTATCCCTCATCAAACCTCAAGAACTCACACCCCCTTAAAGAGCATTTGAGATTTTATAGGTTTGCTGCCAGTAGCCATTAAAGTGTCTAAAATGGGGACACTTTTTTCAAACGGTCACAAAATCGGATCGGACCCCTAAGATCGGACCGAACTGAAGGTTGCAGCAGTAGGATCGATAGCATGCAAGGGGGACCAGGCCGATCCCTGGCTTTCGCATTATGCCTCTCTGACCGACTCAGCGCCCGTACGCACGTTTTGTGGGTTGACTTAGGCATACGGAGTTCATTCCCAATCTAAGATTGGACTGGGCCGAAGGTTGTGGCAGCAGGATCGACAGCACGTAGGGGGGACTGAGTCGATCCCTGGCTTGTGCATTCTACCTCTCCGGCCGGTTGAGCGCCTGCACACTCATTTCGGGGTTGGCTTAGGCATACAAAGTTCATTCCATGTCTAAGCATATGGAGTTCATTCCCAGTCTAACATTGGATCGGATCGAGGGTTGCGATAGCAGGACCAGCAGTAGATCGATAGCACACAGAGGGGACCGAGCCGATCCCTGGCTTGCACATTCTGCCTCTTCGATCGACTGAGCGCCCTCATGCTCATTTCGTGGGTTGGCCTAGGCATACGGAGTTGATTCCATGTCTAAGTCCCAGTCGGACCGAGGGTTGTGGCAGCAGGACTGGCAACAGGATCGGCAGCACGCAGAGGGGGACCAGGCTGATCCCCGACTTGCATATTATGCCTCTCCGACCGACTTCTTCGATCGACTGAGCGTCTGCACACTCGTTTCGTGGGTTGACATAGGCTTACAGAGTTCATCCCCAATCTAAGCATACGGAGATCATTCCTAGTCTAAGATCAGACAGGGCCGTGGGTTGTGACAGCAGGATCGATAGCACGTAAGAGGGCTCGAGCCGATCCTCAGCTTGCGCATTATGCCTTTTCGATCGGCTCAGTGCCTGTACGCATGTTTTGTGGGTTGACTTTGGCATACGGAGTTCATTCCCAGTCTAAGATTGGACCAGATCGAAGGTTACGATAGCAGGATCGATAGCATGCAGGAGGGACTGAGCCAATCCCCAGCTTGTGCATTCTGCCTCTCCGGTCGGTTGAGCACCTGCACGCTCGTTTCGTGGGTTCGCTTAGGCATACAGAGTTCATTCCAAGTCTAAGCATATGGAGTTCATTCCCAGTCTAACATTGGACCGGACCGAGGGTTGCGGTAGCAGGACCAGCAGTAGGATTGGTAGCACACAGGGGGGGACCGGGTCGATCCCTGGCTTGCACATTCTACCTCTCCAACTGGCTAAGCGCCCTCATACTCATTTCGTGGGTTGGCTTAGGCATACGGAGTTGATTCCATGCCTAAGCCCTAGCCGGACCGAGGGTTGTGGTAGCAGGACCGGTAATGGGATCGACAGCACGCAGAGAGGGATCGGGCTGATCCCCGGCTTGTGCATTATGCCTCTCCGACTAACTTTTCCAACCGACTAAGCACCCGCACACTCGTTTCGTGCGTTGACTTAGGCTTACGGAGTTTATCCCCAGTCTAAGCATAAGGAGTTCATTCTCGGTCTAAGATCGGATCGGACCACAGGTTGCGGCAGCGGGATTGGCAGCATGTAGGGGGGATCGGGTCGATCCCCGGCTTACGCATGCTGCCTCTCTGATCGGTTGAGCGCCTGCATGCTCGTTTCGTGGGTTGGCTTAGGCATACGGAGTTCATTCCATGTCTAAGCCCCAGCCAGACCAAGGGTTGTGGCAGCGGGACCGACAGCACACAGAGGGGGACCGAGTCGATCTTCGACTTACGCATTATGCCTCTTCGACTAGCTCAACGCCCGCTCGTTCGTTTTGTGGGTTGACTTATACATACAGAGTTCATTCCCAGTCTAAGATTAGATCGAACCGAGGGTTGTGGCAGGATAAGCAGCACGCTAGGGGGTCCGTGCCGATCCCCGGCTTGCGCATTCTACCTCTCTGACCGGCTGAGTGCCCGCACGCTCGTTTCATGGGTTGGCTTAGGCATACAAAGTTCATTCCATGTCTAAGCATACGGAGTTCATTCCCAGTCCAAGAGTTTGAGCCATGGTGCACATCCTGGGCCCAAGCATGTGCTGGTGCCACATTTTTTTCTCCGAGGGCACCATCACTAGAGAGCCTAACCGACGGCATTGGGGGTTCCAGTGATTGGGGGGGCCGGGGGGATTGCGCACATGATGTGCGATGGGTGCTGGTACTTGGCCCTTATATTGGCCCCTATCCCTTATCAAACCTCAAGAACTCACACCCCCTTAAAGAGCACTTGAGATTTTATAGGTTTGCTGCCAGTAGCCATTAAAGTGTCTAAAATGGGGACACTTTTTTCAAACGGTCACAAAATCTTCTCCACCCGTTCGATCCCCGGCTTACGCATCCTGCCTCTCTGGTCGGTTGACCGCCCGCGCGCTCGTTTCGTGGGTTGACTTAGGCATATGGAGTTCATCCCCAGTCTAAGCAACGGAGTTCATTCCCAGTCTAAGATCGAACCAGATCGAGGGTTGCAGCAGCAGGATCGGTAGCACGCAGGGGGGATCGGGCCGATCCCTGGCTTGCGCATTTTGCCTCTCTAGCCGACTGAGTGCCCGCACGCCCGTTTCATGGGTTGGCTTAGGCATAGGGAGTTCATTCCATGTCTAAGCCGCAGCCGGACCGAGGGTTGTGGCAGCAGGACCGACAGCACGCAGAGGGGGACTAGGTCGATCCCCGACTTGCGCATTATGCATCTCCGATCGGCTCAACGCCCGTATGCTCGTTTCATGGGTTGACTTAGGCATACAGAGTTCATTCCCTGTCTAAGATCGGACCAGACCGAGGGTTATGGTAGCAGGATTGACAGTACACAGGGGGGACCAAGCCCGATCCTCGATTTGTGCATTCTGCCTTTGCAGCCGGCTGAGCGCCTGTACGCTCGTTTCATTGGTTGGCTTAGGCATACAGAGTTCACCACATGTCTAAGCCCCAGCCGGACTGAGGGTTGTGACAGCAGGACCGACAGTGGGATCGACAGCATGCAGAGAGGTATTGGGTTGATCCTCGGCTTACGCATTATGCCTCTTCGGTCGACTGAGCTCCCGCACGCTCGTTTCGTGGGTTGACTTAGGCATACGGAGTTCATCCCTAGTCTAAGCATACGGAGTTCATTCCAAGTCTAAGATCAGACCGGATCGAGGGTTGCGGTAGCAGGATCGGTAGCACGTAGGAGGGTCGGGTCGATCCCTGGCGTGCGCATTCTGCCTCTCCGGTCGGCTGAGCACCCGCAGGCCCGTTTCGTGGGTTGGCTTAGACATTGGGAGTTCATTCCATGTCTAATCCCCAGCCGGACTGAGGGTTGTGGCAGCAGGACCGGCAGCACGCAGAGGGGGACCGGGCCGATCCCCGGCTTGTGCATTATGCCTCTCCGATCGGCTCAGTGCTCGCACGCTCGTTTCATAGGTTGACTTATGCATATGGAGTTCATTCCCAATCTAAGATCGGATCGGACCGAGGGTTGCGGCAGTAGGATCGACAGCACACAGGAGGGAACCGGGTCGATCCCTGGCTTACACATTCTGCCTCTTTGGTCGATTGAGCACCCGCACGCTCGTTTTGTGGGTTGGCTTCGACATACGGAGTTTATTCCATGTCTAAGCAAATGGAGTTCATTCCCAGCCTAAGATCGGATCGGACCGAGGGTTGTGGTAGTAGGACTAGCAGTAGTATCGACAGCATGCAGGGGGGACCGGGCTGATCCCTGGCTTGTACATTCTGCCTCTCCAGTCGGCTGAGTGCCCGCACGCTCGTTTCCTGGGTTGGCTTAGGCATACGGAGTTCATTCCATGTCTAAGCCCCAGTTGGACCGAGGGTTGTGGTAGCTGGACCGGTAGTGGGATCGATAGCACGCAGAGGGGGACTAGGTTGATCTTTGGCTTGCGCATTATTCCTCTTCGGCTGGCCTCTCCGGTCGACTGAGTGTCCGCACGCTCATTTCATGGGTTGACTTAGGCATACGAAGTTCATCCCCAGTCTAAGCATACGGAGTTCATTCCCAGTTTAAGATCGGATCAGACCGAGCATTGCGGCAGTAGGATTGGTAGCACGTAGAGGGGACTGGGTTGATCCCCGGCTTGTGCATTCTGCCACTCCGACCGGCTGAGTGCCCACACACCCATTTTGTGGGTTGGCTTAGGCATAGGGAGCTCATTCCATGTCTAAGCCCTAGCCTGATCGAAGGTTGTGGCAGCGGGACCGACAGCACGTAGAAGGGGATCGGGTCGATCCCTGGCTTGCACAATATGCCACTTCGGTCGACTCAGTGCCCGCACGCTCGTTTAATGGGTTGACTTATGCATACGGAGTTCATTCCCAATCTAAGATCAGACCAGATCGAGGGTTGCGGCAGCAGGATTGACAACATGCAGTAGGGGACCGGGCCGATCCTCAGCTTGTGCAATATGCCTCTCCGACCGACTTAGCGCCTTCGGCCCGTTCATTCCATGTCTAAGCATACGGAGTTCATTCCCAGTCTAAGATCGGACCGGACCGAGGGTTACGGTAGTAGGACCAGCAGCAGGATCGACAACACGCCCATTTTGTGGGTTGGCTTAGGCATAGGGAGTTCATTCCATGTCTAAGCCCTAGCTAGATCGAGGGTTATGGCAGCGGGACCGGCAGCACGCAGAGGGGAACCGGGCTGATCCTTGGCTTGCACATTATGCCTCTTCGACCGGCTCAACACCCGCACGCTCGTTTCGTGGCTTGACTTATGCATACGGTGTTCATTCCCAGTCTAAGATCAGACCGGACCGAGGGTTGCGGCAGTAGGATTGACAGCACGTATGCGAGATCGAGCCGATGCCTGACTTGCGCATTCTGCCTCTCTGGTCGGCTAAGCACCCGCACGCTCGTTTCGTGGGTTGGCTTACGCATACGGAGTTTATTCCATGTCTAAGCATATGGAGTTCATTCCCAATCTAAGATTTTGAGCCACGGTGCACATGCTGGGCTCGGGCGTGTGCTGGTGCCACATTTTTTTTCGCCCAGGACATCATCGTCGGAGCATCGTCGGAGCATCGTCGGAGAGCCTAAACGGCGGCATTGGGGGTTCTGGCGATGAGGGGGCCGGGGGGGTATGCGCACATGATGTGCGATGGGTGCTGGTACTTGGCCCTTATATTGGCCCCCGATCCCTCATCAAACCTCGAGAACTCACACCCCCTTAAAAAGCATTTGAGATTTTATAGGTTTGCTGCCAGTAGCCATTAAAGTGTCTGAAACGGGGACACAAATAGTCACAAAATCTTCTCCACTACGAGTTTTTAGCTGTTTTGTGCATGCCAACAAAAATACAAGGATCACCTCTACCAAAATTGGGGACAAAACTCTTTCTAAAAAGGTTTTAAAAAATCCCAAACCGTAAAAAGTTTCAAAATTGTGAAAAATAGAAAACGGGTCTTCTACCACCTACCACCCGTTCGATCCCCGGCTTGCGCATCCTGCCTCTCTGGTCGGCAGATCACCCACACGTTCCTTTCGTGGGTTGACTTAGGCATACGGAGTTCATCCCCAGTCTAAGCATACAGAGTTCATTCCCAGTCTAAGATCGAACCAGACCGAGGGTTGCGGTAGCAGGATCGGTAGCACGCAGGGGGGACCGGGCCGATCCCCCCTTGTGCATTCTGCCTCTCCGGTCGGCTGAGCGCCCGCACGCCCGTTTCGTGGGTTGGATAGGCATAGGGAGTTCATTCCATGTCTAAGCCCCAGTCGGACCGAGGGTTGTGGCAACAGGACCGGCAGCACGCAGGGGGGGACCAGGCCGATCCTCGGCTTGCGCATTATGCCTCTTCGGTCGGCTCAGCGCCCGCACGCTTGTTTCATGGGTTGACTTATGCATACGGAGTTCATTCCCAATCTAAGATCAGATCAGATCAAGGGTTGTGGCAGCAGGATTGACAGCACGTTGGGGAGGATCGGGCCGATCCCAGGCTTGCGCATTCTGCCTCTTCAGCCGACTGAGCGCCCGCACGCTAGTTTCGTGGGTTGGCTTAGGCATATGGAGTTCATTCCATGTCTAAGCATACGGAGTTCATTTCCAGTCTAAAGATTTTGAGCCACGATGCACATGCTGGGCTCGGGCATGTGCTGGTGCTACATTTTTTTTGCCTGGGGCACTATCGTCGGAGCATCGTAGGAGAGCCTAACCGGCGGTATTGGGGGCTGCAGCGATGGGGGCCGGGGGTGTGCGCACATGATGTTCGATGAGTGCTGGTACTTGGCCCTTATATTGGCCCCCTATCCCTCATCAAACCTTGAGAACTCACACCCCCTTAAAGAGCATTTGAGATTTTATAGGTTTGCTGCCAGTAGCCATTAAAGTGTTTGAAATGAGGACACTTTTTTCAAATGATCACAAAATCTTCTCCACTTTGAGTTTTTAGCTGAATTTTTTTATGCATGCCAAAAAAAATACAAGGATCACCTCTACCAAATTTGGGACAAAACTGTTTCGAAAAAAATTTAAAAAAATCCCGAATTGCAAAAAGTTTCAAAAATCATGAAAAATCGAAAACGGGTCGTCTTACCACGAATCTTCACATGAAGGCTTAGGGGACCATTGTATGAATTTACAAGCCATAAAAATGGCATTGGCATGGCAGAAATATGAAGATGTGCTTGAACCCACCTACCACCCGTTCGATCCCCGGCTTGCGCATCCTACCTCTCTGGTTGGCTGAGCGCCTGCACGCTTGTTTTGTGGGTTGACTTAGGCATACAGAGTTCATCCCCAGTCTAAGCATATGGAGTTCATTCCTAGTCTAAGATCAGACCAGACCGAGGGTTGCGACAGTAGGATCGACAGCATGCAGGGGGGACCGGGCCGATCCTCAGCTTGCGTATTCTACCTCTCCGGTCGACTGAGCGCCCACACACCCGTTTCATGGGTTGGCTTAGGCATAGCGAGTTCATACCATGTCTAAGCCCTAGCTGGACCGCGGGTTGTGGCAGCGGTACCGGTAGCACGCAGAGGGGGACTGGGCTGATCCTCGACTTGCGCATTATGCCTTTCCAATCAACTCAGCGCCCGCACGTTCGTTTCGTGGGTTGACTTAGGCATACGAAGTTCATTCCCAATCTAAGATCGGACCAAAATGAGGGTTACGGCAGCAAGATAGATAGCACGTATGGGGGATCGGGTTGGTCCCCGACTTACGCATTCTACCTCTCCGATCGACTGAGCGCCCGCACGCTTGTTTCGTGGGTTGGCTTAGGCATACGGAGTTCATTCCATGTCTAAGCATACGGAGCTCATTCCCAGTCTAAGATTGGACCAGACCGAGGGTTGCGACAATCGGACCAGCGGCAGGATCGACAGCATGCAGGGGGGACCGAGTCTATCCCCGGCTTGCACATTCTGCCTCTCCGGGCGACTGAGTGCCCGCACACTCATTTCGTGGGTTGGCTTAGGCATACGAAGTTCATTCCATGTCTAAGCCCCAGTCGGACCGTGGGTTTTGGCAACGGGATTGGCAGCTGGATTGTTAGCACGTAGGGGGGACCGGGTCGATCCCCGGCTTGCGCATTCTGCCTCTCCGGTCAGCTGAGCGCCCGCATGCCCGTTTCGTGGGTTGGCTTAGGCATAGGGAGTTCATTCCATGTCTAAGCCCCAGTCGGACCGAGGATTGTGGCAGTAGGACCGGTAGCACGCAAAGTGGGATCGGGTCGATCCTTGGCCTACGCATTATGGCCTTTCGACTGGCTCAGTGCCTGTACACTTGTTTCGTGAGTTGAGTTAGGCATACAGAGTTCATTCCCAGTCTAAGATCGGACCGGATCGAGGGTTGTGGCAGCAGGATCGACAGTACGCAAGGGGGACCGGGCCGGTCCCCGACTTGCGCATTCTGCCTCTCCGATCGACTGAGCGCCCGCACGCTCGTTTCATGGGTTGGCTTTGGCATACGGAGTTCATTCCATGTCTAAGCATACGGAGTTCATTCCCAGTCTAAGATTAGACCAGATCGAGGGTTGTGGCAGCCAGACCAACAGCAGGATCGGCAGCACATAGGGGGGATCGGGTCGATCCTCAGCTTACGCATTCTGCCTCTCTGGCTGGCTGAGTACCCGCACGCTGATTTTGTGGGTTGGCTTAGGCATACAAAGTTCATACCATGTCTAAGCCCCAGTCCAACTGAGGGTTGTGGCAGTAGGACCGGCAGCGGGATCGACAACACGAATAGGGGGATCGGGCTGATCCTCGACTTGCACATTATGCCTCTCCGGTCGGTTGAGCGCCCGCACACCCAATTTGTGGGTTGGCTTAGGCATAGGGAGTTCATTCAATGTCTAAGCCCCAGCCAGACCGAGGGTTTTGGCAGCGGGACCAATAGCTGGCTGAAAGGGATCGGGCCGATCCCCGGCTTGCGCATTATGCCTCTTCAACGAGCTCAGCGCCCGCACGCTCGTTTCGTGGGTTGACTTATGCATACGGAGTTCATTCCCAGTCTAAGATTGGATCAGACCAAGGGTTACGATAGTAGGATCGATAGTACGTAGGGGGGACTGGGCCGATCCCCGGCTTGTGCATTCTGCCTCTCCGGTCGGCTGAGCGCCCGCACGCCCATTTCGTGGGTTGGCTTAGGCATAGGGAGTTCATTCAATGTCTAAGCCCCAGTCGGACCGAGGGTTGTGCCAGCAGGACCGATAGCACGCTGAGGGGGATCGGGCCGATCCCCGGCTTGCACATTACGCCTCTTCGGCCAGCTCAGCGCCCGCACGCTCGTTTCATGGGTTGATTTATGCATACGGAGTTCATTCCCAGTCTAAGATCGAACCGGACTGAGGGTTGCAGCAGTAGGATCGACAGCACGTAGAGGGGACTGGGCCAATCCCCGGCTTGCACATTTTGCCTCTCCGGCCAGCTGAGCGCCCGCACGCTCGTTTCGTGGGTTGGGTTAACCGACGGCATTGGAGGTTCCAACGATTGGGGGGGCTGGGGGGTGTGCGCACATGATGTGCAATGGGTGCTGGTACTTGGACATTATATTGGCCCCCTATCCCTAATCAAACCTTGAGAACTCACACCCCCTCAAAGAGCATTTGAGATTTTATGGGTTTGCTGCCAGTAGCCATTAAAGTGTTTGAAATGGGGACACTTTTTTCAAACGGTCACAAAATCTTCTCCGCTTCGAGTTTTTAGCTGAATTTTTTTGTGCATGCCAAAAAAAATGCAAGAATCACCTTTACCAAATTTTGGGACAAAACTCTTACTAAAAAAATTTTAAAAAATCCAGAACCGTAAAAAGTTTCAAAATCATGAAAAATAGAAACCGGGTCGTCTTGCCACGAAACTTCAAATGAAGGCTTAGGGGACCATTGTATGAATTTACACACCATAAAAATGGCATTGGCATGGCAGAAATATGAAGATGTGCTTAAAGCCACCTACCACCCGTTCGATCCCTAGCTTGCACATCCTGCCCCTCTGGTCGGCTGAGTGCCCGCACACTCGTTTCGTGGTTTGACTTAGGCATACGGAGTTCATCCCCAGTCTAAGCATACAGAGTTCATTCCCAGTCTAAGATCGGACTGGACCGAGGGTTGCTGCAGCAGGATCGATAGAACGCAGGAGGGATCGAGCCGATCCCCGGCTTGCGCATTCTACCACTCCGACCTGTTGCGTCCGGACGCCCATTTCGTGGCCTGGCTTAGGCATAGGGAGTTCATTCCATGTCTAAGCCCCAGCCGAACCGAGGGTTGTGGCAGCTGGACCGACAGCACGCAGAGGGGGACCGGGTCGATCCCTGGCTTGTGCATTATGCCTCTCCAACTGGCTCAGCGCCTGCACGCTCCTTTTGTTCGTTGACTTAGGCATACGAAGTTCATTCCTAGTCTAAGATCGGACCGGACCAAGGGTTGCGGTAGCAGGATCGACAGCACGTAAAGGGGGACCGGGTCGATCCCCCGCTTACGCATTCTTCCTCTTCGGTCGGTTGAGCATTCGCACGCCCATTTCATGGGTTGGCTTAGGCATAGGGAGTTCATTCCATGTGTAAGCCCCAGCCGGACCGAGGGTTGTGGCTGCGGGATCGGTAGCACGCAGAGGGACCGAGCTGATCCCCACTTGCGCATTATGCCTCTTCGACCGACTCAGCACCCGTACACTCATTTCATGGGTTGACTTATGCATACGGACTTCATTCCTAGTCTAAGATCAGATCGGACCGAGGGTTACGGTAGTGGGATTGACAGCACACAGTGGGGGACCGAGCCGATCCCTGGCTTGCATATTCTACCTCTCCGGCCGGTTGAGCACCCGCACGCTCGTTTCGTGGGTTGGCTTAGGCATACGGAGTTCATTCCATGTCTAAGCATATGGAGTTCATTCCTAGTCTAGGATTTTGAGCCACAGTGCACATGCTGGGCTCGAGCATGTGCTGGTACCGCATTTTTTTCACTCAAGGCACCATTGTCGGAGCATCGCCGGAGAGCCTAATCGACGGCATTGGGGGTTCCAACGATTGGGGGGCTGGGGGTGTGCGCACATGATGTGCGATTGGTGCTGGTACTTGGACATTATATTGGCCCCCTATCCCTCATCAAACCTTGAGAATTCACACCCCCTTAAAGAGCATTTGAGATTTTATAGGTTTGCTGCCAGTAGCCATTAAAGTGTCTGAAATGGGGATACTTTTTTCAAAAGGTCACAAAATCTTCTCCATTCGAGTTTTTTAGCTGAATTTTTTATGCATGCCAAAAAAAATACAAGAATCACCTCTACCAAATTTGGGGACAAAAATCTTTCTGAAAAAATTTTAAAAAATCTCGAACCGTAAAAAGTTTTGAAAATCGTGAAAAATAAAAAATGGGTCATCTTGCCACGAAACTTCACATGAAGTCTTAGGGGACCATTGTATGAATTTACAAGCTATAAAAATGGCATTGGCATGGCAGAAATATGAAGATGTGCTCGAACCCACCTACTAACCGTTCGATCCCCGACTTACGCATCCTGCCTCTCTGGTCGCTGAGCGCCCGCACGCTCGTTTCGTGGGTTGACTTAGGCATACGGAGTTCATCCCCAATCTAAGCAGACCGAGCGTTGCGGCAGCAAGATCGATAGCACGCAGAGGGGACCGGGCCGATCCCAAACTTGCACATTTTACCTCTCCAATCGGCTGAGCGCCCGCACACTCGTTTCATGGTTTGGCTTAGGCATAGGGAATTCGTTCCATGTTTAAGCCCCAGTCAGACCGAGGGTTATAGTAGTGAGATCGGTAGCACGCGAAGGGGGACCGGGTTGATCCTCGGTTTGTGCATTACACCTCTTCGGCCGGCTCAGCGCTCGCACACTCATTTCGTGGGTTGGCTTAGGCATACGAATTCATTCTCAGTCTAAGATCGGATCAGACCGAGGGTTACGACAGCAGGATCGATAGCACGCAGGGCTACCGGGTCGGTCCCTGGCTTGCGCATTTTGCCTCTCCGACCGGTTGAGCGCCCACACGCTCGTTTCATGGGTTGGCTTAGGCATACGGAGTTCATTCCCATTCTAAGACCAGATCGGACCAAGGGTTGTGGCAGCAAGAGCAGCAGCAGGATCGGTAGCACGCAGGGGGGATCGAGCCGATCCATGGCTTGCGCATTTTGCCTCTCTGGCCAACTGAGCGTACGCGCGCTCGTTTCATGGGTTAACTTAGGCATACGGAGTTCATTCCATATCTAAACCCGAGTCGGACCAAGTATTGTCGCAGCAGGACTGGTAGCGAGATCGACAGCACGCAGAGGGGGATCAGGGCGATCCCCAGCTTGCGCATTATGCCTCTCCGACCGACCTCTCCGGTTGGTTGAGCTCCCGCATGCTTGTTTCATGGGTTGACTTAGGCATACGAAGTTCATCCCCAGTCTAAGCATACAAAGTTCATTCCCAATCTAAGATCGGATCAGACCGGGTGTTATAGTAGCGGGATCGACAGCACGCAGAGGGGGATCGGGCCAATCCCTGGCTTGTGCATTATGCCTCTCCGGCCGGCTCAATGCCCGAACGCTCGTTTCGTGGGTTGACTTAGGCATACGAAAGTCATTCCCAATCTAAGATTGGACTGAACCAAGGGCTGCGGTAGCAAGATCGACAGCACACAGGGGGGATCGGGTCGTTCCCCGGCTTGCGCATTTCTGCCTCTCGATCGACTAGCGCCCGTACTCTCATTTCGTGGGTTGGCTTAGGCATACAGAGTTCATTCCATGTCTAAGCATACGGAGTTCATTCCTAGTCTAAGATCAGACCAGACGAGGGTTGTGCAGTAGGGACCAGCAGCAGGATCAATAGCATGCAAGGGACCAGTCGATCCCAAGCTTGCGCATTTTGCCTCTCCAGCCGACCTCTTGCCCGGACGCTCGTTTGTGGGTGGATTAGGCATACGGAGTTCATTCCATGTCTAAGCCCCAACTGAACCAAAGGTTATGGTAGTAGGACAGGTAGCGGATCGACAGCACGCAGAGGGGGGATCGAGCTGATCCCCGGCTTACGCATTATGCCTCTTTAGCTGGCCTCTCTGGCTGACTGAGTGCCCGTACGCTCGTTTCGTGGGTTGACTTAGACATACAGAGTTTATCCCCAGTCTAAGCATACGGAGTTCATTCCCAGTCTAAGATCGAACCGAACCGAGGGTTACGGCAGCAGGATCGACAGCACGTAGGGGGGACCAGGTGGATCCCTGGCTTGCACATTCTACCTTTCCCATCGGTTGAGTGCCCGCACATCCGTTTTGTTGGTTGGCTTAGTCATAGGGAGTTCATTCCATGTCTAAGCCCCAGTCAGACCGAGGGTTGTGGCAGCAGGACCGGTAGCACGCAGAGGGGGACCGGGCCGATCCCCGACTTGCGCATTATGCCTCTTCGGTCGGCTCAATGCCCGAACACTCATTTCATGGGTTGACTAAGGCATACGGAGTTCATTCCTAGTCTAAGATCAGACCAGACCGAGGGTTGCGGCAGCAGGATTGATAGCACGCAGGAGAGGGATCGAGCTGGTCCCCGGTTTACGCATTCTGCCTCTTCGGTCGGTTGAGCGCCCGCACGCTCGTTTCGTGGGTTGGCTAAGGCATATAGAGTTCATTCCATGTCTAAGCATATGGAGTTCATTCCCAGTCTAAGATCGGATCGGGACTAAGGGTTGCAGCAGTAGGACCAACAGCAAGATCGACAGCACGTAGGGGGGATCGAGTCGATCCCTGGCTTGCGCATTCTGCGTCTCCGGTTGGCCGAGCACCCGTACGTCTCGTTTCGTCGGTTGGCTTAGGCATATTGTGTTTATTCCATGTCTAAGCCCCAGCCAGACCGAGGGTTGTGGCCGCAGGATTGGCAGCACACAGAAGGGGACCGGGCTAATCCCTGGCTTGCGCATTATGCCTCTCCGATCGACTTGTCCGATCGGCTGAGCGCCCGCATGCTCGTTTCGTGGGTTGACTTAGGCAAATGGAGGTCATCCCCAGTCTAAGCATACGGAGTTCATTCCAGTCTAAGATCGGATCGGATCGAGGGTTGCGATCGTAGGATCGACAGGACGCAGGTGGGATCGGGCCAATCCTCGGCTTGCATATTCTGCCTCTTCAGCTGGCTGAGCGCCCGCACACCTGTTTCGTGGGTTGGCTTAGGCATAGGGAGTTCATTCCATGTCTAAGCCCCAGCCGGACCGAAGGTTATGGCAGCAGGACCGGTAACACGCAGAGGGGGATCGGGCCAATCCCTGGCTTGCTCATTATGCCTCTTCGATCGGCTCAACGCCCGCACGCTCGTTTCGTGGGTTGACTTATGCATACGAAGTTCATTCCCAGTCTAAGATCGGATCAAACTGAGGGTTGCGACAGTAGGATCGACAACACGTAGGGGGACCGGGCCAATCCCCAACTTGCGCATTCTACCTCTTCGACCGGCTGAGCGCCCGCAAGCTTGTTTCGTGGGTTGGCTTAGGCATACGGAGTTCATTCCATGTCTAAGCATACGGAGTTCATTCCCAATCTAAGATTTTGAGCCACGGTGCACATGCTAGGCTTGAGCATGTGCTGGTGTCACATTTTTTTTGCTCGGGGCACCATCGCTGGAGCATCGCCGAAGCATCGTCGGAGAGCCTAACCGGTGGCATTGGGGGTTTTGACAATCGAGGGGGCTGGGGGGTGTGCGCACATGATGTGCGATGGGTGCTGGTATTTGTGTCATGGGCTCCGACCTTAGACTCAGAAACTGTGCGGCCTTAGGCTTGGAATCTCCTCCTTTATGCCTAAGTCAGCCTAAAACACAAGCGTACGGGTACTAGAACAACGGGAAGGGCTGATTATGCAAGTTAAAGAGAAACAGGATAAGAAGGTAGAATTCTGGAAATGCTCTTGTATTCATTGAAACGAAAGTGTTTGATGGTGTACAAATGAGGGAGGAGCAGCCCTCTATTTATAGTTGAGGCTCCAGCTTACACTTAATGGCAATATCTCTAGAATAAAGGCTAAAATCATGGGATTATACAGATTACAATCAATCAGGATGCTAACTCCTGATTTTCAGGGTCAACCAAATATGCCAGGATGCTGCTGCTGATCCTGCCTGCTTTCAGAAGCTTCCCATGCGTGTCTAGCACCTTGGGCCCTTCTGGATGTGGTGCGGGCAGCTTGTATGCCAGGCCTTGATCTCACGGGCTGGCCTGCAAGTTGGGCGAGCGTTCTGAACTCGTTTGCTGGATTGGCATGCAGATACCCACCAGCACACCTGGTCTACAGGCCTCAACCTCTGGCTCACCTGCTGGTGCACCTGATGTGCCTGGTGCACCCGCCCAGGGTGTGACATTCTCCCCCACTTGATTGTGCAACACCCTTGTTACGTCTTCTGCATGGTACTACCTGATCTGGTCCTCGAACTACCATAAGTCATCTGTTGGTTCCCAGCTCGCCTCACTGTCTGGAAGTCCCTTCCAACGCACCAAGTACTCTTGTCTTGGCTGATAGTTCTTCCATCTCACCTCTCGATCAGCTACGATGCTATGGACCTCCTTCTCATATGAGGCCCTTACTCCCAATGGCGCACGCTTTGACTCTACCCGTCCTGGATCTCCCTCATCCTCATGGAACGGCTTGAGCATGCTTACATGGAACACCGGGTGTACCCTCGACTTGGGTGGCATATCCAGCTTGTAGGCAACCTTGCCTACCCTCTTCACTACTTGAAAAGATCCCTCATACCTCCGGACTAGGCCTTTGTGCAGCCCCCTATGGCGCACAATGGGATGCAGCTTCACTAACACCAAGTCTCCAACCTGGAACTACACGTCTCGCCTATTCTGGTCTGCCCACTTCTTTGACCTCTTGGCTGCCTTGTGTAGACAAACTCTGGCCAAGTCAGTTTGCTCCTACCATGCCTTGGCAAACTTGTATGCTGCTGGATTCGACCTTGTATAACCTACAGCAATCGAACTGGGTGTTAGTGGTTGTTGCCCTGTCACAACCTCAAATGGGCTCTGGTTCGTTACTTCGTTCCTTTCCAAGTTATAGGAAAACTGTGCAATATCTAGCAGCTTTGGCCAGTCCCTTTGTCTGGCACTCACATAGTGCCTGAGGTAGACCTCCAATAGTCCATTCACTCATTCTGTCTGCCCATCAGTCTGCGGATGCATGTTGGTGGAAAAGTTCAAGTCTGACCCCAACAGCTTGAACAACTCAGTCCAGAACCTACCCGTGAAATGCCTGTCCCGATCACTAACAATGGTCCTTGGCACTCCCCAGTACTTAACCATGTCCTTTAGGAACAATCGAGCTGCCTCCTCGGCTGGGCACTCATTGGTTGCTGGAATGAAGATTCCATACTTGGAAAACCTGTCCACCACTACCATGATGCTTCCAAACCCTTCTGCTTTGGGTAAACCAACTATAAAGTCTAGAGAAACACTCTCCCATGGTCGCTCTAGCACTGGCAATGGCTCCAAGAGATCACCTGGTTTCTTGAGCTCCACCTTGTCCTGTTGGCACACAAGACAAGTCTTTACATAGGCCACCACATCATCCCTCATGTGCGGCCAGTAGTATCGATCCTTGATTAGCATCAAGGTACGGCTCACTTCGGGGTGTCCAGCCCACCTTGAATCATGGCATTCTTGCAAAACTTCCTTGCGGAGCTTCCCGTGCTGTGGCACAAATAGTCTACTACCTCTGGTGTACAGCAAGCCATCCTGTAACCAAAACTGCCTAGTCTTACCTTGCTGGGCGTACTCCATCAAAGCCTTGGCTGTAGGATCATGCGTAAGTCCCTCCTTGATGCGCGGCACCAGTGACCCCTCTGGTTGGCTAATGGCAGCAAGGTTAGCCTTCCTGCTCAGGGCGTCTGCCACTAGGTTCACCCACCCCTACTTGTACTCCATCTGGAAATCAAATTCCGTAAGAAAATCTTGCCATCTCGCCTGCTTAGGGGATAGCTTCTTCTATGTCTGGAAGTAGCTGGTTGCCACATTGTCCATCCTAACCATGAACCTCGACCCCAACAGGTAATGGCGCCAAGTGCGCAAGTAGTGCACCGCTGCAGTCATCTCCTTCTCTTGGACAGTGTATTTGCGCTCAGTCTCGTTCAGCTTCCTGCTCTCGAACGCGATTGGACGTCCTTCCTGCATCAACATGCCCCCTATGGCAAAGTCTGATGCATCCGTATGCACCTCATACGGCTTGGCATGGTCTCGCAAGGCCAAGACTGGCTCTTCGATCACAGCCCGCTTCAACCTATCAAAGGCTTCCTGGCACCCTATGCTCCGCTCCCATGCTTTCCCTTTCTTGAGCAAGTCAGTCAATGGCGTGGCTATTGTTGAGTGACCTTTGATGAAGCGCCTGTAGTAGTTGACCAGCCCAAGGAATGATCTCAACTCAGTGACCTTGGCTGGTGGTTGCCACTCCAGGATGACGTGTATCTTGCCATCATGCATGCGTATCCTGCCACCTCCCACTATGTGGCCAAAGAACGGGATCTCCTACTGGGTAAATGAGCACTTCTCCCTCTTGACAAATAGCTTGTGCACCCGTAACACCTCGAACACCTGTCTCAAGTGGTCTACATGCTCTCCCAAAGTCTGGTTGTAGATCACAATGTCATCCAAATAAACCACAACAAATCGATCAAGGAATGACTGAAGTACCTTGTTCATAAGGGTGCAGAATGTTGCTGGGGCGTTCGTGAGTCCAAAAGGCATCACCAAGAACTCATACGAACCATACCGAGTGACACATGCTGTCTTTGGCTCATCTCCCTCCGTGATCCTAACTTGATAGTAGCCTGACCTCAAGTCCAGCTTGGTGAACCACCTTGCGCTCCTAAGTTGATCAAACAAGTCCGTAATGAGTGGGATAGGGTACTTGTTCTTAATGGTTAGCTTGTTCAAAGCCCGGTAGTCTATGCACAGCTGTAACGACCCATCATGCTTGCGTTGAAATAGAACCGATGCACCATAGGGTGCCTTCGATGGCCTGATGAAGCCAGCATCAACTAACTCTTTGAGCTGCTTCCTCAACTCCTCCAACTCTGGTAGAGGCATTCGGTAAGGGGCTCTAGCTGGTGGCTTGGCCTCGGACACCAGCTCGATCTTGTGGTCCACCTCCCTCTTAGGTGGTAGCTTTGCGGGCATCACATCACTAAAGGCCTTCAGCACCTTTAGCACCTCCAAGGGTGACTCAGTCTCCTTCTCCCTTGGCTCATCATATTTCAGGGCTACCAAAAAGGTGTCTTCTTGTCTGCTTACCGCCTTGGCAAATTGGATGGCTGACACCACCCGCGACCCAACTCCAGACCCTCTCCTCAATGGCACTAGGCATTGGCACCGTGCATCCAAGATGGAAACACAATCGGTAAAAGGCACAAGGAGGGTGTTAATCCGAACAAGGAAATCCAACCCAATCACAAACTCATAGTCGTCAAGGGGTATTACCTCAATGGTCTCCTTGCCTTTCTAGTCTCCAAGCTGTAATTCCACTCCCCGCGCTACTCTAATGGTTGGAACTTCATTAGAGTTCACCATTTTGATGGTACCAGTCCCTTTCTGCACCTTTAGTCTGAGCTTCCGGGCTCTATCACCTGAAATAAAAAGATGTGAGGCACCTGTGTCCACCAGTGCACTCACCTTCTGACCTGCAACCATCAGATCCGTAAACATCAAGCCCTTTGGCTTGCGGCTCCTCTTACTCTGGATACCATTGAGCACCAATGACCCAAGCTTTGCTACCCCTAACTCTGGCTCCTCGTCAGACTCTTTGTCTACAGTAGCCAGCTTGCCCTTCTGTGGGCAATTGCGCGCTATGTGGCTCCCTCCACATAGGTAGCATGCTAGTGGCTCTCAGTCCCCTTTGCTTTCCACTTGCCTGCTGGTGGCTTCCTCTCGCCATCCTTGGTTGAACGGTCTCAGTCTCCATCCTTGGACTCTCGATCACGGTCCTTCCCCTTGGACTACTTCTTTCGGTCCCTATTGTCCCTACCCTTACCCTTGGGCTTGGTAGACTCGAACTTGTTCAAAGGCTTGAACTCTATCAAGGCCTCGATAGTAGTCATGGCTTTAGCCAAGTCATGAACTCCTCTCCTTTGTAGCTCATGCTTCACCCACGGCTTCAGCCCATCCATGAAAGGAAATAAGGTGTCCTTCTCACCTGGATCTGAGATCTGTAGCATTAGTTTAGAGAATTTCTGGACATACTCACTTATGTCCCCTTGCTGGCTCAGCCTGCGCAACTTTGTCGGTGCCTCATCATCGACATACTCTAGGTAAAATTATTCTCTGAACACCTTTTGGAACTTTACCCAGGTTCCAATCTTTGCGTTCCCACACCTGACATCATCACACTTGTGCCTCTACCACAATAAGGCTACATCAGTGAGATACATAGCAGCGGTGCTTACCTTTATCGCCTCGTCTTGCATGCCCATGGCCTGGAAGTACTGCTCCATACCCCAAAGGTAGTTATCTACTTCCTTGGCCGCCTTAGTCCCCTTGAACTCCTTAGGCTTGGGGACATCCAATCTGGACTTGGACACTCCAGCAAACATGCCATTCCCAATGGCAGTCTTAAAAGCAATGAGCTCACTGGTGAGCTCCTCCATCCGCTGGCACATGGTCTCCATGCCATCGCGCAAGGTCAGCACTTCAGCCTCTAAGGTCTGATTCTTTTGGGTGAACACGTCCAAGCCTTTGTTGAGAGCAGCTTGCAGCTCACTTTGGATCTCCTCCCCCATGGAGTCTAGCGATGCAATGTGAGTCTCTACCCCTTCAAGCTTCTCCCCCATGTCCTCCATGGTCACCTCCACCTTGGCCAGCCTACCGTCCATGGTAGACCAAATATCTCTAGAACTGGCTTCCCTCCCTCTTCCATGCCCATGCTCCTGGGCCTCTAGTTGTTGGTTAGCAGCATCACTTTGGGATGCCAGCTCCTCTAACTTGCACAACACAAACACGCAGAATCGAACTTGCTCTAATACTAACTGTCACGAGCTCCGACCTTAGACTAGAAACCGTGCGACCTTAGGCTTGGAATCTCCTCCTTTATGCCTAAGTCAGCCTAAAACACAAGCGTACAGGCACTAGAACAATAGGAAAGGCTGATTATGCAAGTTAAAGAGAAATAGGATAAGAAGGCAGAATTCTGGAAATGCTCTTGTATTCACTGAAACAGAAGTGTTTGATGGTGTACAAATGAGGGAGGAGCAGCCCTCTATTTGTAGTTGAGGCTCCAGCTTACACTTAATGGCAATATCTCTAGAATAAAGGCTAAAATCATGGGATTATACAGATTACAATCAATCAGGATGCTAACTCTTGATTTTCAGGGTCAACAAATATGCCAGGATGCTGCTGCTGATCTTGCCTGCTTCCAGAAGCTTCCCTTGCTTGTCCAGCACCTTGGGCCCTTTTGGATGTGGTGCGGGCAGCTTGTATGCTAGGCCTTGGTCTCACGGGCTGGCCTATAAGTTGGGCGGGCGTTCTGAACTCATTTGCTAGGCTTTACGCCCAGATACCCGCCAGCACGCCTGGTCTGCGGGCCCCAACCTCTGGCTCGCCTGTTGGTGCGCCTGATGTGCCTGGCTTGCCTGCCCAGGGCATGACACTTGGCCCTTATATTGGCCCCCTATCCCTCATCAAACCTCGAGAACTCACACCCTCTTAAAGAGCATTTGAGATTTTATAGGTTTGCTGCCTATAGCCATTAAAGTGTCTAAAATGGGGACATTTTTTTCAAACGGTCACAAAATCTTCTCCACTTCGAGTTTTTAGCTGAATTATTTTTTGCATGCCAAAAAAATACAAGGATCACCTATACCAAATTTGGGGACAAAACTCTTTCTAAAAAATTTTTAAAAAATCCCGAACCGTAAAATGTTTCAAAAATCATGAAAAATAGAAAATGGGTCGTCTTGCCATGAAACTTCACATGAAGGCTTAGGGGACCATTGTATGAATTTACAAGCCATAAAAATGGCATTGGCATGGTAGAAATATGAAGATGTGCTTGAACCCACCTATCACCCATTCGATCCCCAGTTTACGCATCCTGCCTCTCTAGTCGGCTGAGTGCCCGCACGCTCGTTTCATGGGATGACTTAGGCTTACGAGTTCATCCCTAGTCTAAACATACGGAGTTCATTCCCAGTCTAAGATCGGACAGGATCGAGGGTTGCAACAGCAGGATCAACAGCACGCAGGGGGGATCGGGCCAATCCCTGGCTTGCGCATTCTGCCTCTCTGATCGGCTTAGTGCCCACACGCCCGTTTCGTGGGTTGGCTTAGGCGTAGGGACTTGATTCCATGTCTAAGCCCCAGCCGGACAGCGGGTTGTGGCAGCAAGATCGGTAGCACGCAGAGGGGGACCGGGCCGATCCCCGACTTGCGCATTATGCCACTCCGATCGGCTCAACGCTTGCACGCTCGTTTCATGAGTTGACTTAGGCATTCAGAGTTCATTCCTAGTCTAAGATCGGACCGGACCGAGGGTTGCGACAGTAGGATCGACAGCACGCAGGGGGGATCGGGTTGATCCCCAGCTTATGCATTCTGCCTCTCTGGCCTACTGAACGCCCGCACGCTCGTTTCGTGGGTTGGCTTAGGCATACCGAGTTCATTCCATGTCTAAGAATAAGTGTTCATTCCCAGTATAAGATCAGACCAGACCAAGGGTTGAGGTAGCAGGACCAGCAGTAGGATCGATAGCATGCAAGGGGGACCGGGCTGATCCTTGGCTTGCACATTCTGCCTCTTCGATCGGTTGAGCGCCCACATGCTCGTTTCGTGGGTTGGCTTAGGCATACAGAGTTCATTCCATGTCTAAGCCCCAGTCAAACTGAGGGTTGTGGCAGTAGGACCGACAACGGGATCGGTAGCACGTAGAGAGGGACCGGGCTGATCCCTAACTTACGCATTATGCCTCTCCGGTCGGCCTCTCTGGCCGACTGAGTGCCCGTATGCTCGTTTCATAGGTCGACTCAGGTATACAAAGTTTATCCCTAATCTAAGCATACAGAGTTCATTCCTAGTCTAAGATCGGATCGAACCAAGGGTTACAGCAGCAGGATCGGTATCACGCTAGGCTTTGCGTGCAGATACCCGCCAGCACGACTGGTCTGTGGGCTTCAACCTCTGGCCCGCCCGTTGGTGCGCCTGATGTGCCTGGCTGTGCCCACCCAGGGCTTGACACATGGCCCTTATATTGGCCCCCTATCCCTCATCAAACCTTGAGAACTCACACTCCCATAAAGAGCATTTGAGAGTTTATAGGTTTGCTGCAAGTAGCCATTAAAGTGTCTGAAATGAGGACACTTTTTCAAACGGTCACAAAATCTTCTCCACTTCGAGTTTTTAGCTGAATTTTTTTGTGCATGCCAAAAAAATACAAGGATCACCTATACCAAATTTGGGAACAAAACTCTTTCTAAAAAAATTTTAAAAATCCTGAACCGTAAAAAGTTTTGAAAATCAAGAAAAATAGAAAACAGATCGTCTTGCCACGAAACTTCACATGAAGGCTTAGGGGACCATTATATGAATTTACAAGCTATAAAAATGGCATTGGAATGGTAGAAATATGAAGATGTCCTTGAACCCACCTACCACCCGTTCGATCCTCGGCTTGCGCATCCTGCCTCTCTGGACGGCTGAGCGCCCGCACGCTCATTTCGTGGGTTGACTTAGGCATATGGAGTTCATCCCTAGTCTAAGCATATGGAGTTCATTCCCAGTCAAAGCATACGGAGTTCATTCCCAATCTAAGATCAGACCAGACCGAGGGTTGCGACAGCAAGATCAGCTGCACGCAGGGGGGACCAGGCCGATGCTCAACTTACGCATTCTGCCTCTCCAGTTGGCTGAGTGGCTGCACGCCTGTTTCATGGGTTCGCTTAGGCATAGGGAGTTCATTCCATGTGTAACCCTAGTCGGATCGAGGGTTGTGGCAGCATGACCGGTAGCACGTAGAGGGGGATCGGGTCGATCCCCATCTTGCGCATTATGCCTCTTCGGCCGGCTCAGCACCCGCACGCTCATTTCATGGGTTGACTTATGCATACAAAGTTCATTCCAAGTCTAAGATCAGACCGGGCTGAGGGTTGCGATTGCAGGATCGACAGCACGCAGGGGGGACCGGGCCAGTCCCTGGCTTACGCATTCTGCCACTCCGACCGGCTGAGCACCCATATGCTCATTTTACGGGTTGGCTTAGGCATACGGAGTTCATTCCACGTCTAAGCATACGGAGTTCATTCCCAGTCTAAGATCGGACCGGACCGAGGGTTGCGGTAGCAGGACCAATAGCAGGATCGATAACACGCAGGGGGGATCAGGCCGATCCTTAGCTTGCGCATTCTACCTCTCCGGCCGGTTGAGTGCCCATAAGCTCGTTTCGTGGGTTGACTTAGGCATACGAAGTTCATTCCCAGTCTAAGATCGGACCGGACTAAGGGTTACGATAGCAGGATTGGTATAAAGCAGGGGGGATCGGGCCAGTCCCTGGCTTACGCATTCTGCCTCTCCGATCGGCTGAGCGCCCGCACGCTTGTTTCATTGGTTGGCTGAGGCATACGGAGTTTATTCCATGCCTAAGCATATGAAGTTCATTCCCAGTCTAAGATCGGATCGGACCGAGGGTTGCGGCAGCAGGACCAGCAGCAGGATCGGTAGCACACAGGGGGGGATCGGGTCGATCCCCAGCTTGCGCATTCTTCCTCTCTGGCCGACTGAGTGCTCGCACGCTCATTTGGTGGGTTGGCTTAGCCATATGGAGTTTATTCCATGTCTAAGCCCCAATCGGACCGATGGTTGTGGTAGCAGGATCGGCAGCGGGATCAGCAGCACATAGAGGGGGACTGGGTCGATCCCCGACTTGCTCATTACGCCTCTTCGGTCGGCTCAACGCTCGCACGCTCATTTCGTGGGTTGACTTAGGCATACGAAGTTCATTCCCAGTCTAAGATCGGATCAGACCGAGGGTTGCGGCAGTAGGATCGATAGCACGCAGGGGGGATCGGGCCGATCCCTGGCTTACGCATTCTGCCTCTTCGGTCGACTGAGCGCCCGTAAGCTTGTTTCGTGGGTTGGCTTAGGCATACGGAGTTCATTCCATGTCTAAGCCCTAGCCTGACCGAGGGTTTTGGCAATAGGATCGGTAGCGGGATCTGCAGCACGTAGAAGGGGACCGGGCTGATCCTTGACTGAGTGCCCGTACGCTCATTTTGTGGGTTGACTTAGGCATACGAAGTTCATCTGCAATCTAAGCATATGGAGTTCATTCCCAATCTAAGATCGGACCAGACCAAAGGTTGTGGCAGCATGCTAGGCTTTACGTGCAGATACCCACCAGCATGCCTGGTCTGCGGGCCTCAACCTCTGGCTCACCTGCTGGTGCGCCTGATGTGCCTGGCGCGCCCGCCCAGTGCGTGATACTTGGCCCTCATACTGGCCCCCTATCCCTCATCAAACCTCAAGAACTCACACCCCCTTAAAGAGCATTTGAGATTTTATAGGTTTGCTGCCAGTAGCCATTAAAGTGTTTGAATGGGGACGCTTTCTTCAAACGGTCACAAAATCTTCTCCACTTTGAATTTTTGGCTAAATTTTTTTATGCATGCCAATAAAAATATGAGGATAACCTCTACCAAATTTGGGGGCAAAACGCTTTCTAAAATAATTTTAAAAAATCTGAACCGTAAAAAGTTTCAAAAATCATGAAAAATAGAAAATGGGTCGTCTTGCCACGAAACTTCACATGAAGGCTTAGGGGACCATTGTTTGAATTTACAAGCCATTAAAATGGCATTGGAATGGCAGAAATATGAAGATGTGCTTGAACCCACCTACCACCTGTTCGATCCCCGGCTTACGCATCCTGTCTCTCTGGTCAGCTGAGCGTCCGCACGCTCGTTTCATGGGTTGACTTAGGCGTACGGAGTTCATCCCCAGTCTAAGCATACAGAGTTCATTCCCAGTCTAAGATCAAACCAAACTGAGGGTTGCAGCAGCAGGATCGGTAGCACGCAGGGGGGACCGAACTGATCCCCAGCTTGCGCATTCTGCCTCTCCGGTAGGCTGAGCGCCTGTACGTCCATTTCATGGGTTGGCTTAGGCATAGGGAGTTCATTCCATGTCTAAGCCCCAGTCGGACCGAGGGTTGTGGCAACGGGACCGGCAGTACGCAAAGGGGGACCGGGTCAATCCTCGGCTTGCGTATTATTCCTCTCCGGTCGGCTCAGCGCTCGAACGCTCGTTTCACAGGTTGACTTAGGCATACGAAGTTCATTCCCAGTCTAAGATTGGATCGGACCGAGGGTAGTAGCAGGATCGATAGCACGTAGGGGGGATCGGACTGATCCCCGGCTTGTGCATTCTACCTCTCCGGTTGGTTGAGCACCCACGCACTCGTTTCATGGGTTGGCTTAGGCATACGAAGTTCATTCCATGTCTAAGCATACGGAGTTCATTCCTAGTCTAACATCGGACCGGATCAAGGGTTACGGCAGCAGGACCAGCAACAGGATCGACAGCATGCAAGGGGGACCGAGCCGATCCCTGGCTTACGTATTATGCCTCTCCGGCTGGCTGAGCACCCGCACGCTCATTTCGTGGGTTGACTTAGGCATACGAAGTTCATCCCCAGTCTAAGATCAGACCGGACTGAGGGTTACGACAGCAGGATCGACAGTACGTAAGGGGGACAGGGTCGATCCCCAGCTTGCGCATTCTGCCTCTCCGACCGGCTGAGCACCTGCATGCTCATTTCATGGGTTGGCTTAGGCATACGGAGTTCATTCCATGTCTAAGTATACGAAGTTCATTCCTAGTCTAAGATCGGATCAGACCGAGGGTTGCGACAGCAAGACCAGCAGCACGAAGGAGGGGACTGGGTCGATCCCCAACTTGCGTATTCTGCCTCTCCGATCGACTGAGCGCCTGCACGCTCGTTTCGTCGGTTGACTTAGTCATACGGAGTTAATCCTCAGTCTAAGCATATGGAGTTCATTCCCAGTCTAAGATCAAATCAGACCGAGGGTTGCGACAGCAGGATCGACAGCACGTAAGGGGGATCGGGCCAATCTCTGGCTTGCGCATTCTACCTCTCCGACCGGCTGAGCGCCCACACACCCGTTTCGTGGGTTGGCTTAGGTATAGGGAGTTCATTCCATGTCTAAGCCCCATCCGGACCGAGGGTTGTGGCAGCGAGATCGACAGCACACAGAGGGGGATCGAGCCAATCCTCGGCTTGCACTTTCTACCTCTCTGGCTGGCAGAGCGCCCGTATGCTCGTTCCATGGGTTGGCTTAGGCATATGGAGTTCATTCCATGTCTAAGCATACAACGTTCATTCCCAGTCTAAGAGTTTGAGCCACGGTGCACATGCTGGGCTCAGGCATGTGCTGGTGCCGCATTTTTTTCGCTCGGGGCACCATCACTGGAGCATCGTTGGAGCATGCAGAGGGGACCGAGCTGATCCCCGACTTGCGCATTTTGCCTCTCCGGCCGACTGAGTGCCCGTACGTCCGTTTCGTGGGTTGGCTTAGGCATAGGGTGTTCATTCCGTGTCTAAGCCCCAACCAGATTGAGGGTTGTGGTAGTAGGACCGGTAGTAGGATCGACAGCACACAGAGGGGGACCAGGCTAATCCTCAGCCTACGCATTATGCCTCTCCGACCGGCTGAGCACCTACACACTCGTTTCGTGGGTTGACTTAGGCATACGGAGTTCATCCCCAATCTAAGCATACCGAGTTCATTCCCAGTCTAAGATCGGATCGAAACGAGGGTTACGGCAGCAGGATCGACAGCACGTAGGGGGGACTGGGATGATCCCCGACTTATGCATTCTGCCTCTCCGAGCGGCTGAGAGCCCGCACACTTGTTTCGTGGGTTGGCTTAGGCATAGGGAGTTCATTCCATGTCTAAGCCCCAGTCGGACCGAGGGTTGTGGCAACGGGACCGGCAGTACGCAAAGGGGGACCGGGTCAATCCTCGGCTTGCGTATTATTCCTCTCCGGTCGGCTCAGCGCTCGAACGCTCGTTTCACAGGTTGACTTAGGCATACGAAGTTCATTCCCAGTCTAAGATTGGATCGGACCGAGGGTAGTAGCAGGATCGATAGCACGTAGGGGGGATCGGACTGATCCCCGGCTTGTGCATTCTACCTCTCCGGTCGGTTGAGCACCCACGCACTCGTTTCATGGGTTGGCTTAGGCATACGAAGTTCATTCCATGTCTAAGCATACGGAGTTCATTCCTAGTCTAACATCGGACCGGATCAAGGGTTACGGCAGCAGGACCAGCAACAGGATCGACAGCATGCAAGGGGGACCGAGCCGATCCCTGGCTTGCGTATTATGCCTCTCCGGCTGGCTGAGCACCCGCACGCTCATTTCATGGGTTGACTTAGGCATACGGAGTTCATCCCCAGTCTAAGCATACGAAGTTCATTCCCAGTCTAAGATCAGACCAGACCGAAGGTTGCGGTAGCAGGATCGACAGCACGCAGGGGGATCGAGCTGATCGTCAGCTTGCGCCCGCCTGCCCGTTTCATGGGTTGGCTTAGGCATAGGGAGTTTATTCCATGTCTAAGCCCCAACTGGACCAAGGGTTGTGGCAGCGAGATCGGCAGCACGCAGAGGGGGATCGGGCCAATCCTGAACTTGCGCATTATGCCTCTCCGACTGACTCAGCACCCGAACGCACGTTTCGTGGGTTGACTTAGGCAAACGGAGTTCATTCCCAGTCTAAGATCGGATTGGATCGAGGGTTACGGTAGCAGGATCGCATTATGCCTCTCCGGCTGACTCAACGCCCGAACGCATGTTTCGTGGGTTGACTTAGGCATACGGAGTTCATTCCCAGTCTAAGATCGGATTGGATCGAGGGTTACGGTAGCAGGATCAACAGCACCCGGTCCCCACACTCTCGTTTCGTGGGTTGGCTGAGGCATACGGAGTTCATTCCATGTCTAAGCATATGGAGTTCATTCCCAATCTAAGATCGGATTGGATCGAGGGTCGCGGAAGTAGGACCATCAGTAGGATCGGCAGCACGTAGGGGGGATCGAGCCGATCCCCGGCTTGCGCATTCTACCTCTCTGACCGGCCTCTCCGGTCGGTTGAGCTCCCGCTTGCTTGTTTCATGGGTTGACTTAGGCATACGGAGTTCATCCTAGTCTAAGCGTATGAAGTTCATTCCCAGTCTAAGATCGGACTGGACCTAGGATTTCGACAGCAGGATCGACAACACGTAGGGGGGACAGGGCCGATCCCCGACTTGCGTATTCTACCTCTCTGGCCCGCCCACACGCCCGTTTCATGGGTTGGCTTAGGCATAGGGAGTTCATTCCATGTCTAAGCCCCAGTCGGACCAAGGGTTGTGGCAGCGGGATCGATAGCACGCAAAGGGGGATTGGGTTGATCCTCGACTTGCGTATTATGCCTCTCCAGTCGGCTCAGTGCCCGCACGCTCGTTTTGTGGGTTGACTTAGGCATACGGAGTTCATTCCCAGTCTAAGATCAGACCGGACCAAGGGTTGAGGCAGCAGGATTGACAGCATGTAGGGAGGGATCGGGCTGATCCCCAGTTTATGCATTCTGCCTCTCCGACTGGCTAAGCGCCTGCACAGTCGTTTCGTGGGTTGGCCTAGGCATATGGAGTTCATTCCATGTCTAAGCATGCGGA
The DNA here is from genome assembly GCF_002303985.1 of Durio zibethinus. The sequence continues at coordinate 30,159,705 of NW_019167826.1, read as the reverse complement.
GTTCAGTCCTAGTCTAAGATCAGACCGGACCTAGGGTTGCGGTAGCAGTACCAGCAGCAAGATCGACAGCACGTAGGGGGGATCGGGCCAATCCCTGGCTTGCGTATTCTGCCTCTCTGGTCAACCTCTCTGGCTGGCTGAGCGCCCGCACACTCGTTTCGTGGGTTGACTTCGGCATACAAAGTTCATCCCCAGTCTAAGCATACAGAGTTCATTCCCAATCTAAGATCTAACCAGACTGAGGGTTGCGGTAGCAGGATCAACAGCACACAGGGGGGATCAGGTAGATCCCTAGCTTACACATTCTGCCTCTCCGGCCGTCTGAGCGCCCGCATGCTTGTTTCGTGGGTTCGCTTAGGCATACAGAGTTCATTCTATGTCTAAGCATACGGGGTTCATTCCCAGTCTAAGAGTTTGAGCCACGGTGCACATGCTGGGCTCAGGCATGTGCTGGTGCTGCATTTTTTTCGCTCGAGGCACCATCGTCGGGGCATCGTCGGAGAGCCTAACCGGCGGCATTGGGGGTTCCGGCGATTGGGGGGGTCGGGGGGTGTGCGCCCATGATGTCCGATGGGTGCTGGTACTTGGCCCTTATATTGGTCCCCTATCCCTCATCAAACCTTGAGAACTCACACCCCCTTAAAGAGCATTTGAGATTTTATAGGTTTGCTGCCAGTAGCCATTAAAGTGTCTGAAATGGGGACACTTTTTTCAAACGCTCACAAAATCTTCTCCACTACGAGTTTTTAGTTGAATTTTTTTGTGCGTGCCAAGAAAAATACAAGCATCACCTCTACCAAATTTGGGGACAAAAATCTTTCTAAAAAAATTCTAAAAAATCCGGAACCGCAAAAAGGTTCAAAAATTATGAAAAATAGAAAATGGGTCATCTTGCCTCAAAACTTCACATGAAGGCATAGGGGACCATTGTATGAATTTACAAGCCATAAAAACAGCATTGGTATGATAGAAACATGAAGATGTCCTTGAACCCACCTACCACCCGTTCCATCCCCGGCTTGCGCATCCTGCCTCTCTGGTCGGCTGAGCGCCCGCACGTTCATTTCGTGGGTTGACTTAGGCATATGCAATTCATCCCCAGTTAAAGCATACTGAGGGTTGCGACAGCAGGATCTACATCACGCAGGGGGGACCGGGCCGATCCCCGGCTTGCACATTCTGCCTCTCCGACCGAATGAGCACCCGCACGCCCGTTTCGTGGGTTGGCTTAGGCATAGGGAGTTCATTCCATGTCTAAGCCCCAACTAGACCGAGGGTTGTGGTAGTGGGACCGGCAGCACGTAGAGGGGGACCAGGCTGATCCCTGGCTTGCGCATTATGCCTCTCCGGCTGGCTGAGCGCCCACACGCTCGTTTCGTGGGTTAGCTTAGGCATACGGAGTTCATCCATGTCTAAGCATACGGAGTTCATTCCTAGTCTAAGATTTTGAGCCACGGTGCACATGCTGGGCTCGGGCATGTGCTGGTGCCACATTTTTTTTGCCCAGGGCCCCATCGTCGAAGCTTCACCGGAAAGCCTAACCGGCAGTATTGGGGGTTCTGGCGATTGGGGCGGCCGGGGGGTGTCCGCACATGATGTGCGATGGGTGCTGGTACTTGGCCCTTATATTGGCCCCCTATCCCTCATCAAACCGCAAAAACTCACACCCCCTTAAAGAGCATTTGAGATTTTATAGGTTTGCTGCCAGTAGCCATTAAAGTGTCTGAAATGGGGACACTTTTTTCAAACGGTCACAAAATCTTCTCCACTTCGTGTTTTCAGCTGAATTTTTTTGTGCATGCCAAAAAAAATACAAGGATCATGTCTACCAAAATTTGGGTCAAAACTCTTTCTAAAAAAATTTTAAAAAATCCCGAACCGCAATAAGTTTCAAAAATCATGAAAAATAGAAAACGGGTCGTCTTGCCGTGAAACTTCACGTGAAGGTATAGGGGACCATTGTATGAATTTACACACCATAAAAATGGCATTGGCATGGCATAAATATGAAGATGTGCTTGAACCCACCTACCACATGTTCGATCTCCGACTTACGCATCCTGCCTCTCTGGTCGGTTGAGCGCCTGTATGCTCGTTTCGTGGGTTGACTTAGGCATACGGAGTTCATCCCCAGTCTAAGCATACGGAGTTCATTCCCAGTCTAAGATCGACGGCACGCAGGGGGCAACCGGGCCGATCCCCGACTTGCGCATTTTGCCTCTCTGACCGGCTGAGCACCTGCACACTCTTTTCGTGGGTTGGCTTAGGCATATGGAGTTCATTCCATGTCTAAGCCCCAGCTGGACCGAGGGTTGTGACAGTAAGACCAGCAGTGGGATCGACAACACATAGAGCGGGACCGAGCTGATCCCCGGCTTACACATTATGCCTCTCCAACCGGCCTCTTCGGCTGGCTGAGCGCTTGCATGCTCATTTCATAGGTTGACTTAGACATACGGAGTTCATCCCCAGTCTAAGCATATGGAGTTCATTCCCAGTCTAAGATCAGACCGAACTGAGGGTTACGACAGCAGGATTGACATCACACAGGGGGGACCGGGCCGATCCTCGGCTTGCACATTCTGCCTCTTTGGCCGGCTGACCGCCCACACGCCCGTTTCATGGGTTGGCTTAGGCATAGGGAGTTCATTCCATGTCTAAGACCCAACTGGATTGAGGGTTATGGCAGTGGGACCGATAGCACGTAGAGGGGGACCGGGCCGATCCCTGGCTTGCGCATTATGCCTCTCCGACTGGCTAAGCGCCCGCACGCTCGTTTCGTGGGTTGGCTTAGGCATACGGAGTTCATCCCCAGTCTAGGCATACAAAGTTCATTCCTAGTCTAAGATCGAACTGGACTGAGGTTTGCGACAGCAGGATCGATAGCACGCAGGGGGGACCGGGTCGATCCCCGGCTTGCGCATTCTACCTCTCCGGTAGGCTGAGCGCCCGTGTGCCCGTTTCGTGTGTTGGCTTAGGCATAGGGAGTTCATTCCATGTCTAAGCCCCAGTCGAACCGAGGGTTGTGGCAGCGGGATCGACAGCACGCAGAGGGGGATCGGGCCGATCCCCGGCTTGCTCATTATGCCTCTCCGATCGGCTCAATGCCGGCACGCTCGTTCCGTGGGTTGACTTAGGCAAATGAGTTCATTCCCAGTCTAAGATCAGATCGGATCGAGGGTTGCAATAGTAGGATCGACAGCACGTAAGGGGATCGGGCTGATCCTCAGCTTGCGCATTCTACCTTTCTGGTTAGCTGAGCACCCGCACGCTCATTTCGTGGGTTGGCTTAGGCATACGGAGTTCATCCCCAGTCTAAGCATACGGAGTTCGTTCCTAGTCTAAGATCGGATCGGACCAAGGGTTACGACAGCAGGATCGACAGCACACAAGGGGGACCTGGTCGATCCCCGGCTTGTGCATTCTGCCTCTACGGCCGGTTGAGCACCCGCACGTCCGTTTCATGGGTTGGCTTAGGCATAGGGAGTTCATTCCATGTCTAAGCCCCAGCTAGACCGAGGGTTGTGGCAGTGAGACCGGTAGCACGCAGAGGGGTACCGGGTCGATCCCTGGCTTGTGTGTTATGCCTCTCCGGCCGGCTCAGTGCCCGAACGCTTGTTTCGTGGTTTGACTTAGGCATACGGAGTTCATTCCTAGTCTAAGATCGGACCAGACCGAGGGTTGCAGTAGTAGGATCGATAGCACGTAAGGGGGACTGGGGCAATCCTTGACTTGTGCATTTTGCCTCTTCGACCGGCTGAGCGCCCGCACACTCGTTTCATAGGTTGGCTTAGGCATACGGCATTCCTTCCATGTCTAAGCATATGGAGTTCATTCCCAGTCTAAGATTAGATCGGACCGAGGGTTGCGACAGTAAGACCAGCAGCAGGATCGACAACACGCAGGGGGGATCAGGCCGATCCCCGGCTTGCGCATTCTGCCTCTCCGATCGACTGAGCGCCCGCACCCTCATTTTGTGGGTTAGCTTAGGCATAGGGAGTTTATTCCATGTCTAAGCCACAGCCAAACTGAGGGATGTGGTAGCAGGACCGGCAGCATGCAGAGTGGGACAGGGTCGAGCCCTGGCTTGCGCATTATGCCTCTTCGACCGGCTCAACGCCTGCATGCTCGTTTCATGGGTTGACATATGCATACGGAGTTCATTCCCAGTCTAAGATTGGATCAGATCGAGGGTTACGGTGGAAGGATCGACAGCACGTAGGGGGGATCCGGCCATCCCCAACTTGCGCATTCTACCTCTCCGACTGGCTAAGCGCCCGCACGCTCATTTCGTGGGTTGGCTTAGGCATACGGAGTTCATTCCATGTCTAAGCATATGGAGTTCATTCTCAGTCTAAGATTTTGAGCCACGGTGCACATGCTAGGCTCGACCATGTGCTGGTGCCGCATTTTTTTTGCCTGAGGCACCATCATCGGAGCATCGTCGGATCAACGCCTGAGAGCCTAACCGACGGTATTGGGGGTTCCGACGATTGGGGGGGCCAGGGGGTGTGCGCACATGATGTGTGATGGGTGCTTATATTGGGCCCCTATCCCTTATCAAACCTTGAGAACTCACACCCCCTTAAAGAGCATTTGAGATTTTATAGGTTTGCTGCCAGTAGCCATTAAAGTGTCTGAAATGGGGACACTTTTTTCAAACGGTCACAAAATCTTCTCCACTTTGATTTTTTAGCTGAATTTTTTTGTGCACACCAACAAAAATACAAGGATGACCTCTACCATATTTAGGGACAAAACACTTTCTAAAAAAATTTTAAAAAATTCTGAACTGTAAATAGTTTCAAAAATCATGAAAAATAGAAAACGGGTCGTCTTGCCACGAAACTTCACATGAAGGTTTAGGGGATCATTGTATGAATTTAAAAGCCATAAAAATGGCATTGGCATGGCAGAAATATGAAAATGTGCTTGAACCCACCTACCACCCGTTCGATCCTCAGCTTGCGCATCCTACCTTTCTGGTCGGCTGAGCGCCTGCACGCTCATTTAATGGGTTGACTTAGGCATACGGAGTTCATCCCAAGACTCAGCATACAAAGTTCTTTCCCAGTCTAAGATCACACTAGACCGAGGGTTATGGTAGTAGGATCGGCAGCACGTAGGGGGGACCGAGCCGATCCCTGACTTGCGCATTCTACCTCTTCGGTCGGCTGAGCTACCACATGCCCATTTCATGGGTTGGCTTAGGCATAGGGATTTCATTCCATGTTTGAACCCCAATCGGATCGAGGGTTGTGGCAGTGGGATCGACAGCACACAGAAGAGGATCGAGCCGATCCCCAGCTTGCGCATTATGCCTCTCCGATCGGCTCAGCGCCCGTACGCTCGTTTCATGGGTTGACTTAGGCATACGGAGTTCATTCCCAGTCTAAGATCGGATCAGACCGAGGGTTACGGTAGCAGGATCGACAGCACGCAAGGGGGATCGGGTCGATCCCCGTCTTGCACATTCTGCCTCTCCGACCGGCTGAACACCCGCACGCACGCTCGTTTCGTAGGTTAGCTTAGGCATACGGAGTTCATTCCATGTCTAAGCATACGAAGTTCATTCCTAATCTAAGATCGGCCCCGATCGAGTCTTGTGACAGTAGGACCAACAGCTGGATTGACAGCACACAAGGGGGGACCGACCCGATCCTCGGCTTACGCATTCTGCCTCTTCGGTCGATCGAGCACCCGCACGCTCATTTCGTGGGTTGGCTTAGGCATACGGAGTTCATTCCTTGTCTAAGCCCCAGCCGGATCAAACGTTGTGGCAGCTGGACTAGCAGCGGGATCGACAGCACACAGAGGGGGATCGGGCTGATCCCCGGCTTGCGTGTTATGCCTCTCCGATCGACCTCTTCGATTGGCTGAGCATCCGGACGCTCGTTTCATGGTTTGACTTAGGCATACGGAGTTCATCCCCAGTCTAAGCATATAGAGTTCATTCCAAGTCTAAGATCAGATCGGACCGAGAGTTGCGATAGCAGGATTGATAGCATGCAGGGGGGATCGGGCTGATCCCCGGCTTACGCATTCTGCCTCTCCGACCGGCTGAGCACCCACACGCCCGTTTCGTAGGTTGGCTTAGGCATAGGGAGTTCATTCCATGTTCATTCCATGTCTAAGCCCTAGTCGGATCGAGGGTTGTGGCAGCGGGACTAGCAGCACGCAGAGGGGGGTTGGGCCGATCCCCGGCTTACGCATTATTCCTCTTCGGCCAGATCAGTGCCCGCACGCTCATTTTGTGGGTTGACTTATGCTTATGGAGTTCATTCTCAGTCTAAGATCAGATCAGACTGAAGGTTGTAGTAGCAAGATTGACAGCACGCAAGAGGGGACCGGGTCGATCCTCGACTTACGCATTCTACCTCTCCGGCCGACTGAGCGCACGCACGCTCGTTTCATTGGTTGGCTTAGGCATACGGAGTTTATTCCATGTCTAAGCATACGGAGTTCATTCCCAGTCTAAGATTTGTAGCCATGATGCACATGCTAGGCTCGGGCATGTCCTGGTGCTGCATTTTTTTTGCCCGAGGCACCATCACCGGAGAGCATCACCGGAGCATCGTCGGAGAGCCTAACCAGCGGCATTGGGGGTTCCGTCCATTGGGGGTCGGGGGGTTGTGCGCACATGATGTGCAATGGGTGCTGGTACTTGGCCCTTATATTCACCCCCTATCCCTCATCAAACATCGAGAACTTACACCCCCTTAAAGAGAATTTGAGATTTTATAGGTTTGCTGCCAGTAGCCATTAAAGTGTTTGAAATGGGGACACTTTTTTCAAATGGTCACAAAATCTTTTCCAATTCGATTTTTTAGCTGAATTGTTTTGTACGTGCCAACAAAAATACAAGGATCACCTCTACCAAATTTGGGGACAAAACACTTTCTAAAAAAATTTTAAAAAATCCCGAACTGTAAAAAGTTTTAAAAATCGTGAAAAATAGAAAACGAGTCGTCTTGCCACGAAACTTTACATGAAGACCTAGGGGACCGTTGTATGAATTTACAAGCCATAAAAATGGCATTGGCATGGCAGAAATATGAAGATGTGCCTGAACCCACCTACCACCTGTTCGATCCCTGGCTTGTGCATCCTGCCTCTCTGGTCGGTTGAGCACCCACACGCTTGTTTCATGGGTTGACTTAGGCATACGGAGTTCATCCGTAGTCTAAGCGTATGGAGTTCATTCCCAATCTAAAATCAGATCGGACTGAGGGTTGCGACAACAGGATCGGTAGCACGCAGAAAGGATCGAGTCGATCACCGACTTGCACATTCTGCCTCTTCGATTGGCTGAGCGCCCGCACACCCGTTTCGTGGGTTGGCTTAGGCATAGGGAGTTCATTCTATGTCTAAGCCCCAGCCAAACCGAGGGTTGTGGCAGCGAGACCGATAGCACACATAGGGGGACCGACAGCATGTAGAGGGGGACCGACCCGATCCCTGGCTTGCGCATTATAACTCCACGACCGGCTCAGTGCCCGAATGCTCATTTCGTGGGTTGACTTAGGCATACGGAGTTCATTCCCAGTCTAAGACCGAATCAGATCGAGGGTTGCGGCAGCAAGATCGACAGCACGCAGGGGGGATCGGGTCGATCCCTAGCTTGTGCATTCTGCCTCTCCAACCGACTGAGTGTCCGCACACTGATTTCGTGGGTTGGCTTAGGCATACGGAGTTCATTCCATGTCTAAGCCCCAGTCGGATCGAGGGTTGTGGCTGCAGGACCGGTAGTGGGATCGGCAGCACGCAGAGAGGGATCGGGTTGATCCTTGACTTGTGCATTATGCCTCTCCGACCGGCCTCTTCGGTCAGGTGAGCACCCGCACGCTCGTTTCGTGGGTTGACTTTAGCATATGGAGTTTATCCCCAGTCTAAGCATACGGAGTTCATTCCCAGTCTAAGATCGAACCGAATCGAGGGTTGCGGCAGCAGGATCGGTAGCAAACAGGGGGGACTGGGCCGATCCCCGACTTGCGCATTCTACCTCTCTGGCCGTGGGTTGGCTTAGGCATAGGGAGTTCATTCCATGTCTAAGCCCCAGCCGGACCGAGGGTTGTGGTAGCGGGACCGGTAGCAGCTAGAGGGGGACCTGGTCGATCTTTGACTTGCGCATTATGCCTCTTCGATTAGCTCAACGCCCGCACGCTCGTTTCATGGGTTGACTTATGCATACGAAGTTCATTCCCAGTATAAGATCGAACCGAACCGAGGGTTGCGGTAGAAGGATTCATAGCAAGCCTGGGGCACCGGGTCAATCCTCGGCTTGTGCATTCTACCTCTCCGGCCGGTTGAGCGCCCACACGCTCGTTTCGTGGGTTGGCTTAGGCATACGGAGTTCATTCCATGTCTAAGCATACAGAGTTCATTCCCAGTCTAAGATTTTGAGCCACGGTGCACATGCTGGGCTCGAGCATGTGCTGGTGCCGCATTTTTTTTGCCCAGGGCACCATCACCGGAGCATTGTCGGAGCATCGCCGGAGAGCCTAACCGGCAGTATTGGGGGTTCCGACGATTGGGGGGGCCGAGGGGGTGTGTGTACATGATGTGCGATAGGTGTTGGTACTTGGCCCTTATATTGGCCCCCTATCCCTCATCAAACCTCGAGAACTCACACCCCCTTAAAGAGCATTTGCGATTTTATAGGTTTGCTGCCAGTAGCCATTAAAGTGTCTGAAATGGGGATACTTTTTTGAAACGATCACAAAATCTTCTCCACTTTGAGTTTTTAGCTGAATTTTTTTATGCTTGCCAAGAAAAATACAAGGATCACCTCTACCAAATTTGGGTCAAAACATTTTTTAAAAAAATTTTCAAAAAATCCCGAACTGCAAAAAGTTTTAAAAATCTTGAAAAATAGAAAATGGGTCATCTTGTCACGAAACTTCAGATGAAAGCTTAGGGGACCATTGTATGAATTTACAAGCCATAAAAATGGCATTGGCATGGTAGAAATATGAAGATGTGCTTGAACCGACCTACCACCCGTTCGTTGGTTGACTTAGGCATATGAAGTTCATCCCCAGTCTAAGCATACAGAGTTCATTCCCAGTCTAAGATTGAACCAAGCCTGAGGGTTGCGGTAGTAGGATCGGTAGCACGCAAGAGGGACCAGGCCGATCCCTAGCTTGCGCATTCTACCTCTTCGGTTGACTCAATGCCCGTACGCTCGTTTCGTAGGTTGACTTAGGCATAAGTAGTTCATTCCTAGTCTAAGATCGGATCAGACCGTGGGTTGCAGCAGCAGGATCGATAGCACGCAGGGGGGATCGGGTTGTTCCCCGACTTGCGCATTCTGCCTCTCCGGTCAGCTAAGCGCCGGCACGCTCGTTTCGTAGGTTGACTTAAGCATACGGAGTTCATTCCTAGTCTAAGATCACACTGGACCGAGGGTTCCGGCAGCAGGATTGGCAGCACGAAGGGAGGGACTAGACCGATCCCTAGCTTGCATATTCTGCCTCTCCGATGGGCTGAGCGCCCGTACGCTCATTTTGTGGGTTGGCTTAGGCATACGGAGTTCATTCCATGTCTAAGCCCCAACCGGACAGAGGGTTGTGGCAGCAGGACCGACAGCACACAGAAAGGGATCGGGTTGATCCCCGGCTTGTGCATTATGCCTCTCCGACCGAGCTCTCTGGTTGGCTGAGCGCCCGTACGCTCGTTTCGTGTGTTAACTTAGGGATACGGAGTTCATCCACAATCTAAGCGTACGAAGTTCATTCCTAGTCTAAGATCGAATTGGATCGAGGGTTGCGATAGCAGGATCAACGGCACACAGGGGGGGACCGGGCTGATTCCCGACTTGCGCATTCTACCTCTTTGATCGGCTGAGCGCCCGTATGCCCGTTTCGTGGGTTGGCTTAGGCATAGGGAGTTCATTCCATGTCTAAGCCCCAGCCAGATCGAGGGTTGTGGTAGCAGGACTGACAGCACGCAGAGGGGGTCCGGGCCGATCCTCAGCTTGCAGATTATGCCTCTTCGGTCGGCTCAGCGCCAGCACGCTCATTTCGTGGGTTGACTTATGCATACAGAGTTTATTCCCAGTCTAAGATCACATCAGACCAAGGGTTGTGATAGTAGGATTGACAGCACACAGGGGGGACCGGGCCGATCCCCGGCTTGCGCATTCTGCCTCTTCGGTCGGTTGAGCGCCCGCACGCTCGTTTCGTGGGTTGGCTTAGGCATACGGAGTTCATTCAATGTCTAAGCATACGGAGTTCATTCCAGTCTAAGATTTTGAGCCACGGTGCACATGCTGGGCTCGTGCATGTGCTGGTGCCACATTTTTTTTGCCCGGGGCACCATCACCGGAGCATCACCGGAGAGCCTAACCGGCGGCATTGGGGGTTCCGATGATTGGGGGGTCGGGGGGTGTGCGCACATGATGTGCGGTGGGTGCTGGTACTTGGCCCTTATATTGCCCTCCCATTCCTCATCAAACCTCGAGAACTCACACTCCCTTAAAGAGCATTTGTGATTTTATAGGTTTGCTGCCAGTAGCCATTAAAGTGTCTGAAATGGGGACACTTTTTTGAAACGATCACAAAATCTTCTCCACTTTGAGTTTTTAGCTGAATTTTTTTGTGCTTGCTAAGAAAAATACAACGATCACCTCTACCAAATTTGGGGACAAAACACTTTCTAAAAAAATTTTCAAAAAATCCCGAACCGCAAAAAGTTTTAAAAATCGTGAAAAATAGAAAACGGGTCGTCTTGTCACGAAACTTCACATGAAGGCTTAGGGGACCATTATGAATTTAGAAACCATAAAAATGGCATTGGCATGGTAGAAATATGAAGATGTGCTTGAACCGACCTACCACCCGTTCGATCCCTAGCTTACGCATCCTGCCTCTCTGGTCGGCTGAGCGTTCGCACGCTCGTTTCGTTGGTTGACTTAGGCATACAAAGTTCATCCCCAGTCTAAGCATACAGAGTTCATTCCCAGTCTAAGATTTGACCAGCCCGAGGGCTGCGGTAGCAGGATCGGCAGCACGCAAGAGGGATCGGGTCGATCCCTAGCTTGCGCATTCTACCTCTCCGACCGACTCAACGCCTGTACGCTCGTTTCGTAGGTTGACTTAGGCATACGGAGTTTATTCCTAGTCTAAGATTAGATCGGACCGTGGGTTGCAGCAGCAGGATCGACAGCACACATGAGGGATCAGGCCGGTCCCCGGCTTGTGCATTCTGCCTCGACGATCGGCTGAGCACCCGCACGCTCGTTTCGTAGGTTGACTTAGGCATACGGAGTTCATTCCTAGTCTAAGATTGGACTGGACCGAGGGTTCGGATAACAGGACCGACAGCATGAAGGGGGGACTGGACAGATCCCCAGCTTACATATTCTGCCTCTCCGACGGGCTGAGCACCTGCACGCTCGTTTCGTGGGTTGGCTTAATTATACGGAGTTTATTCCATGTCTAAGCGCCAGTCGGACTAAGGGTTGTGGCAGCAGGACCGGCAGCACGCAGAGGGGGACCGGGCTGATCCTCAGCTTGCGCATTATGCCTCTTCGATCGGCCTCTCTGATTGGCTGAGCGCCCGTATGCTCGTTTCATGTGTTAACTTAGGGATACGGAGTTCATCCATAATCTAACCATACGGAGTTCATTCCCAGTCTAAGATCGGATCGGATCAAGGGTTGCGATAGCAGGATCGACGGCACACAAGGGGGACCAGGCCGATCCTCGGCTTACGCATTCTGCCTTTTTTACCGGCTGAGCACCCGCACGCCCGTTTCATGGGTTGGCTTAGGCCTAGGGAGTTCATTCCATGTCTAAGTCCCAGCCAGACCGAGGGTTGTGGTAACGGGACCGACTGCACGCAGAGGGGGATCGGGTCGATCCTCAGCTTGCGCATTATGCCTCTTCGGTCGGCTCAGCGCCAGCACACTCATTTCGTGGGTTGACTTATGCATACGGAGTTTATTCCCAGTCTAAGATCAGATCGGACCGAGGTTTGTGATAGTAGGATCGACAGCACACAAGAGGGGACCGGGCCGATCCCCGGCTTGTGCATTTTGCCTCTCCGACTGGCTGAGCGTCTGCACGCTCGTTTCGTGGGTTGGCTTAGGCATACGGAGTTCATTCAATGTCTAAGCATATGGAGTTCATTCCAGTATAAGATTTTGAGCCACGGTGCACATGCTGGGCTCAGGCATGTGCTGGTGCCACATTTTTTTTGCTCGGGGCACCATCACCGGAGCATCGTCGGAGAGCCTAACCGGCGGCATTGGGGGGTCCGACGATTCGGGGAGCCGGGGGGTGTGCGTACATGATGTACGATGGGTGCTGGTACTTGGCCCTTATATTGGCCCCCTATCCCTCATCAAACCTCGAGAACTCACACCCCCTTAAAGAGCATTTGAGATTTTATAGGTTTGCTGCCAGTAGCCATTAAAGTGTTTGAAATGGGGACACTTTTTTCAAACGATCACAAAATCTTCTCCACTTCGAGTTTTTAGCTGAATGTTTTTGTGCATGCCAACAAAAACACATTGATCACCTCTACCAAATTTGGGGATTAAACTCTTTCTAAAAAATTTTAAAAAATCTCGAACCGTAAAAAGTTTTAAAAATTGTGAAAAATAAAAAACGGGTCGTCTTGTTACGAAACTTCACATGAAGGCTTAGGGGATCATTGTATGAATTTACAAGCCATAAAAATGGCATTGGCATGACAGAAATATGAAGATGTGCTTCAACCCACCTACCAGTCGTTCGATCCCCGACTTGCGCATCCTGCCTCTTTGGTCGGCTGAGCGTCCGCATGCTCGTTTCGTGGGTTGACTTAGGCATATGGAGTTCATCACTAATCTAAGCATATGGAGTTCATTCTCAGTCTAAGATCAAACCAGACTGAGGGTTGCGGCAGTAGGATCGACAGTACGTAGGGGAAACCGGGCCGATCCCCGGCTTGTGCATTCTGCCTCTCTGGCCGGCTGAGCGCCCGTACGCCTGTTTCATGGGTTGGCTTAGGCATAGGGAGTAAATTCCATGTCTAACCCCTAGTCAGACGAGGGTTGTGGCAGCGGGATCAATAGCACACAGAGGGGGACCGGGCTGATCCCCGGCTTGCGCATTATGCCTCTCCGACTAGCTCAGCGCCTGCACGCTCATTTCGTGGGTTGACTTAGGCATACGAAATTTATTCCCAGTCTAAGATGGGACCAGACTGAGGGTTGTGGCAGCAGGATCGACATCACAAAGGGGGGGATCGGCTCAATCCCCGGCTCGCACATTCTACCGCTCCGACCCACTGAGCACTCGCACGCTCATTTCATGGGTTGGCTTAGGCATACGAAGTTCATTCCATGTCTAAGCATACGGAGTTCATTCCCAGTCTAAGATCAGACCGGACCGAGGGTTACAACAGCAAGACCAGCAACAGGATCGGCAGCATGCAGGGGGGATCGGGTCGATCCTCGGCTTACGCATTCTGCCTCTTCGATTGGCCTCTCTGGTCGGCTGAGTGCCCGTACGCTCGTTTCATGGGTTGACTTAGGCATATGGAGTTCATCCCCAGTCTAAGCATACGGAGTTCATTCCCAGTCTAAGATCAGATTGGACCGAGGGTTACGGTAGCAGGATCAGCACTCCCAGGGGGGACCGAGTCGATCCCCGACTTGCATATTTTGCGTCTTCAGCCGACTGAGCACCCGCATGCCCGTTTCATGGGTTGGCTTAGGCATAGGGAGTTCATTCCATGTCTAAGTCCCAATCGGACAGAGGGTTGTGGTAACGGGACTGGCAACATGCAGAGGAGGATCGGGTTGATCCCCGACTTGCGCATTCTGCCTCTTCAGTCGGTTGAGCGCCCGCACGCTCATTTCGTGTGTTGGCTTAGGCATACGGAGTTCATTCCATGTCTAAGCATACGGAGTTCATTCCCAGTCTAAGAGTTTGAGCCACGGTGCACATGTTGGGGTCGGGCATGTGCTGTTTCCACATTTTTTTTGCCCGGGGCATCATCGTCGGAGCATCACCAGAGAGCCTAAGCGGCGGCATTGGGGGTTCCAACGATTGGGGGGGCCGGGGGGTGTGCGCATATGATGTGCAATGGGTGCTGGTAGTTGGCCCTTATATTGGCCCCCTATCCCTCACCAAACCTCGAGAACTCTCACCCCCTTAAAGAGCTTTTGAGATTTTATAGGTTTGCTGCCAGTAGCCATCAAAGTATCTGAAATGGGGACATTTTTTTCAAACGGTCACAAAATCTTCTCCACTTCGAGTTTTTAGCTGAATTTTTTTGTGCATGCCAACAAAAATACAAGAATCACCTCTACCAAATTTTGGGGCAAACCTCTTTCTAAAAAAATTTTAAAAAATCTCGAACCGTAAAAAGTTTCAAAAATCATGAAAAATAGAGAACGTCTTGCCACGAAACTTCACCTGAAGGCTTAGGGGACCATTGTATGAATTTATAAGCCATAAAAATGGCATTGGCATGGCAAAAATATGAAGATGTGCTTGAACCCACCTACCACCCGTTCGATCCTTGGCTTGCGCGTCCTGCCTCTCTGGTCGGCTGAGCGCCTACACGCTCGTTTCGTGGGTTAACTTAGGCATACGGAGTTCATCCCTAGTCTAAGTATATGGAGTTCATTCCCAGTCTAAGATCAGACCAGATCGAGGGTTGCAATAGTAGGATCGATAGCACGCAGGGGGGTCCGAGTCGATCCTCGGCTTGCGCATTCTGCCTCTTCCGTCGGCTGAGCGCCTGCACGCCCATTTTGTGGGTTGGCTTAGGCATAGGGAGTTCATTCCATGTCTAAGCCCAAGTCGGACCGGGGGTTGTGGCAGCGGGATCGATAACACCTAGAGAGGGAGCGGGCCGATCCTCGACTTGCGCATTATGCCTCTCTGACCGGCTCAGCGCCCGCACGCTCGTTTCGTGGGTTAACTTAGGCATACGAAGTTCATTCCCAGTCTAATATCGGATCGGATTGAGGGTTATGGCAGCAGGGGGGACGGGGCCGATCCCTGGCTTGTGTATTTTGCCTGTCCGATCGGCTGAGCGCCCGTACGCTCGTTTTGTGGGTTGGCTTAGGCATACAGAGTTCATTTCATGTCTAAGCATACGGAGTTCATTCCCAATCTAAGATTGGACCAGATCGAGGGTTGCGATGGCAGGACCAGCAACGGGATCGACAGCATGCAGGAGGGGATCGGACCGATCCTCGGCTTGTGTATTCTGCCTCTCCGACCGGCTAAGCGCTCGCACATTCATTTCGTGGGTTGGCTTAGGCATATGGCGTTCATTCCATGTCTAAGCCCTAGCTAGGCTGAGGGTTGTGGCAGCAGGATTGACAGCGGGATCGACAGCCCGTAGAAGGGAACCGGGTTGATCCCTGGCTTGCGCATTATGCCTCTCCGATCAGCCTCTCCGACCAGTTGAGTGCCCGCACATTCATTTCGGGGGTTGACTTTGGCATACGGAGTTCATCCCCAGTCTAAGCATACCGAGTTAATTCCTAATCTAAGATCGGATCGGATCGAGGGTTGCGGTAGCAGGATCGACAGCACGCAAGGGGGACCGGGCCAATCCCCGGCTTGCACATTCTGCCTCTCCGATCGATTGAGCACCCGTACGCCCGTTTCATGTGTTGGCTTAGGCATAGGGAGTTCATTCCATGTCTAAGCCCTAGCTGGACCGAGGGTTATGGCAGGGGGACCGGCAGCATGCAGATGGGGACCAGGCCGAACCCCGACTTGCGCATTATGCCTTTCCGACTGGCTCAGTGCCCACACGCTCATTTCGTGGGTTGAATTAGGCATACGAAGTTCATTCCCAGTCTAAGATTAGATCAGACCGAGGGTTGCGGTAGCAGGATCGACAGCACGTACGGGAGGACTGGGTCGATCTTTGACTTGCGCATTCTGCCTCTTTAGTCGGCTGAGCGCCCGCACGCTCGTTTCGTGGGTTTGCTTAGGCATACGGAGTTTATTCCATGTCTAAGCATACGGAGTTCATTCCCAGTCTAAGATCGGATCGAGGGTTGAGATGGTAGGACCAGCAGCAGGATCGACAACACGTAGAGGGGGACCGGACCGATCCTCGGCTTGTGTATTCTGCCTCTCCGGCCGGTTGAGCACCCGTACGTTCATTTCATGGGTTAGCTTAGGCATACAGAGTTCATTCCATGTCTAAGCCCCAACTGGACTGAAGGTTGTGGCAGTAAGATCGATAGCTAGATCGGTAGCACATGGAGGGGAACCGGGCTAATCCCTGGCTTGCTCATTATGCCTCTCCGACCGGCCTCTTCGGCCGGCTGAGCACCCGCACGCTCGTTTCGTGGGTTGACTTAGGCATACGGAGTTCATCCCCAATCTAAGCATACGGAGTTCATTCCCAGTCTAAGATCAGACTGGACCGAGGGTTGCGACAGTAGGATCGGCAGCACGTAAGGGGGATCGGGGCGATCCCTGGCTTGCGCATTTTGTCTTTCCAGCCGACTGAGCACCCGCACGCCCGTTTCATGGGTTGGCTTAGGCATAGGGAGTTCATTCCATGTCTAAGCCCCAGCTGGATCGAGGGTTATGGTAGCGGGACCGGTAGCACGCAGAGAGGGACCTGATCGACCCCGGTGTCACGAACTAAGCTTTCTCTCAGCAAGCAATAGACCGTGCGGCACTTGAATAGGCACTCCCAACCAAGTCAGGCTTTAATAGATCAATATCTGAACAAATAATCGTAAGCCATGGTTAGTCCCAAGCATTCACAACAAGACACAATATATCGAGATCGATCTCAAGCACACACACAAGAAGGCATATTCGCATCGAGAAAAAGAAAAACACATCGAGGCAACAATCAGGAGATTCAATCAGGGTGAGTTTTATTATAGTCAAGAATCATACATCAGGACCTCCCACCATCACCAGGGCTAAGGGGCAGCCCTTGGTGGGTGGCCTAAGCTTGCATGGCAACCGGTGAGATAGCCCAACACTACGCTGTCGGCTCACCCCCCTAAAGAGCCTTAGAGATTTTAGAGCTATGCTACCAGTAACCATTACAATGTTTGAAATGGGGACACTTTTCCTAGCACAAGGGATCTACCCAACCATGGCCCTATACATGGGTGGCTTATGGCAACCTAAGTCCCGGTCATGGCCCTATACAAGGTTGGCTCATGACATCTTCCCCCACCTATTCTATCGACGTCCTCGTTGACTTGCTGGCTTGAAATTCTTTGATCTTCCTTTGAAATCTTTGGAGGTTGTGTTCTCTCTCCCAGTTGGTTTCTTCTAGTCCTAATCCCTTCCACTTCACTAAGTACTCTCGAACTAGTCTTTGAGATATCTTGGTTTCCCTGTCAACTAAGATATCTTTGACTCGACGCTCTGGGGTGGCTTCATGGTGATGGCAGCTCTGGTTGGCTCCTTTTGGCTAACATCTATAGGATCTGCATGGAAAGGTTTCAGGTTGCTCACATGAAATACTGGGTGCACCTTCATTCACTTTGGTGGGTCGATTTTGTAAGAAGCATTCCCCACCTTGGAAAGGACCCTTACTGGACCTTCATATTTATGCACCAGTCTACGATCTCTCTTTCTTAAGAACCTGGTTTGTTCAGGAACTAGTCAAACAAGAACCAAATCACCAACTTGAAATTGTTGAGCCCTATGACCCTTGTTTGCCCATTTCTTCATCCGTTTTGATGCTTTCTCTAGGTAAGCTTGTGTAATCTCTGTGTTTTGTTTCCACTCCTTGCTGAGATTGAAGGCTCTCAGATTTTTTCCTCCATGGGCTCTTATTGGTGGAAGAGCTTTTGTTGGAATTAAAGCAGAGTTGAGCCATGTCCAATAATGAAGGCTAGTCTTTCTGATTAGCTTGAACAAAGTGCCTCAAGTATTCCTCTAATAATTCATTGAACCGTTTCATTTGACCATTGGTTTGAGGGTCATAGTTTGAGGAGATGTTGAGTTGGGACCCTAATATCTTGAAAAGTTCTCTCCAGAAAGACCCCGTGAATCTCAGATCTCGATCGCTAACAATGTTTTGAGGGAGGCCCCAGTATTTGACCACATGTTTGAACAATAGTCGAGCTATGTCTTTCGCTGTGCAATACTTGTGAGCAGGAATGAATGTGGTGTACTTAGAGAATCGATCAATCACCACCAAAATAGCTCCAAGGTCACCAACCTTGGGTAGGCTTGAAATTAAATCGAGGGAGAGGCTTTCCCATGATTTGGCGGGTACTGGTAGTGGTTCAAGCATGCCTGCAGGTTTTCTTCTTTCAACCTTGTCTTGTTGGCAAATAAGGCAAGTCTTCATATAGTCCATCACATCCTGTCGCATGTGAGGCCAATAGTATCCCTGTTTCAATAACACCAAAGTGCGTTGCTAGCCTGGGTGTCCCACCCATGGTGTGTCATGACATTCCCTCATCAACATCTGTCTTAGACCTTTTGCTCTTGGCACAAACACTCGAGGCCCCTTGATCCATAAGATCCCATTTTCTTGCCAAAAGTACTTGGACTTCCCTTCTTCCACTAGCTTCAGGATGGCATAAGCTTGCAAGTCCTTCCCTAAGTGATCTCCAATCAACTTGTGAATGTCTGTAGTGGCTCTGCTAGTTGCCATTGGGGCAATTCTTTGAAGGGCCACTAAATTTGCTCGCCTACTTAATGCATCGGCCACTTGATTGGTCTTTCCAGCAGTGTGCTTAAAATAAAATTTGAACTCCACTAAAAATTCCTGCCACCTAGCTTGTTTTGTCGTAAGCCTTGGTTAGGTGAGAAAATGGCTAACGGCCGCATTGTCTATCTTCACGACAAAGTGTGAACCCAACAAGTAATGTCGTCAAGCCCTCAAGCAGTGAACCACCGCCAGGAGTTCTTTTTCTTGGGACGTATATTTCCTTTCAGCTTCACTTAGCTTCCTACTTTCAAATGCTACCGGTTGATGTTGTTGCAAAAGCACTCCTCCAATAGCAAAATCAGATGCATCCGTATGAACTTTGAAAGGCTTTTCAATATCAGAGAGAGCTAAGATGGGATCCTTCATAATAGCATCTTTCAATCCCTCGAAAGGCTCTTGGCACTCATTCGTCCAACACCATTTATGCTTCTTCTTCAATAGCTCCGTGAGGGCCGTGGTCTTGCGAGAGTACCCTTCCATAAACCTTTTATAATAGTTGGCTAATCCCAAAAATGAGTGGAGCTCACTAATGTTCTTCGGTGTTGTCCACTCCTTGATGGCCCTAACCTTTTCCATGTCCATTTGAATGTGGCCATGTTTGACAATGTGATCGAGAAAATGGATTTGGGTCTGAGCAAATACACACTTCTCCCTTTTTACGTATAACTGGTGGTCCTATAATCTTTGAAGTACCTGGCATAGGTGTTCTTGATGTTCTTCCAAGGTGGAGCTATATACCACTATATCATCTAAATAGATGACTACAAATCTGTCTAGGTAGTCATGGAATACCTGATTCATCAATGTACAAAATGTGGCAGGAGCATTGGTCAGTCCAAAAGGCATAGTAAGAAATTCAAATGCACCATACCGTGTCACACAAGTGGTCTTTGGCTCATTTCCCTCAACGATTCTGACCTGATGGTAGCCAGATCTTAGGTCCAATTTGGAAAAGTACTTGGCCCAGCTCAATTGATCAAACAAGTCTGCTATAAGGGGGATGGGATATTTGTTTCTTACAGTGACTTTGTTCAGGGCCCTATAGTCAACACATAATCATAAACTTCCACATGCTTCTTCTGAAATAGCATCGGTGCTCCGAAAAGAGCCTTTGATAGTCTGATGAACTCGACTTGTAGTAGCTCATCTAACTGTTTTCTTAGTTCAACCAACTCTGGCGGGGCCATGCGGTAAGGAGCTCTAGCAGGGGGTTTCGCTCCTGGGAGGAGCTCAATTTCCTGGTCCACTGCTCATCGAGAGGGTAGAACCTTAGGCAACATCTCTGGCATCACCTCTTCGAATTCTTCCAACATTTTTCCCACACCATCAGGTATTGGTTCTACTTTCGACCCTTCTTTGTAGATCGACACAGCCACAAAAGAGGGTTCCCCTCTCTTTACCCCTTTCTTGAACTACAAAGCTGAAATCATTTTCTTCTCACTCTTTGGTAAGATGTTGGCTGGCACCACACATGGGTTTTCCCCTAAGAACAACAAGCAGCTAGCGGCGGGGATAAGGATGACCTGAGCCAACATCATGAAGTCTAATCTGAGAACAACATCAAAGTCATCCATGGGGGAAACTGTAAAGTCTACCTTCCCTTTCCATGGCCCCAATCGGGTTGTCACACTCTTAGAGCTTCCACTGATCATAAAGGCTGGTGAGTTGACCGCCTTCATTCGTCCACAGTCTTTACTAATCTGAAGACCATACCTTTTTGCTTCTTCTGGTGTGATGAGAGTGTCGGTTGCACCCGTATCCACCATAGCCTTAGTGGCTTTCTCATTGATCGTCAAGTTCACATACATCAAGCCTCTACTCTGCTCTTTCTTTATAGTGTTCAATTGGGTGCGGAGGGCATTAAGGAACCTTATTGAACCCATCCTGGCTGGCTCCTCTTTAGCTTCTTCAACGCTTTCTAGCACTTTTGCGGACTCTTGAGATGAGGTCCTTAAGGCATTAAAGGCTCCCTTGTGTGGGCATTCAGCCACCTGATGCGGCCCCTTGCAAAGAAAGCAAGCTAACGGTTGCCTAGGCCTGAAAATCCCTGCGTTGCTTGTCTTGGGTTGGGTGCTATCTCGATCAAAGAACCTCCTATCTGATCCCGCACTGAAGGGCCGATCCAACCTGGTCATCTTTCCCTCACTCCCAAAGTTGAAGCTACTGCCAGCTAATGAAGGATTTTTCCATTTTAAAGAGCCATCATTGTAATCATGGTGACGTTCAGCTGCAGCCATGGCTGTGGCCATATCTTGCACTTTCTGCCTTTGTAGTTCTATCCTCGCCCAAGGCTTGAGGCCATCAAGAAAATAGAACATCTTGTCCTTTTCGGACATGTCCCGAATATCCAACATCAAGGTAGAAAAGCTCCTTACAAACTCTCGCACCGTTCCTGTTTGCACCAATTCTCGAAGTCTCTTTCGAGCCATATACTCCACATTCTCAGGGAAAAACTGGTTTTTAAATTCTCACTTTAGATCTGTCCAAGCCTTAATCGGGCACTCGTCATCGACAAACTTGGAACGCCACCACAGCTTGGCATCCCCTGCGAGGTACATCAACGCCATTGCTACCTTGTCTTCCTCTGAATCCCTGTGTATAGCTCGAAAGTACTGCTCTATGTCAAACAAGAAATTTTTAAGTTCCTTAGCATCCCTTGGCCCCTCATAGCATCGAGGCTCTGGCACCTTGGGCTTTTTTCCCCTTTCCATCGAGCTCAAACCCGATCTGGCCACAGCCATTTGTAGGATGCTCACCTGTGCTCTGAGCTTCTCAAACTCCTTTTGGAGAATGTTCAAGGCATCTCTAGCCTCTTCGCTCACGTTGTGGAGAGTATCGAACAACTCCCGCTAGGTTGTCTCGATCTCCCTCACTCGATCTTTAGTCGTCATATGAGTTTTCATTACGGCCACTGTGGCCTCAAGTTCCTCAATTCTCTGTTGATGATTGGGTCCACCACTTGTGGCCATCTCATCCATTTTTCTAGCACTTCTCAACCGTGCTTTGATATCATGTGTCACGGACTAAGCTTTCTCTCAGTAAGCAATAGACTGTGCGGCACTTGAATGGGTGCTCCCAACCAAGTCAGCCTTCAATAGATCGATATTTGAACAAATAACCATAAGCCATGGTTAGTCCCAAGCATTCACAATAAGACACAATATATCAAGATCGATCTCAAGCACACACACAAGAAGGCATATTCGTATCGAGAAAAAGAAAAACACATTAAGGCAACAATCGGGACATTCAATCGGGGTGAGTTTTATTATAGTCAGGAATCAAACATCGGGACCTCCCACCATCACCAGGGCCAGGGGGCAGCCCTTGGTGGGTGGCCTAGGCTCGCATAGCAACCAGGGAGACAGCCTAACACTACGCTGCCGGCTCACCCCCTAAAGAGCCTTAGAGATTTTAGAGCTATGCTACCAGTAACCATTACAATGTTTGAAATGGGGACACTTTTCCTAGCACAATGGATCTACCCGGCCATGGCCCTATACATGGGTGGCTTATGGCAACCTAAGTCCCGATCATGGCCCTATACAAGGTTGGCTCATGACACTCGGCTTGCGCATTATGCCTCTTCGGTCGGCTCAGTGCCCGCACGCTTGTTTCGTGGGTTGACTTAGACATACGAAGTTCATTCCCAGCCTAAGATCGGACTGGACCGAGGGTTCCGGTAGCAGGATTGACAGCACGCATGAGGGACCAGGCCGATCCCCGATTTATGCATTCTACCTCTTCGACCGGCTAAGCAACCGCATGCTTGTTTCGTGGGTTGGCTTAGGCATACGAAGTTCATCCCATGTCTAACATACGGAGTTCATTCCCAGTCTAAGATCAGACCGAACTGAGGGTTGTGACAGCAGGACTAGCACCAGGATCGACAGCACGTAGGGGGGACCGGGTCAATCCCCGGCTTGCATATTCTACCTCTCCGGTGGGCTAAGCACCTGCATGCTCATTTCATGGGTTGGCTTAGGCATACAGAGTTCATTCCATGTCTGAGCCCCAGCTGGACCGAGGGTTATGGCAGCAGGACCGGTAGCGGGATCGACAGCACGCAGAGGGGGATCGGACTGATCCCTAGCTTACGCATTATGCCTCTTCGACCTGCCTCTTCGACTGGCTGAATGTCCACACGCTCGTTTCATGGGTTGACTTAGGCATACGGAGTTCATCCCCAGTCTAAGCATACAGAGTTCATTTCCAGTCTAAGATCAGACCAGACCGAGGGTTACGACAGTAGGATCGACAGCACGCAGGAGGGATCGAGCTGATCCTTGGCTTGCGCATTCTGCCTCTCCGGTCGACTGAGCGCTCGCACGCCTGTTTCGCGGGTTAGCTTAGGCATAGGGAGTTCATTCCATGTCTAAGCCCCAGCCGGACTGAGGGTTGTGGCAGCGGGATCGACAGCACACAGAGGGGGATCGAGCCAATCCTCGACTTACGCATTATGCCTCTTCATCCGACTCAGCGCCCGCACGCTCGTTTCGTGGGTTGACTTACGCATACGGAGTTCATTCCCAATCTAAGATCAGACTGGACTAAGGGTTACGGTAGTAGGATCGATAGCATGTAAGGGGGAACCAGGTTGATCCCCGGCTTACGCATTCTACCTCTCCGATTGGCTGAGTGACCGCACGCTCATTTCGTTGGTTGGCTTAGGCATACGGAGTTCATTCCATGTCTAAGCATACGGAGTTCATTCCCAGTCTAAGATCGAACTGGACCGAGGGTTACGGCAGTAAGACCAGCAGCAGGATCCCCAGCTTGCGCATTCTGCCTCTCCGATCGGTTGAGTGCCCGCACGCTCGTGTCATGGGTTGACTTAGGCATACGGAGTTCATCCCCAGTCTAAGATCAGACTAGACCGAGGGTTGTGATAGCAGGATCGATAGCATGTAGGGGGGACAAGATTGGTCCTCGACTTACGTATTCTACCTCTCCGGGAGGCTTAGTGCTAGCACGCTCGTTTCATGGGTTGGCTTAGGCATACGGAGTTCATTCCTTGTCTAAGCATACGGAGTTCATTCCCAGTCTAAGATCTGATCGGATTGAGGCTTGCGGCTACAGGACCAGACCCAGGATCGACAGCACGTAGGGGGGATCGGGTTGATCGTCGGCTTGTACATTCTACCTTATCGACTGGCCTCTCTAATCGGTTGAGCACCCGCACGCTCGTTTCGTGGGTTGACTTAGGCATACGGAGTTCATCCCTAATCTAAGCATACAGAGTTCATCCCTAATCTAAGCATACGGAGTTCATTCCCAGTCTAAGATCGAACCGGACTGAGGGTTACGGCAGTAGGATCGGTAGCACGTAAGGGGGACTGGGGCGATCCTCAACTTATGCATTCTACCTTTCCAACCGGCTGAGCACCCGTACGCTCATTTCATGGGTTGGCTTAGGCATACGGAGTTCATTCCATGTCTAAGACCCAGTCGAACCGAGGGCTGTGGCAGCGGGATCGGCAGCATGTAGAGGAGGACCGGGTCGATCCCCGACTTAAGCATTCTACCTCTCCGATCAAATGAGCGACCGCACACTCGTTTCGTGGGTTGGCTTAGGTATACGGAGTCCGTTCCATGTCTAAGCATATAGAGTTCATTCCTAGTCTAAGAGTTTGAGCCACGGTGCACATGTTGGGCTCGGGCATTTGCTGGTGTCACATTTTTTTCACTCAGGGCACCATCTTCGGAGCAGCACCGGAGAGCCTAACCGGCAGCATTAGGGTTTTCGGCCATTGGAAGGCCGGGGGGTGTGCGCACATGATGTGTGATGGGTGCTGGTAGTTGGCCCTTATATTGGCCCCCTATCCCTCATCAAACCTCAAGAACTCACACTCCCTTAAAGAGCATTTGAGACTTTTTAGGTTTGTTGCCAGTAGCCATTAAAGTGTCTAACATGGGGACAGTTTTTTTAAACGGTCACAAAATCTTCTCCACTTCACGTTTTTAGCTGAATGTTTTTGTGCATGCCAACAAAAATACAAGGATCACCTCTACCAAATAAAAATGGCATTGGCACGGTAAAAATATGAAGATGTGTTTGAACCCACCTACCACCCGTTCGATCCCCGACTAGCACATCCTGCCTCTCTGGTCGGTTGGGCATCTGCACGCTCATTTCATGGGTTGAATTAGGCATACGGAGTTCATTCCCAATCTAAGATCAGACCGGATCGAGGGTTACAGCAGCAGGATCGACAGCATGCAAAGGCGGACCAGGTCGATCCCTGGTTTGTGCATTCTGCCTCTCTGATCGGCTCAGCACCCATACGCTCGTTTCGTGGGTTGGCTTAGGCATACGAAGTTCATTCCATGTCTAAGCATATGGAGTTCATTCCTAGTCTAAGATCAGACCAGACCGAAGGTTGCGACAGCAGGACCAGCAGCAGGATCGACAGCACGCGAGACAGACCGATCCAATCCTTGGCTTGTGCATTCTGCCTCTCCGGCCGAATGAGTGCCCGCACGTTCGTTTCATGGGTTGGCTTAGGCATACGGAGTTCATTCCATGTCTAAGCCCCAGCCGAACATAAGGTTGTGGCAGCAGGACCGACAGCGGGATCGGTAGCTAGCAGAGGGGGATCGGGCTGATCCCTGGCTTGCACATTATGCCTCTCCAGTCGGCTGAGTGCCCGCACGCTCGTTTCATGGGTTGGCTTAGGCATACGGAGTTCATTCCATGTCTAAGCCTGCAGTGTTCATTCCCAGTCTAAGATTGGACCGGACAGAGGGTCGCGGTAGCAGGACCAGTAGCAGGATTGGCAGCACGCAGGAGGGGACCAGGTTGATCCCCGGCTTACGATTCTGCCTCTTCGATCGACCGAATGCCTGTATGCTTATTTCCTGGGTTGGCTTAGGCATACGAAGTTCAATCTATGTCTAAGCCCCAACTGAATCGAGGGTTGTGGCAGCAAGACAGGCAACGGGATCGACAGCACGCAGAGGGGGATCGGGTTGATCCCCGGCTTGCGCCGTATGCCCCTCCAGCCTACTGAGTGCCCGCACGCTCTTTTCGTGGGTTGACTTAGGCATACGGAGTTCATCCCCAGTCTAAGCATACGGAGTTTATTCCCAGTCTAAGATCGGACTTGACCGAGGGCTGCGATAGTAGGATCGACAGCACGCAGGGGGACCGAGTCGATCCCCGGCTCACGCATTCTGCCTCTCCGGCTGGCTGAGCGCCTGCATGCTCGTTTCGTGGGTTGGCTTAGGCATAGGGAGTTCATTCTATGTCTAAGCCCCAGCCAGACTGAGCGTTGTGGCAGTCGGACCGAGGGTTGTGGCAGCAAGACCGACAGCACGCAGAGGGGGACCAGGCCCATCCCCGACTTGCGCATTATGCCTCTTCGGTTGGCTCAGCACCCGAACGCTCGTTTCGTGGGTTGACTTAGGCATACGAAGTTCATACCCAGTCTAAGATTGGATTGAACTGAGGGTTGTGGCAGCAGGATCGACAACACATAGGGGGGACCAGGTCAATCCCCGGCTTGCGCGTTCTGCCTCTCCGGCTGGCTGGGCGCCGCACGCTCGTTTCATGGGTTGGCTTGGGCATACGGAGTTCATTCCATGTCTAAGCATATGGAGTTCATTCCCAGTCTAAGATTTTGAGCCATGGTGCACATGCTGGGCTTGGGCATGTGCTGGTGCCGCACTTTTTTCACCCGGGGCACCATTGCCGAAGCATCGTCGGAGAGCCTAACCGGTGGTATTGGGGGTTCTGGCGATTGGGGGGGCCGGGGGGTGTGCGCACATGATGTGCGATGGGTGCTGGTACTTGGCCCTTATATTGGGCCCCTATCCCTCATCAAACCTCGAGAACTCACACCCTCTTAAGAGCATTTGAGATTTTATAAGTTTGCTGTCAGTAGCCATTAAAGTGTCTGAATTGGGGACACTTTTTTCAAACGGTCACAAAATCTTTTTTTTGCTGAATTGTTTTGTGCATGCCAAAAAAAATACAAGGATCCCCTGTACCAAATTTGGGGACAAAACTCATTCTAAAAAAATTTTAAAAAATCCTGAACTGTAAAATGTTTCAAAAATCGTGAAAAATAGAAAACGGGTCGTCTTGCCACGAAACTTCACATGAAGGCTTAGGGGACCGTTGTATGAATTTACAAGCCATAAAAATGGCATTGGCATGGCAAAATATGAAGATATGCTTGAACCCACCAACCACCCGTTCGATCCCCAGCTTGCGCATCCTGCCTCTCTGGTCGGCTGAGCGCCTGCACGCTCGTTTCATGGGTTGACTTAGGCATACAGAGTTCATCCCCAGTCTAAGCATACAGAGTTCATTCCCAATCTAAGATCGGATCAGACCGAGGGTTACAGTAGCAGGATCGACACACGCAGGGTGGACCGGCCGATCCCCGGCTTGCGCATTCTGCCTCTCCGACCGGCTGCAGCGCCCGCACGCCCCTTTCGGGGGTTGGCTTAGGCATAGGGAGTTCATCCATGTCTAATTCACAGTCAGACCGAGGGTTGTGGCAGCGGGACCGACAGCACGCAAAGGGGGATCGGGCCAATCCCCGGCTTGCGATTATGCTTTCTCTGGTCGGCTTCAGCACCCGGCATTGCTAATTTTGTGGTTGCACTTAGCATATGGAGTTCATCCCAGTAAAGATCGACCCAGACTGAGGTCGACAGCAAGATCGAATAGCACGCAAAGGCGATCAGGCCAATCCTCGACTTACGCATTCTGCCTCTCTGCGGTTGAGCGCCGTACGCTCATTTCGTGGGTTGCTTAGCATACGGAGTTCATTTCATATCTAAGCATACGGAGTTTCAATTCCCAGTCTAAGATCGGACCAGATCGAGGGCTTTGCGCAGGCAGGGACTGCAGCAGGATCGACAGCACGTAGGGGGGATCGGGTCGATCCCTGGCTTGCGCATTCTACCTCTCCGATCGGTTGAGCACCCGCACACTCGTTTCATGGGTTAGCTTAGGCATACGGAGTTCATTCCATGTCTAAGCCCCAGCCGGACCGAAGGTTGTAGCAGCAGGACCGACAGCGGGATCGACAGCACGCAGAGGCAGATCGGGCTGATCTTCGGCTTGTGCATTATGCCTCTCCGGCCAGCTGAGCGCCTGCACCCTCGTTTTGTGGGTTGACTTAGGCATACGGAGTTCATCCCCAGTCTAAGCATACCGAGTTCATTCCCAGTCTAAGATCGGACCGGATCGAGGGTTGCGGCAGCAGGATCGATAGCATGCAGGGGGGATCGGACCGATCCCTGGCTTGCGCATTCTGCCTTTCTGACCGGCTAAGTGCCCGCACACCCGTTTCGGGGGTTGGCTTAGGCATAGGGAGTTTATTCCATGTCTAATTCCCAGTCGAATCGAGGGTTGTGGCAGCGGGACCGACAGCACACAAAGGGGGAACGGGTCGATCCCTGGCTTACGCATTATGCCTCTCCGACCGGCTCAGCACCCGCATGCTCATTTTGTGGGTTGACTTAGGCATACGGAGTTCATTCCCAATCTAAGATCGATCAGACTGAGGGTTGCGGTAGCAAGATCGACAGCACGCAGGGGGGATCGGGCCAATCCTTGACTTGCGCATTCTACCTCTCTGGCCTGCTGAGCACCCGTACGCTCATTTCATGGGTGGGCTTAGGCATACGGAGTTCATTCCATGTCTGAGCATACGGAGTTCATTCCATGTCTGAGATTGGATCAGATCGAGGGTTGTTGCAGCAGGACCAACAGCAGGATCGACAACACGTAAGGGGGACCGGGCTAATCCCTGGCTTGCGTATTATACCTCTCCG
Organism: Durio zibethinus; assembly: GCF_002303985.1. The sequence continues at coordinate 30,131,256 of NW_019167826.1, read as the reverse complement.
GTCGGCCTCTCCGGCCGGCTGAGTGCCCGCCCACTTGTTTCATGGGTTGACATAGGCATACGGAGTTCATCTCCAGTCTAAGCATACGGAGTTCATTCCCAGTCTAAGATCAGACCAGACCGAGGGTTGCAGTAGTAGGATCGGTAACACACAAGAGGGATCGGGTTGATCCCCGACTTACGCATTCTGCCTCTCCGACCGGCTGAGCGCCCGTACGCCCATTTCATGGGTTGGCTTAGGCATAGGGAGTTCATTTCATGTCTAAGCCCCAACCAAATCGAGGGTTGTGGCAGCAAGACTGGCAGCACGCAGAGGGAGATCGGGCCGATCCTCGGCTTACACATTATGCCTCTTCAGCCAGCTCAGTGCCTGTATGCTCGTTTCGTGGGTTGACTTATGCATACTAAGTTCATCCCCAGTCTAAGCATATGGAGTTCATTCCAGTCTAAGATCAGGCCGGACCAAGGGTTGTGACAGAAGGTTTGGCAGCATGCAGGGGGGATCGGGCCGATTCTTGGCTTACGCATTCTACCTCTCCGACCAGCTTAGTACTCGCACGCCCATTTCGTGGGTTGGCTTAGGAATAGGGAGTTCATTCCATGTCTAAGCCCCAGCCAGACCGAGGGTTGTGGTAGTGAGACCGACAGCATGCAGAGAGGGATCGGGCTGATCCCCGGCTTACGCATTATGCCTTTTCGGCCAGCTCAGCACCCGAACGCTCATTTCATGGGTTGACTTAGGCATACGGAGTTCATTCCAGTCTTAGATCAGACCGAACTAAGGGTTGTAGCAGCAGGATCGATAGTACGCAGAGGGCACCGAGCCGTCCCTGGCTTACGCATTCTACCTCTCCGACCGGCTGAGCACCCGCACGCTTGTTTCATGGGTTGCCTTAGGCATACGGAGTTCATTCCATGTCTAAGCATACGGAGTTCATTCCCAGTCTAAGATCGAACCAGACCGAGGGTTATGGTAGCAGGACTAGCAGCAGGATCGACAGCACGTAGAGGGGGATCGGGTCGATCCCCGGCTTGTGCATTCTACCTTTCCGATCGGTTGAGCACCCGCACGCTCGTTTCATGGGTTGGCTTAGGCATACGGAGTTCATTCCATGTCTAAGCCCCAGCCAGACCGAAGGTTGCAGTAGCAGGACTGGTAGCGGGATCGACAGCACACAGAGGCAGATCGAGCTGAACCTCAGCTTGTGCATTATGCCTCTCCGGCCGGCTGAGCGCCTACACGCTCGTTTTGTGGGTTGACTTAGGCATACGAAGTTCATCCCCAGTCTAAGCATACAGAGTTCATTCCCAGTCTAAGATCGGACCGGATCGAGGGTTGCGACAACAAGATCGACAGCATGCAGGGGGATCAGACCGATCCCTGGCTTGCGCATTCTGCCTCTCGGGTCGGCTGAGCGCCCGCATGCCTGTTTCATGGGTTGGCTTAGGCATAAGGAGTTCATTCCATGTCTAAGCCCCAAGCGGATCGAGGGTTGTCGTAATGGGTCCGGCAGCACACAGAGAGAGACCGAGCCGATCCTCGGCTTACGTATTATGCCTCTCGGTCGGGTCAACGCCCAAACTCTCGTTTCATGGGTTGACTTAGGCATACAGAGTTCATTCCCAGTCTAAGATCAGACTGGATCGAGGATTACAGCAGCAGGATCGACAGCACATAGGGGGGATCGAGTCAGTCTTCGGCTTACGCATTCTGCCTCTCCAGTCGGCTGAGCGCCCGCATACTCGTTTCGTGGGTTGGCTTAGGCATATGGAGTTCATTCCATGTCTAAGCATACGGAGTTCATTCCCAGTCTAAGATCAGATCGGACCGAGGCTTGCGGCAGCAGGACCAGCAGCAGGATCAACAGCACATCGAGGGGGACCGACCGATCCCCGACTTGCGCATTCTACCTCTCCGATCGATTAAGCATCGCACGCTCGTTTCATGGGTTAACTTAGGCATACGGAGTTCATCCTCAGTCTAAGATTTGATCGAACCGAGGGGGATCGGGCTGATCCCCAGCTTGTGCATTATACCTCTTCGGTTGGCCTCTCCGATCGGCTGAGCGCCTGCACGCTCGTTTCCTGGGTTAACTTAGGCATACGGAGTTCATCCCCAGTCTAAGCATATGGAGTTCATTCCTAATCTAAGATCAGACCGGATCGAGGGTTGCGGTAGTAGGATCGGTAGCATGCAGGGCAGACCAGATCGATCTCTGGCTTGCGCATTCTGCCTCTCTAGCCGACTGAGCGCCTGTACGCCCGTTTTGTGAGTTGGCTTAGGCATAGGGAGTTCATTCCATGTCTAAGCCCTAGCGGAAATGAAGGTTGTGGCAGCGGGACTGGCAGCACGTAGAGGGGGACCGAGCTGATCCCCGGCTTGCGCATTATGCCTCTCCGGTCGACTCAGCACCCGAATGCTCGTTTCGTGGGTTGGCTTAGGCATACGGAGTTCATTCCCAGTATAAGATTGAACCGGATCGAGGGTTACGGTAGTAGGATTGATAGCACATAGGGGGGATTGGGTCGGTCCCCGGCTTACACATTCTATCTCTCCGACCGGCTGAGTGCCCGCACTCTCATTTCGTGGGTTGGCTTAGGCATACGGAATTCAATTCATGTCTAAGCATACGGAGTTCATTGCCAGTCTAAGATCAGACCGGACTGAGGGTTGCGACAGTAGGACCAACAGCAGGATCGGTAGCACGCAGGGGGGGCCTGGGCTGATCCTCGGCTTGTGCATTCTGCCTCTTCGGTCGGCTGAGCGCTCGCATGCTCATTTTTTAGGCTGGCTTAGGCATACGGAGTTCATTCCATGTCTAAGCCCTAGCCGAACCGAGGGTTGTGGCAGCAGGACCGGTAGCGAGATCGACAACACGCAGAGGGGGATCGAGCAGATCCCCGGCTTACGCCTTATGCCCCTCCGGCCTGCTGAGCGCCCGCATGCTCTTTTCGTGGGTTGACTTAGGCATACGGAGTTCATCCCCAGTCTAAGCATACGGAGTTTATTCCCAGTCTAAGATCAAACATGATCGAGGGTTGCGATAGTAGGATCGACAGCACGCAGGGGGGACCGGATCGATCCCCGGCTTATGCATTCTACCTCTTCGACTGGCTGAGCGCCCGCACGCTCGTTTCGTGGGTTGGCTTAGGCATGGGGAGTTCATTCCATGTCTAAGCCCCAACCGGATCGAGGGTTGTGGCAGCTGGACCGGCAGCACGCAGAGGGGGATCGGGCCAATCCCTGACTTGGGCATTATGCCTCTCTGGTCGGCTCAGCGCCCGAACGCTCATTTCGTGGGTTGACTTAGGCATACGGAGTTCATACCCAGTCTAAGATCGGACCAGACTGAGGGTTGTGGCAGCAGGATCGACAACACGTAGGGGGGACTAGGTCAATCCCTGACTTGCACATTCTGCCTCTGCGGCTGGCTGGGCGCCGCACGCTCGTTTCATGGGTTTGCTTAGCCATATTGAGTTCATTCCATGTCTAAGCATACGGAGTTCATTCCCAGTTTTAGATTTTGAGCCATGGTGCACATGCTGGGCTCGGGCATTTGCCGGTGCCGTATTTTTTTCACCCAGGGCACCATCCCTGAAGCATCGTCGGAAACCCTAACCGGTGGCATTGGGGGTTCCGGTGATTGGGGGGCCGGGGGGTGTGCGCACATGATGTGCGATGGGTGCTGGTACTTGGCCCTTATATTGGCCCTCTATCCCTCATCAAACCTCGAGAACTCACACCCCCTTAAATATCATTTGAGATTTTATAGGTTTGCTGTCAGTAGCCATTAAAGTGTTTGAAATAGGGACACTTTTTTCAAACGGTCACAAAATCTTCTCCACTTCGAGTTTTTTGCTGAATGTTTTTGTGCACGCCAAAAAAAAAATACAAGGATCCCCTCTACCAAATTTGGGGACAAAACTCATTCTAAAAAAATTTTAAAAAATCCTGAACTGTAAAAAGTTTCAAAAATCGTGAAAAAGAGAAAATGGGTCGTCTTGCCACGAAACTTCACATGAAGGCTTAGGGGACCATTGTATGAATTTACAAGCCATAAAAATGGCATTGGCATGGCAAAAATATGAAGATATGCTTGAACCCACCAACCACCCGTTCGATCCTCGGCTTGCGCATCCTACCTCTCTGGTCGGCTGAGCACCCGCACGCTCGTTTTATGGGTTGACTTAGGCATACAAAGTTCATCCCCAGTCTAAGCATACGAGTTCATTCCCAATCTAAGATCAAACCAGACCGAGGGTTGCAGCAGCAGGATCGGCAGCACGCAAGGGGGATCGGGCTGATCCCCGGCTTGCGCATTCTGCCTCTCCGGCCGGCTGAGCACCCGCACGCCCGTTTCGGGGGTTGGCTTAGGCATAGGGAGTTCATTCTATGTCTAATTCCCAGCCGGACCGAGGGTTGTGGCAGCAGGACCGGTAGCACGTAGAGGGGGATCGGGTCGATCCCCGGCTTGCGCATTATGCCTCTTCGCACGCTCATTTCATGGGTGACTTAGGCATACGGAGTTCATTCCCAGTCTAAGATCGACCGGACTGAGGGTTGCGGCAGCAGGATCGACAGTACGTAAGGGGGGATAGGGCCAATCCCCGACTTGCGCATTCTGCCTCTTCGATCGGCTGAGCGCCCGTACGCTCGTTTCATGGGTTGGCTTAGGCATATGGAGTTCATTCCATGTCTAAGCATACGGAGTTCATTCCCAGTCTAAGATCGGATCGGACCAAGGGTTGTGGCAGCAGGACCAGCAGCAGGACCAGCAGCAGGATCAACAGCACGTAGGGGGACCGGGTCGATCCCCGGCTTGCGCATTCCGCCTCTTCGGTTGGCTGAGTGCCCGGACGCTCATTTCGTGGGTTAGCTTAGGCATACGGAGTTCATTCCATGTCTAAGCTCCAGTCGGACTGAGGGTTATGGTAGCAGGACCGACAGCAGGATCGGTAGCACGTAGAGGGGGATCGAGCTGATCCCCGACTTGCACATTATGCCTCTCCGGGTCGGCTGAGTGCCCGTACGCTTGTTTCATGGGTTGACATAGGCATACGAAGTTCATCTCCAGTCTAAGCATACGGAGTTCATTCCCAGTCTAAGATCGAACCGGACCGAGGGTTGCAGCAGCAGGATCGGTAGCACGCAGGGGGGATCGGGCCGATCCCTGGCTTGCGCATTCTACCTCTCCGGCCGGCTGAGCGCCCGCACGCCCGTTTCGTGGGTTGGCTTAGTCATAGGGAGTTCATTCCATGTCTAAGCCCCAATCAAACCGAGGGTTGTGGCAGCAAGACCGACAGCACGCAGAGGGGGATAGAGCCGATCCCCGACTTACGCATTATGCCTCTTCGGCCAGCTCAGTGCCTGCATGCTCGTTTTGTGGGTTGACTTATGCATACGGAGTTCATTCCCAGTCTAAGATCAGACCAGACCGAAGGTTGCGACAGCAAGATCGACAGCACGCAGGGGGGATCAGGCTGATCCCCAACTTGTGCATTCCACCTCTTCGGCCGGCTGAGCGCCCACACACTTGTTTCGTAGGTTGGCTTAGGCATACGGAGTTCATTCATGTCTAAGCATACGGAGTTCATTCCCAGTCTAAGATCAGACCGAACTGAGGGTTGTGGCAGCAGGACCAGTAGCAGGATCGACAGCATGAAGTGGAGGACCGGGCCGATCCCCGTCTTGTGAATTTTGCCTCTCCGACCGGCTGACCGCCTGCACGCTCGTTTCGTGGGTTGGCTTAGGCATACGGAGTTCATTCCATGTCTAAGCCCCAGTCAGACTGAGGGTTGTGGTAGCAGGATCGGTAGCAAGATCGACTGCGCACAGAGAGGGACCTGGCTGATCCTCGACTTACGCGTTATGCCTCTTCGGCCGGTTGAGCACCTGCACGCTCGTTTCGTGGGTTGAGTTAGGTATACGGAGTTCATTCCATGTCTAAGCTAACGGAGTTCATTCCCAACCTAAGATTTTGAGCCATGGTGCACATGCTGGGCTCGGGCATGTACTGGTGCAGCTTTTTTTTCTCTTGAGGCACCACACCAGAGCATCGCCAGAGAGCCTAATCGGCGGCATTGGGGGTTCCGACGATTGGGGGGCCGGTGGGGTGTGCGCACATGATGTGCGATGGGTGCTGGTACTTGTGTCACAGGCTCAGACCTTAGACTCAGAAACCGTACGGCCTTAGACTTGGAATCTCCTCCTTTATGCCTAAGTCAGCCCAAAACACAAGCGTACGTGCATTTGAACAACGGGAAGGGCTGATTACACAAGTTAAAGAGAAACAGGATAAGAAGACAGAATTCTGGAAATGCTCTTGTATTCACTGAAACGGAAGTGTTTGATGGTGTACAATTGAGGGAGGAGCAGCCCTCTATTTATAGTTGAGGCTCCAGCTTACACTTAATGGCAATATCCCTAGAATAAAGGCTAAAATCATGGGATTATACAAATTACAATCAATCAGGATGCTAACTCCTGATTTTCAAGGTCAACCAAATCTGCTAGGATGCTGCTGTTGATCCTCCCTGCTTCCAGAAGCTTCCCTTGCATGTGCAGCACCTTGGGCCCTTCTGGATATGGTGCGGGCAGCTTCTATGCCAGGCTTTGGTCTCACGGGCTGGCCTGCAAGTTGGGCGGGCGTTCTGAACTTGTTTGCTAGGCTTTGCGCGTAGATACCCGCCAGCACGCCTGGTCTGCGGGCCTCAACCTTTGGCTCACTTGCTAGTGTGCCTGATGTGCCTGGCATGCCCGCCCAGCGCGTGACATTCTCCCTCACCTGATTGCACAACGCCCTCATTGCATCTTCTGCATGGTACTGCCTAATTTGGTCCTTGAACTGCCATAAGTCATCTGCTGGTTCCCAGCTCACCTCACTATCTGAAAGTCCCTTCCAACACAGCAAGTACTCTTGTCTTGGCTGATAGTTCTTCTGTCTCACCTCCCAGTCAGCTATGATGCTGTGGACCTCCTTCTCATATGAGGCCCTTGCTGCCAATGGTGCACGTTTTGACGCTGCCCATCCTGGATCTCCCTCATCCTCATGGAATGGCTTGAGCATGCTCACATGGAACACCGGGTGTACCCTTGGTTTGGGTGGCAAATCCAGCTTGTAGGCAACCTTGCCTACCCTCTTGACTACTCGGAAAGGTCCCTCATACCTCTGAACTAAGCCTTTGTGCAGCCCCCTATGGTGCACAATGGGATGCAGCTTCACCAATACCAAGTCTCTAACCTGGAACTGCACGTCCCGCCTATTCTGGTCTGCCCACTTCTTCGTCCTCTTGGCTGTCTTGTGTAGACAAACTCTGGCCAAGTCAATTTGCTCCTGCTATGCCTTGGCAAACTTGTATGCTGCTGGATTCGGCCCTGTATAACCTGCAGTAATCAAACCGGGTGTTAGTGGTTGTTGCCCTGTCACAACCTCAAATGGGCTCTGGTTCGTTGCCTCGCTCCTTTGCAAGTTGTAGGAAAATTGTGCAATATCTAGCAGCTTTGGCCAGTCCCTTTGTGTGGCACTTACATAGTGCCTGAGGTAGACCTCCAATAGTCCATTCACTCGTTCTGTCTGCCCATAGGTCTGCGAATGCATGCTGGTGGAAAAGTTCAAGTCTGACCCCAACAGCTTGAACAACTCAGTCCAGAACCTGCTCGTGAAACGCCCGTCCTGATCACTAACAATGGTCCTCGGCGCTCCCCAGTACTTAACCATGTTCTTCAGAAACAATTAAGCTGCCTCCTTGGTTGCTGGAATGAAGATTCCATACTTGGAAAACCTATCCACCACTACCGTGATGCTTTCAAACCCTTCTGTTTTGGGTAGACCGACTATAAAGTCCAGAGAAACACTCTCCTTTGGTCGCTCTGGCACTGGCAATGGCTCCAAGAGACCGTCTGGTTTTTTGAGCTCCACCTTGTCCTGTTGGCACACAAGACAAGTCTTCACGTAGGCCTCCACATCGTCCCTCATGTGTGGCCAGTAGTACCGATCCTCGATCAACGCCAAGGTACAACTCATGCTGGGGTGTCCAGCCCACCTTGAATCATGGCATTCTTGCAAAACTTCCTTGCGGAGCTTCCTGTGCTGTGGCATAAACAGTCTACTTCCCCTGGTGTACAGCAAGCCATCCTATAACCAAAATCACCTAGTCTTACCTTGCTGGGCATACTCCATCAAAGCCTTAGCTGTTGGATCATGCACAAGTCCCTCCTTGATGTGCGGCACTAGTGACCCCTCTGGTTGGCTAATGGCAGCAAGGTTAGCCTTCCTGCTCAGGGTGTCTGCCACTAGGTTCACCCGCCCCGACTTGTACTCTATCTGGAAATCAAATTTCACAAGAAAATCTTGCCATCTCACCTACTTGGGGATAGCTTCTTCTACGTTTGGAAGTAGCTAGTCACCACATTGTCCGTCTTAACCACGAACCTTGACCCCAACAGGTAATGGCACCAAGTGCGTAAGCAGTGCACCACTGCAGTCATCTCCTTCTCTTGGACCGTCTACTTCCGCTTAATCTCGTTCAGCTTCCTGCTCTCGAACGCGACTGGACGTCTCTCCTGCATCAACACACCCACTATGGCAAAGTCTGATGCATCCGTATGCACCTCATATGGCTTGGCATGGTCTGGCAAGGCCAAGACTGGCTCCTTGGTCACAGCCCGCTTCAACCTGTCAAAGGCTTCCTGGCACCCTGTCCTCCACTCCCATGCTTTCCCTTTCTTGAGCAAGTCAGTCAATGGCGTGGCTATTACTGAGTGACCTTTGATGAAGCGCCTGTAGTAGTTGACCAGCCCAAGGAACGATCTCAACTCAGTGACCTTGGCTGGTGGTTGCCACTCCAGGATGGCGTGTATTTTACCTTCATCCATGCATATCCTGCCACCGCCCACTATGTGGCCAAGGAACGGGATCTCCTGCTGGGTGAATGAGCACTTCTCCCTTTTGACAAATAGCTTGTGCACCCGCAACACCTCGAACACCTGTCTCAAGTGGTCTACATGCTCTCCCAAAGTCTAGCTGTAGATCACAATGTCATCCAAATAAACCATAACAAATCGATCAAGGAATGACTGAAGTACCTTGCTCATAAGGGTGCAAAATGTTGCTGGGGCATTTGGGAGTCTGAAAGGCATCACCAAGAACTCATACAAACCATACCAAGTGACACATGCTGTCTTTGGCTCATCTCCCTCTGCGATCCTGACTTGATAGTAGACTGATCTCAAATCTAGCTTGGTGAACCACCTTGCGCTCCCAAGTTGATTGAACAAGTCCGCAATGAGTGGGATGGGGTACTTGTTCTTGATGGTCAGCTTGTTCAAAGCCCGGTAGTCTATGCACAGTCGTAACAACCCATCATGCTTGCGTTGAAATAGAACCGATGCACCATAGGGTGCCTTCGATGGCCTGATGAAGCCAGCATCAACTAACTCTTTGAGCTGCTTCCTCAACTCTTCCAACTCTGGTGGAGACATTCGGTAAGGGGCTCTAGCTGGTGGCTTGGCCTCGGACACTAGTTCGATCTTGTGGTCCACCTCTCTCTTAGGTGGTAGCTTGCTAGGTAGCTTTATGGGCATCACATCACTAAAGGTCTTCATCACCTTTAGCACCTCCAAGGGTGACTCGGTCTTCTTCTCCCTTGGCTCATCATATTTCAGGGCTGCCAAGAAGGTGTCTTCTTGTCTGCTTACCGCCTTGGCAAATTGGATGGCTGACACCACTCGCGACCCAACTCTAGACCCTCTCCTCAATGGCACTAGGCATTGGCACCGTGCATCCAAGATGCAAACACAATCGGCAAAAGGCACAAGGAGGGAGTTAATCCGAACAACGAAATCCAACCCAATCACAAACTCATAGTCGTCAAGGGTATTACCTCAATGGTCTCCTTGCCTTTCCAGTCTCCAAGCTGTAACTCCACTCCCCGCGCTACTCCAATGGCTGGAACTTCCTTGGAGTTCACCATTTTGATGGTACCAGCCCCTTTCTGCACCTTTAGTCTGAGCTTTCAGGCTCTATCACCTAAAATAAAAAGATGTGAGGCACATGTGTCCACCAGTGCGCTCACCTTCTGACCCGTAACCATCAGATCTGCAAACATCAAGCCCTTTGGCTTGCGGCTCCCCTTACTCTAGACAGCATTGAGCACCAATGACCTAAGCTTTACTACCCCTGACTCTGGCTCCTCGTCAGACTCCTTGTCTACAGTAGCCAGCTTGCCCTTCTGCGGGTAATTGTGCACTATGTGGCTCCCTCCACATAGGTAGCACAGTAGTGGCTCTCGATCCCCCTTTTGCTTTCCACTTGCCTGCTGGTGGCTTCCTTTTGCCATCCTTGGTTGAACGGTCTCGATCTCTATCCTTGGACTCCCAGTCACGGTTCTTCCCCTTGGATTGCTTCTTCCGATCCCTATCTTCCCTGCCCTTACCCTTGGGCTTGGTAGACTCGAACTTTTTTAAAGGCTTGAACTCTATCAAGGCCTCGACAGTAGTCATGGCTTTAGCCAAGTCATGAACTCCTCTCCTTTGTAGCTCATGCTTCACCCACAGCTTCAGCCCATCCATGATCTATAGCATCAGTTTAGAGAATTTTTGGACATATTCCCTTATGTCCCCTTGCTGGCTCAGCCTGCGTAACTTTGCCCGTGCCTTATCATCGGCATACTTCGGGTAAAATTGTTCTCTGAACTCCTTTCAAAACTCTGCCAAGGTTCCAATCTTGGTGCTCCCATGCCTGACATCAACATACCTGCGCCTCTACCACAATAAGGCTACATCAGTGAGATACATAGCAGCAGTGCTTACCTTTATCGCCTCGTCTTGCATGCCCATAGCCTGGAAGTACTGCTCCATACCCCAAAGGTAGTTATCTACTTCCTTGGCTGCCTTAGTCCTCCTGAACTCCTTAGGCTTGGGGACATCCAATCTGGACTTGGACACTCCAGTAAACATGCCATTCCCAATGGCAGTCTTGCAAGCAACGAGCTCACTGGTAAGCTCCTCCATCCGCTGGCGCATGGCCTCTATGCCATCGTGCAAGGTCAGCACTTCAGCCTCTAAGGTCTGATTCTTTTGGGTGAACACATCCAAGCCTTTGTTGAGAGCAGCTTGCAGCTCACTTTGGATCTCCTCCCTTATGGAGTCTAGCGATGCAATGTGAGTCTCTACCCCCTCAAGCTTCTCCCCCATGTTGCCCATGGTCACCTCCACCTTGGTCAGCCTACCGTCTATGGTAGACCAGATATCTCTAGAACTGGCTTTCCTCCCCCTTCCATGCCCATGCTTCTGGGCCTCTAGTTGTTGGTTAGCAGCATCACTTTGGGATGCCATCTCCTTTATCCTGCACAACACAAACACGTAAAATCAAACTTGCTCTGATACCAACTGTCACGGGCTCCGACCTTAGACTCAGAAACTGTGTGGCCTTAGGCTTGGAATCTCCTCCTTTATGCCTAAGTCAGCCTAAAACACAAGCGTAAGGGCACTAGAACAACAGGAAGGGCTGATTACGCAAGTTAAAGAGAAACAGGATAAGAAGGCAGAATTCTGGAAATGGACTTGTATTCACTGAAACAGAAGTGTTTGATGGTGTACAAATGAGGGAGGAGCAGCCCTCTATTTATAGTTGAGGCTCCAGCTTACACTTAATGGCAATATCCCTAGAATAAAGGCTAAAATCATGGGATTATACAGATTACAATCAATCAGGATGCTAACTCCTGATTTTCAGGGTCAACCAAATCTGCTAGGATGCTGCTGCTAATCCTGCCTGCTTCCAGAAGCTTCCCTTGCATGTCCAGCACCTTGGGCCCTTCCAAATGTGGTGCGGGCAGTTGTATGCCAGGCCTTGGTCTCACGGGCTGGCCTGCAAGTTGGGCGGGCGTTCTGAACTCATTTGCTATGCTTTGCGCGTAGATACCCTCCAGCACGCATGGTCTGCGGGCCTCAACCTCTGGCTCACCCGTTGGTGCACCGGATGTGCCTGGCATTCCCACCTAGGGTGTGAAACTTGGCCCATATATTGGCCCCCTATCCCTCATCAAACCTTGAGAACTCACACCCCTTTAAAGAGTGTTTGAGATTTTATAGGTTTGCTGTCAGTAGCAATTAAAGTGTCTGAAATGGGGACACTTTTTTCAAACGGTCACAAAATCTTCTCCACTTCGAGTTTTTAGCTGAATTTTTTTGTGCATGCCAACAAAAATACAAGGATCACCTCTACCAAATTTGGGAACAAAACTCTTTCTAAAAAAAGTTTAAAAAAACCTAAACCGCAAAAAGTTTTGAAAATCGTTAAAAATAGAAAATGGGTCATCTTCCCACGAAACTTCACATGAAGGCTTAGGGGAAAATTGTATGAATTTACAAGCCATAAAAATGGCATTGGCACGGCACAAATATCAAGATGTGCTTGAACCCACCTATCACCCGTTCGATCCCCGACTTGCGTATCCTGTCGCTCTGGTCGGCTGAGCGCCCGCACGCTCGTTTCGTGGGTTGACTTAGGCATACGGAGTTCATCCCCAGTCTAAGCATACGAAGTTCATTCCCAATCTAAGATTGAACTAGACCGAGGGTTACGGCAGCAGGATCGACAGCACGCAGGGGGGACAAGGCCAATCCTCGGCTTGCGCATTCTGCCTCTCCGACCGGTTGAGCGCCCGCACGCTCGTTTCATGGGTTGGCTTAGGCATACAGAGTTCATTCCATTTTTAAGCCCCAGCTGGACCGAGGGTTGTGGCAGTGGGATCGGCAGCATGCATAGGGGGACCGGGCCGATCCCCGGCTTGCGCATTATGCCTCTCCGACCGGCTCAGCACCCGTACGCTCATTTCATGGGTTGGCTTAGGCATATGAAGTTCATTCCATGTCTAAGCCCCAGCCGGACCGAGGGTTGTGGTAGCAGGACCGGCAGCGGGATCGGTAGCACATAGAGGGGGACCGGGCTAATCCTCGATTTGTGCATTATGCCTCTCCGACTAGCCTCTCCGACCGGTTGAGCACCCGCACGCTCGTTTCATGGGTTGACTTAGGCATACAAAGTTCATTCCAATCTAATCATATGGAGTTCATTCCCAGTCTATGACCGGACTGGATCGAGGGTTACGACAGTAGGATTGGCAGCATGTAGGGGGGACTGGGTCGATCCCCGGCTTGCGCATTCTGCCTCTCCGGCCGACTGAGCGCCCTACATGCCCATTTTGTGGGTTGGCATAGGCATAGGGAGTTCATTCCATGTCTAAGCCCCAGCCAGATCGAGGGTTGTGGTAGCAGGATCGGCAACACGTATGGGGGACCGGGCCGATCCTCGGCTTGCGCATTCTGCCTCTCCGGTCGACTGAGCACTCGCATGCCCGTTTCATGGGTTGGCTTAGGCATAGGGAGTTCATTCCATGTCTAAGCCCCAGCAGGACCGAGGGTTGTGGCAGTGGGACCGGCAGCACGCAAGGGGGATCGGGCCGATCCCCGGCTTGCGTATTATGCCTCTTCAGCCAGCTCAGTGCCCGCACACTCGTTTAATGGGTTGACTTATGCATACGGAGGTCATTCCTAGTCTAAGATCAGATCGGACCGAGGGTTACGGCAGCTGGATCGACATCACGTAGGGGGGACCGGACCGATCCCCGGCTTGCGCATTCTGCTTCTCTAGCTGGTGAAGCGCCTGCACGCTCATTTCGTAGGTTGGCTTAGGCATACGGAGTTCATTCCATGTCTAAGCCCTAGTCGGATCGAGGGTTGTGGCAGCGGGACCGACAGCACGTAGAAGGGGACTGGGTCGATCCCCGGCTTACGCATTATGCCTCTCCGATCGGCTCAGCACCCGCATGCTCATTTCGTGGGTTGACTTAGGCATACAGAGTTCATCCCCAGTCTAAGCATACGGAGTTCATTCCCAGTCTAAGATCGGATCAGACCGAGAGTTACGGTAGCAGAACCAGCAACAGGATCGACAGCACGCAGGGGGGGACCGGGCCGATCCCCGACTTGCACATTCTACCTCGTTGACCGGCTGAGCACCCGTGTCATGCCCTAGGCGGGTGCACCAGGCACATAGGTGCACCAGCAGGCGAGCTAGAGGTTGAGGCCCTCAGACCAGGCATGCTGGCGGGTATCTGTGCGCAAAGCCTAGCAAACGAGTTCAGAACGCCCGCCCAACTTGTAGGCCAGCCCGTGAGACCAAGGCCTGGCGTACAAGCTGCCCGTACCACATCCAGAAGGGGCCAAGGTGCTGGACACGTAAGGGAAGCTTCTAGAAGTAGGCAGGATCAGCTAGAGCATCCTAGCAGATTTGGTTGACCCTGAAAATCAGGAGTTAGCATCCTGATTGATTGTAATCTGTATAATCCCATGATTTTAGCCTTTATTCTAGGGATATTGCCATTAAGTTGTAGCTGGAGCCTCAACTATAAATAGAGGGCTGCTCCACCCTCATTTGTACACCATCAAACACTTCTATTTCAGTGAATACAAGAGCATTTCCAGAATTCTATCTTCTTATCCTATTTCTCTTTAACTTGCGTAATCAGCCCTTCCCATTGTTCTAGTGCCCGCATGCTTGTGTTTTAGGCTAACTTAGGCATAAAGGAGGAGATTCCAAGCCTTAGGCCGCACGGTTTCTAAGTCTAAGGTCGGAGCCCGTGACAGTTGGTATCAGAGTGAGTTCGATTCTGCGTGTTTGTGTTGTGCAGGTTAGATCGTGATTGAGGAGATGGCATCCCAAAGCGACGTTGCTAGCCAACAACCAGAGGCCCAGGAGCATGGGCATAGAAGAGGTGAGAAAGCTAGTTCTAGAGATATCTGGTCTACCATGGACGGTAGGCTGGCCAAGGTGGAGGTGACCGTAGGCAACATGGGGGAGAAGCTTGAGGAGGTAGAGACTCACATTGCAACGCTAGACTCCATGGGGGAGGAGATCCAAAGTGAGTTGGAAGCTGCTCTCAACAAAGGCATGGACGTGTTCACCCGAAAGAATCAGACCTTGGAGGCTGAAGTGCTGACCTTGCGCGATGGCATGGAGGCCATGCACCAGCGGATGGAGGAGCTTGCCAGTGAGCTCGTTGCTAGCAAAACTGCCATTGGGAATGGCATGTTTGCTGGAGTGTCCAAGTCCATATTGGATGTCCCCAAGCCTAAGGAGTTTAAGGGGTCTAGGGTAGCCAAGGAAGTAGACAACTACCTATGGGGTATGGAGTAGTACTTCCAGGCCATGGGCATGCAAGACGAGGCGATAAAGGTAAGCACCGCTGCTATGTATCTCACTGATGTAGCCTTATTATGGTGGAGGCACAGGTGTAATGGTGTCAGGCATGGGAGTGCCAAGATTGGAACCTGGGCAAAGTTCCAAAAGGAGTTTCAGAGAATAATTTTACCCGGAGTATGCCGATGATAAGGCACGGGCAAAGTTGCGCAGGCTGAGCCAGCAAGGGGACATAAGGGAATATGTCCAAAATTCTCTGAACTGATGCTACAGATCTCGGATCTAGGCGAGAAAGATGCCTTAATTGCTTTCATGGATGGGCTGAAGCCGTGGGTGAAGCATGAGCTACAAAGGAGAGGAGTTCATGACTTAGCTAAAGCCATGACTACTACCGAGGCCTTGATAGAGTTCAAGCCTCTGAACAAGTTTGAGTCTACCAAGCCCAAGGGTAAGGGCAGGGACGATAGGGACCGAAAGAAGCAATCCAAGGGGAAGGACCGTGACCGGGAGTCCAAGGATGGAGATCGAGACCATTCAACCAAGGATGGCGAGAGGAAGCCACCAGCAGGCAAGTGGAAAGCAAAAGGGGATCGAGAGCCACTAGCATGCTACCTATGTGGAGAGAGCCACATAGCACGTAATTGCCCGCAGAAGGATAAACTGGCTGCTATAGACAAGGAGTCTAACGAGGAGCCAGAGTCAAGGGCAGTAAAGCTTGGGTCGTTAGTGCTCAATGCTGTCCAGAGTAAGGGGAGCCGCAAGCCAAAGGGCTTGATGTTTGCAGATCTAATGGTTGTGGGTCAGAAGGTGAGCGCACTGGTGGACACAAGTGCCTTACATCTTTTTATTTCAGGTGATAGATCCCAGAAGCTTGGACTAAAGGTGCAGAAAGGGACTAGTACCATCAAAACGGTGAACTCCAAGGAGGTTCCAGCCATTGGAGTAGCACGGGGAGTGGAGTTACAGCTTGGAGACTGGAAAGGCAAGGAGACCATAGAGGTGATACCCCTTGATGACTATGAGTTTGTGATTGGGTTGGATTTCCTTGTTCGGATTAACGCCCTCTTTGTGCCTTTTGCCAATTGTGTTTACATCTTGGATGCATGGTGCCAATGCCTAGTGCCATTGAGGAGAGGGTCTGGAGTTGGGTCACGGGTGGTGTCAACCATCCAATTTGCCAAGGTGATAAGCAGATAAGAAGACACCTTCTTGGCAACCCTGAAATATGATGAGCCAAGGGAGAAGGAGATCGAGTCACCCTTGGAGGTGCTAAAGGTGCTGAAGACCTTTAGTGATGTGATGCCCGTAAAGCTGCCTAGCAAGCTACCACCTAAGAGGGAGGTGGACCACAAGATCGAGCTGGTGTCTGAGGCCAAGCCACCAGCTAGAGCCCCTTATCGAATGTCCCTACCAGAGTTGGAGGAGTGAGGAAGCAGCTCAAAGAGTTAGTTGATGCTGGCTTCATCAGGCCATCGAAGGTGCCCTATGGTGGACCGGTTCTATTCCAGTGGAAGCATGATGGGTTGTTGTGACGGTGCATAGACTATCGGGCTTTGAACAAGCTGACCATCAAGAACAAGTACCCCATCCCACTCATTGCGGACTTGTTCGATCAACTTGGGAGCACAAGGTGGTTCACCAAGCTGGATTCAAGGTCAGGCTACTATCAAGTCAGGATCACAGAGGGAGATGAGCCAAAGACAGCATGTGTCACTCGGTATGGTTCGTATGAGTTCTTGGTGATGCCTTTCGGACTCACGAACGCTCCAGCAACATTCTGCACCCTTATGAACAAGGTACTTCAGTCGTTCCTTGATCAATTTGTTATGGTTTATTTGGATGACATTATGATCTACAGCCAGACTTTGGGAGAGCATGTAGACCACTTGAGACAGGTGTTCGAGGTGTTGCAGGCGCACAAGCTATTTGTCAAGAGGGAGAAGTGCTTATTCACCCAGCAGGAGATCCCGTTCGTAGGCCACATAGTGGGAGGTGGTAGGATACGCATGGATGAAGGCAAGATACACGCCACCCTGGAGTGGCAACCACCAGCCAAGGTCACTGAGTTGAGATCATTCCTTGGGTTGGTTAACTACTACAAGTGCTTCATCAAAGGTCACTCAGCAATAGCCACGCCATTGACTGACTTGCTTAAGAAAGAGAGAGCATGGGAGTGGAGCGCAGGGTGCCAGGAAGCCTTTGATAGGTTGAAGTGGGCTGTGACCGAGGAGCCAGTCTTGGCCTTGCCAGACCATGCCAAGCCGTATGAGGTACATACGGATGCATCAGACTTTGCCATAGGGGGCGTGTTGATGCAGGAGGGACGTCCAGTTGCGTTCGAGAGTAGGAAGCTAAATGAGACTGAACGCAAGTACACGGTCCAAGAGAAGGAGATGACTGCAGTGGTACACTGCTTGCGCACTTGGTGCCATTACCTGTTGGGGTCGAGGTTCGTGGTGAGGACAGACAATGTGGCGACCAGCTACTTCCAGACACAGAAAAAACTATCCCCTAAGCAGGCGAGATGGTAAGATTTTCTTGCAGAATTTGATTTTTAGATGGAGTACAAGCCAGGACGGGCGAACCTAGTGGTAGATGCCTTGAGCAGAAAGGCTAACCTTGCTACCATTAGCCAACCAGAGGGGTCATTGGTGCTGCGCATCAAGGAGGGACTTATGCATGATCCTACAGCCAAGGCTTTGATGGAGTATGCCCAGCAGGGTAAGACTAGGTGGTTTTGGTTGCAGGATGGGTTGCTGTACACCAGGGGCAGTAGATTGTTTGTGCCGCAGCACGGGAAGCTCTGCAAGGAAGTTTTGCAAGAATGCCATGATTCAAGGTGGGCTGGACACCCTGGAGTGAGCTGCACCTTGACGCTAATCGAGGACCGGTACTACTGGCCGCACATGAGGGACGATGTGGAGGCCTATGTGAAGACTTGTCTTATGTGCTAATAGGACAAGGTGGAGCTCAAGAAACTAGGGAGTCTCTTAGAGCCATTGCCAGTGCCAAAGCTACCATGGGAGAGTGTTTCTCTGGACTTTATAGTCAGTCTACCCAAAGCAGAAGGGTTTGGAAGCATCATGGTAGTGGTGGACAGGTTTTCCAAGTATGGAATCTTCATTCCAGCAACCAAGGAGTGCCCAGCCGAGGAGGCAGCTCATTGTTCCTGAAGAACATGGTTAAGTACTGGGGAGTGTCGAGGACCATTGTTAGTGATCGGGACGGGCATTTCACGGGCAGGTTCTAGACTGAGTTGTTTAAGCTGTTGGGGTCAGACTTGAACTTTTCCACCAGCATGCATCCGCAGAGCAATGGGCAGACAGAGTGAGTAAATGGACTATTGGAGATCTACCTCAGGCACTATGTGAGTGCCACACAAAGGGACTGGCCAAAGCTGCTAGATATTGCACAGTTTTCCTACAACTTGCAAAGGAGCGAGGTAACGAACCAGAGCCCATTTGAGGTTGTGACAGGGCAACAACCACTAACACCCGGTTCGATTGCTGCAGGTTATACAGGGCCAAATCTAGCAACATACAAGTTTGCCAAGGCATGGCAGGAGCAAACTGACTTGGCCAGAGTTTGTCTACATAAGGCGGCCAAGAGGTCGAAGAAGTGGGTAGACCAGAATAGGCGGGACATGCAGTTCCAGCGTGGAGACTTGGTGTTGGTGAAGCTGCATCCCATGTGCACCATAGGGGCTGCACAAAGGCCTAGTCCGGAGGTATAAGGGACCTTTCTGAGTAGTCAAGAGGGTAGGCAAGGTTGCCTACAAGCTGGATATGCCACCCAAGTCGAGGGTACACCCGGTGTTCCGTGTGAGCATGCTCAAGCCGGTGAGGGAGATCCAGGACGGGCAGAGTCAAAACGTGCACCATTGGGAGCAAAGGCCTCATATGAGAAGAAGGTCCATAGCATCATAGCTGACCAAGAGGTGAGACGGAAGAATTATCAGCCAAGATAAGAGTACTTGGTGCGCTGGAAGGGACTTCCAGACAGTGAAGCGAGCTGGGAACCAGCAGATGACTTATGGTAGTTCAGGGACCAGATTAGGTAGTACCATGCAGAAGATGCAACGAGGGCATTGCGCAATCATGTGGGGGAGAATGTCACGCCCTAGACGGGCACGCCAGGCACATCAGGTGCACCAGCAGGCGAGCCAGAGGTTAAGGCCCTCAGACCAGGCATGCTGGCTGGTATCTGTGCGCAAAGCCTAGCAAACGAGTTCAAAATGCCCGCCCAACTTGTAGGCCAGCCCGTGAGACCAAGGCCTGGCATACAAGCTGCCCACACCACATCTAGAAGGGCCCAAGGTGCTGGACACACAAGGAAGCTTCTGGAAGTAGGCAGGATCAGCTGGAGCATCTTGGCAGATTTGGTTGACCCTGAAAATCAGGAGTTAGCATCCTAATTGATTGTAATCTGTATAATCCCATGATTTTAGCCTTTATTCTAGGGATATGCCATTAAGTTGTAGCTAGAGCCTCAATTATAAATAGAGGGCTGCTCCACCCTCATTTGTACACCATCAAACACTTATGTTTCAGTGAATACAAGAGCATTTCCAGAATTCTGTCTTCATATCCTGTTTCTCTTTAACTTGCGTAATCAGCCCTTCCCGTTGTTCTAGTGCCCACACGCTTGTGTTTTAGGCTGACTTAGGCATAAAGGAGGAGATTCCAAGCCTTAAGTCCGCACGGTTTCTGAGTCTAAGGTCGGAGCCCGTGACACCCGCAGGCTCATTTCGTGGGTTGGCTTAGGCATACGGAGTTCATTCCATGTCTAAGTCCCAGCCGGACCGAGGGTTGTGGCAGCAGGACTGACAGCGGGATCGGCAGCACGTAGAGGGGGATCGGGCTGATCCCCGACTTGCGTATTATGCCTCTCCGACCGGTTGAGCATCCGCACGCTCGTTTCGTGGGTTGACTTAGCCACATGGAGTTCATCCCCGGTCTAAGCATATAGAGTTCATTCCCAGTCTAAGATCAGACCGAACCGAGGGTTGCGATAGCAAGATCAGCAGCACGCAGTGGGAATCGGGCCGATCCCCGGCTTGCGCATTCTACCTCTCCGGCCTGCTGAGCGCCCGCACGCCCGTTTCGTGGGTTGGCTTAGGCATAGGGAGTACATTCCATGTCTAAGCCCCAGTCGGATCGAGGGTTGTGGCAGCGAGACTGATAGTACGCAGAGGGGGACCGAGTCGATCTCCGACTTGCGCATTATGCCTCATCGATCGGCTCAGCACCTGTACACTCGTTTCATGGGTTGACTTATGCATACGGAGTTCATTCCCAGTCTAAGATCAGACCAGACCGAGGGTTACGACAGCAGGATCAATATCACGCAGGGGGGACCGAGTTGATCCTCGGCTTGTGCATTCTACCTCTCCTGCCGACTGAGCGCCTGCACGCTCGTTTCGCGGGTTGGCTTAGGCATACGGAGTTCATTCCATGTCTAAGCCTCGGTCGGATCGAGGGTTGTGGCAGCAGGACTGGCAGTGGGATCGATAGCACGCAGAGAGGGATTGAGCTGATCCCCGGCTTGCACATTATGCCTTTCTGGCCAGCCTCTCCGGCTGGCTGAGCACCCGCACGCTCATTTCGTGGGTTGGCTTAGGCATACGGAGTTCATCCCTAGTCTAAGCATACGAAGTTCATTCCCAGTCTAAGATCAGACCGGACTGCACATTATGGCAACAGGATCGACAGCACGTAGGGGTGGACCGGGCCGATCCCCAGCTTGCGCATTCTGCCTCTCCGATCGGTTGAGCCCCCACACGTTCATTTCGTGGGTTGGCTTAGGCATACAGAGTTCATTCCATGTCTAAGCATACGGAGTTCATTCCCAGTCTAAGATTTTGAGCCATGGTCCACATACTGGGCTCGGGCATGTGTTGGTGCCACATTTTTTTCGCTCGGGGCACCATCACCGGAGCATCGTCAGAGCATCGCCGGAGAGCCTAACCGACGGCATTGGGGGTTCCGACGATTAGGGGGGCCGAGGGGGTGTGCGCACATGATGTGCGATGGGTGCTGGTGCTTGGCCCTTATATTGGCCCCCTATCCCTCATCAAACCTTGAGAACTCACACCTCCTTAAAGAGCATTTGAGATTTTATAGGTTTGCTGCCAGTAGCCATTAATGTTCTGAAATGGGGACACTTTTTTCAAACGGTCACAAAATCTTCTCCACTTCGAGTTTTTAGCTGAATTTTTTTGTGGTTGCCAAAAAAAATACAAGGATCACCTCTACCAAATTTGGGGACAAAACTCTTTCTAAAAAAAATTTCAAAAAATCCGGAATCGTAAAAAGTTTCGAAAATCATGAAAAATAGAAAACGGGTCGTCTTGCCGCAAAACTTCACATGAAGGCTTAGGGGACCATTGCATGAATTTACAAGCCATAAAAATGGCATTGGCATGGCAGAAATATGAAGATGTGCTTGAACCCACCTACCACCCGTTCGATCCCCGGCTTGCGCATCCTGCCTCTCTAGTCGGCTGAGCGTCCGCATGCTCGTTTCATGGGTTGACTTAGGCATAGGGAGTTCATCCCCAGTCTAACCATAGGGAGTTCATTCCAAGTCTATGATCGAATCAGACCGAGGGTTGCGACAGCAGGATCAGCAGCACGCAGGGGGGACCGAGCCAAGCCTCGGCTTACGCATTTTGCCTCTCCAACCGGTTAAGCACCCGTACGCCCGTTTCATGGGTTGGCTTAGGCATACAGAGCTCATTCCATGTCTAAGCCCTAGCCAGACCGAGGGTTGTGGCAGTGGGACCAGTAGCATGCAAAGGGAGATCGGGCTGATCCCCGGCCTGTGCATTACGCCTCTTCGGCCGGCTCAATGCCCGAACGCTCGTTTCGTGGGTTGACTTAGGCATAAGGAGTTGATTCCCAGTCTAAGATTGAACCAGACTGAGTGTTGTGGTAGCAGGATCGACAACACGCAAGGGGGACCGGGTCGGTCCCCGGCTTGCGCATTCTGCCTCTCCGATCGGCTGAGTGCCCGCATGCTCGTTTCGTGGGTTGGCTTAGGCATACGGAGTTCATTCCATGTCTAAGCCCCAGCCGGACCGAGGGTTATGGCAGCAGGACTGATAGCGAGATCGGTAGCACGTAAAGGGGGACCAGGCTAATCCCCGGCTTACGCTTTATGCCTCTCCAGCCGACTGAGTGCTCGCACACTCATTTCTTGGGTTGACTTAGGCATACGGAGTTCATCCCCAGTCTAAGCATACAGAGTTCATTCCCAGTCTAAGATCAGACCGAACCGAGGGTTGCGGTAGTAGGATCGGCAGCACGCAGGGGGGGACCGAGTCGATCCCCAGCTTACGCATTCTGCCTCTCCGACCGACTGAGCACCCGTACGCCTGTTTCATGGGTTGGCTTAGGCATAGGGAGTTCATTCCATGTCTAAGCCCCAGTCGGATTGAGGGTTATGGTAGCGGGACCGGAAGCACGTAGAAGGGGATTGAGCTGATCCCCAACTTATGCATTAGGCCTCTCTGACTGGCTCAGTGCCCGAACGCTCGTTTCATGGGTTGACTTAGACATACGAAGTTTATTCCCAGTCTAAGATCGGACTAGACCGAGTGTTGCGGCAGCAGTATCGATAGCACGCAGGGGGGACCGAGCTAGTCCCTGACTTGCACATTCTACCTCTCCGGTTGGCTGAGTGCCCGCACGCTTGTTTCGTGGGTTGGCTTAGGCATATGGAGTTCATTCCATGTCTAAGCCGCTGTCGAACTGAGGGTTGTGGCAGTAGGACCGACAGCAGGATCGGTAGCACGTAGAGGGGGACTGGCTGATCCTCGGCTTGCGCATTATGCCTCTCTGGCCAGCCTCTCCAGCCAGCTGAGTGCCCACACGCTTGTTTTATGAGTTGACTTAGGCATACGGAGTTCATCCCCAGTCTAAGCATATGGAGTTCATTCCCAGTCTAAGATCATACCGGACCAAAGGTTGCTGCAGCACGCAGAAGGGGACCAAGTCGATCCCTAACTTACGCATTCTGCCTCTGTTGCCGGTTGGGCATCCGCACGCTCGTTTCGTCGGTTAGCTTAGGCATATGGAGTTCATTCCATGTCTAAGCATACGGATTTCATTCCCAGTGTAAGAGTTTGAGCCACGGTGCACATGCTAGGCTGGGGCATGTGCTGGTGCTGCATTTGTTTCGCCCGGGGCACCATCGTCGGAGCATCGCCGGAGCATCGTCGAAGAGCCTAACCAACGGCATCAGGCCGATCCCTGGCTTGCGCATTCTGCCTCTCCGGCCGGCCTCTCCGGTCGACTGAGCGCCCGCACGCTCATTTCATGGGTTGACTTAGGCATACGGAGTTCATCCCCAATCTAAGCATACAGAGTTCATTCCTAGTCTAAGATCAGACCGGACCGAAGGTTGTGACAACAGGATCGGCAGCACGCAGGGGGGATCAGCCCGATCCCTGGCTTATGCATTTTGTCTCTCCAGTCGGCTGGGCACTCGCACGCCCGTTTCATGGGTTGGCTTAGGCATAGGGAGTTCATTCCATGTCTAGGCCCTAGCCGGATCGAGGGTTACGGCAGTGGGACCAGCAGCACGCAGAGGGGGATCGGGTCGAT
This sequence comes from Durio zibethinus, assembly GCF_002303985.1. Next base: position 30,107,448 of record NW_019167826.1, on the reverse strand, counting down.
CCTCGGCTTGCTCATTCTGCCTCTTCAACCGGCTGAGCGCCTGCACGCTCATTTAGTGGGTTGGCTTAGGCATACGGAGTTCATTCTATGTCTAAGCATACGGAGTTCATTCCCAGTCTAAGAGTTTGAGCCACGGTGCACATGCTGGGCTCGGGCATGTGCTGGTGCCACATTTTTTTCGCTTGAGGCACCATCGTCGGAAAGCCTAACTGACGGCATTGGGCCTTCCGGCCATTGGGGGGGCCGGGGGGTGTGCGCACATGATGTGCGATGGGTGCTGGTACTTGGCCCTTATATTGGCCCCCTATCCCTCATGAAACCTCGAAACTCACACCCCCGTAAAGAACATTTGAGATTTTATAGGTTTGCTGCCAGTAGCCATTAAAGTGTCTGAAATGAGGACACTTTTTTCAAACGGTCACAAAATCTTCTCTACTTCGAGTTTTTACTTGAATTGTTTTGTGCATGCCAACAAAAATACAAGGATCACCTCTACCAAATTTGGGGACAAAAATCTTTCTAAAAAAATTTAAAAAAATCTCGAATCGCAAAAAGTTTCAAAAATCGTGAAAAATAGAAAATGGGTCGTCTTGCCACGAAACTTCACATGAAGGCTTAGGGGACCATTGTATGAATTTACAAGCCATAAGAATGGCATTGGCTTGGCAGAAATATGAAGATGTGCTTGAACCCACCTACAACCCGTTCGATCCCCGGCTTGCACATCCTGCCTCTCTGGTAGGCTGAGCGTCCGCACGCTCGTTTTGTGGGTTGACTTAGGCATACGGAGTTCATCCCCAGTCTAAGCATACGGAGTTCATTCCTAGTCTAAGATTGGATCGGACTGAGGGTTGCAGCAGCAAGACCAGCAACAGGATCAACGGCACGTAGGGGGGATCGAGTCGATCCCCAGCTTGCGCATTCTGCCTCTCCGGCCGACTGAGCTCCCGCTTGCTCGTTTTGTGGGTTGACTTAGGCATACGGAGTTCATACCCAGTCTAAGCATATGGAGTTCATTCCCAGTATAAGAGTTTGAGCCACAGTGCACTTACTGGGATCGGGCATCTGCTGGTGCCACATTTTTTTTGCCTGGGTTACTATCGTCGAAGCATCGCAGGAGAGCCTAACCGGCGGCATTGGGGGTTCCGGCAATTGGGGACCCGAGGGGGTGTGCGCACATGATGTGCAATGGGTGCTGGTACTTGGCCCTTATATTGGCCCCCTATCCCTCATCAAACCTCGAGAACTCACACCCCCTTAAAGAGCATTTGAGATTTTTATAGGTTTGCTGCTAGTAGCCATTAAAGTGTCTGAAATGGGGACACTTTTTTCAAACGATCACAAAATCTCTCCACTTCGAGTTTTTAGCTGAATTTTTTGTGCATGCTAACAAAAATACAAGGATCACCTCTATAAAATCCCAAGCCGTAAAAAGTTTCAAAAATCATGAAAAAGAGAAAACGGGTCGTCTTGCCACGAAACTTCACATGAAGGCTAAGGGGACCATTGAATGAATTTACAAGCCATAAAAAATGGCATTGGCATGGCAGAAATATGAAAATGTGCATGAACCCACCTACCACCCGTTCGATCCAATGCTTGCGCATCCTGCCTCTCTGGTCGGCTGAGCGTCCGCACGCTCGTTTCGTGGGTTGACTTAGGCATACAGAGTTCATCTCCAGTCTAAGCATACAGAGTTCATTCCCAGTCTAAGATCGGATCAGACCAAGGGTTGCAGCCACAAGATCGATAGTACGTAGGGGGGACCAGGTTGATCCCCGGCTTACGCATTTTACCTCTCCGACCAGCTAAGCGCCCGCACGCCCGTTTCATGGGTTGGCTTAGGCATAGGGAGTTTATTCCATGTCTAAGCCTTAATAGGACTGAGGGTTGTGGTAGCGGGACCGGCAGCACGTAGAGGGGGATCGGGCTGATCCCCGGCTTGCGCATTATGCCTCTTCGACCTGTTCAGCGCCCGTACGCTCGTTTTGTGTGTTGACTTAGGCATACAGAGTTTGTTCCTAGTCTAAGATCAGACCAGATCAAGGGTTGAGGTAGTAGGATCGACAGCACGCAGGGGGCGACCGGGTCGATCCCCGACTTATGCATTCTGCCTCTACGATCAGCTGAGCGCCCGCACGCTCGTTTTATGGGTTCACTTAGGCATACAGAGTTCATTCCATGTCTAACCATACGGAGTTCATTCCAAGTCTAAGATCAGACCAGACCAAGGGTTACGGTAGTAGGACCAACAGCAGTATCGTCAGCACGCAGGGGGGACCAGGCTGATCCCCAGATTGTGCATTCTGCCTCTCCGATCGGCTGAGTGCCCGCACGCTCATTTCATGGGTTGGCTTAGGCATACAGAGTTTATTCCATGTCTAAGCGCCAACCGAACCGAAGATTGTGGCTGCAAGACCGACAGCGGGATCGACAGCACGCAGAGGGGGACCGGGCTGATCCCCAGCTTATGCATTATGCCTCTCCGACTGACTGAGCGCCCCTATGCTCATTTCATGGGTTGACTTAGGCATACGGAGTTCATCCCCAGTCTAAGCATATGGAGTTCATTCCCAATCTAAGATCAGACCAGATCGATAGTTGCGACAGTAGGATCGGCAGCATGCAGGGGGGATCGGGTCGATCCCCGGCTTGCACATTCTGCCTCTCCGATTGGCTGAGCACCCGCACGCCCGTTTTGTGGGTTGGCTTAGGCATAGGGAGTTAATTCCATGGCTAAGCCCCTGTCGGACCGAAGGTGGTGGCAGCGGGACCGACAGCACACAGAGGGGGACCGGGCCGATCCCTGGCTTGCGCATTATGCCTCTCCGACCGGCTCAATGCCCGTACGCTTGTTTCGTGGGTTGACTTAGGCATACAAAGTTCATTCCCAGTTTAAGATTAGAATGGATCAAAAGTTGCAGTAGCAGGATCGGCAGCACGCATGGGGGGATCGGGCCAATCCCCGACTTACGTATTCTGCCTCTCCAGTCGGCTAAGCGCTCGTATGCTTGTTTCGTGGGTTGGCTTAGGCATACGCAGTTCATTCCATGTCTAAGCATACGGTGTTCATTCCCAGTCTAAGATCAGACCGGACTGAGGGTTGCTGCAGCAGGACCAGTAACAGGATGGCAGCGCACAGGGGGGACAAGGCCAATCCCTGGCTTACGCATTCTGCCTCTCTGACCGACTGAGCACCCACACGTTCGTTTCATTGGTTGGCTTAGGTATACGGAGTTCATTCCATGTCTAAGCATACGAAGTTCATTCCCAGTCTAAGATCGGACCGGACTGAGGGTTGCAGTAGCGGGACCAGAAGTAGGATCGACAGCACGCAGGGGGAATCGGGCCGATCCCTGGCTTGCGCATTCTGCCTCTTCGGCCGGCTGAGCACCCGCACACCCGTTTCGTGGGTTGGCTTAGGCATAGGGAGTTCATTCCATGTCTAAGCCCCAGCCGCATCGAGGGCTGTGGCAGTGGGATCGACAGCACATAGAGGGGGACCGAGCCGATCCTCGGCTTGCGCATTATGCCTCTCCGGCTGACTCAACGCTCGAACGCTCATTTCGTGGGTTAACTTAGGCATACAGAGTTCATCCCCAGTCTAACCATACGGAGTTCATTCCCAATCTAAGATTGGATCAGATCGAGGGTTGCGGCACCAGGATCGACAGCACGCAGGGGGGACCGGGCCAATCCTCGGTTGTGCATTCTGCCTCTCTGACCGGCTGAGTGCCCGCATGCCCGTTTCGTGGGTTGGCTTAGGCATAGGGAGTTCATTCCATGTCTAAGCCCCAGCCGGACTGAGGGTTGTGGCAGCGGGACCCGCAGCATGTAGGGTGGGACTGGACCGATCCCTGGCTTATGCATTCTACCTCTCCGATCGGTTGAGCGCCCGCACGCTCGTTTTGTGGTTTGGCTTAGGCATACAGAGTTCATTCCATGTCTAAGCATACGGAGTTCATTCCAGTCTAAGAGTTTGAGCCATGGTGCACATGCTGGGCTTAGGCATGTGCTGGTGCCGCATTTTTTTCGCTCGGGGCACCATCGTCGGAGCATGTCAGAGCATCGCCGAAGAGCCTAACTGGCGGCATTGGGGGTTCTAGCGATTGGTGGGGCCGAGGGGTGTGCGCACATGATGTGTGATAGGTGCTGGTACTTGGCCCTTATATTGGCCCCCTATCCCTCATCAAACCTTGAGAACTCACACCCCCTTAAAGAGCATTTGAGATTTTATAGGTTTGCTGCCAGTAGCCATTAAAGTGTCTAAAATGGGGACATTTTTTTCTAAAGGTCACAAAATCCTCTCCACTTCGAGTTTTTAGCTGAATTTTTTTGTGCATACCAACAAAAATACAAGGATCACCTCTACTAAATTTGGGGAGAAAAATCTTTCTAAAAAAATTTTAAAAAATCCCGAACCGTAAAAAATTTTAAAAATCATGAAAAATATAAAACGGATCGTGTTGCCACGAAACTTCACATGAAGGCTTAGGGGACCATTGTATGAATTTACAAGCAATAAAAATGGCATTGGCATGGCAGAAATGTGAAGATGTGCTTGAACCCACCTACTACCCGTTCGATCCCCAGCTTACGCATCCTGCCTCTCTGGTAGGCTGAGCGTCCGCACGCTCATTTCGTGAGTTGACTTAGGCATACAGAGTTCATCCCCAGTCTAAGTATTCGAAGTTCATTCCAAATCTAAGATCAGACCAGACCGAGGGATGTGACAGCAGGATCGGCAACATGCAGGGGGGACTAGGCCGATCCCCAGCTTACGCATTTTGCCTCTTCGGCCGGCTGAGCGCCCGCACGCCCGTTTCATGGGTAGGCTTAGGCATAGGGAGTTCATTCCATGTCTAAGCCCCAGCTGGACCGAGGGTTATGGCAGTGGGACCGACAGCATGCAGAGGGGGATCGGGTCGATCCTCGACTTACGCATTATGCCTCTCTGACCGGTTGAGCGCTCGCATGATTGACTTAGGCATACAGAGTTCATCCCTAGTCTACGCATACGGAGTTCATTCCCAGTCTAAGATCAGACCAGACTGAGGATTGCGGTAGTAGGATCGGTAGCACGCAGGGGGGATCGGGTCGATCCCCAGCTTGCGCATTCTACCTCTCCGACCGACTGAGCACCCGCATGCTCGTTTCGTGGGTTGGCTTAGGAATATGGACTTCATTCCATTGCTAAGCATACAGAGATCATTCCCAGTCTAAGATCAGATCGGACTGAGGGTTGCGACAGCAAGACCAGCAACAGGATCAACAGCACGTAAGGGGGACCAGGTCGATCCTCGGCTTGCGCATTCTGCCTCTCCCACCGGCCTCTCCGGTCGGCTGAACGCCCGTACGCTCATTTTATGGGTTGACTTAGGCATACGGAGTTCATCCCCAGTCTAAGCATATGGATTTCATTACCAATCTAAGATCAGATTGGAGCGAGGGTTACGGCAGGAGGATCGGTCACACGCAGAGGGTACCGGGCCGATCCTCAGCTTGCACATTCTGCCTCTCTGACCGGCTGAGTGCCCGCAAGCCCGTTTCGTGGGTTGGCTTAAGCATAGGGAGTTCATTCCATGTCTAAGCCCCAGTCAGACCAAGGGTTGTGGCAGCGGGACCAACAGCATGCAGAGGGGGACCGGGCCGATCCCCGGCTTGCGTATTATGCCTCTCCGACCGGCTCAACGCCCGCATGCTCGTTTTGTGGGTTGACTTAGGCATACGAAGTTCATTCCCAGTCTAAGATCGGATTGGACCGAGGGTTGTGGCAGCAGGATCGACAACACGTAGGGGGGACTGGGTCGGTCCCTGGCTTATGCATTCTACCTCTCTGGCCGACAGAGTGCCCGCGCACTCGATTCGTGGGTTGGCTTAGGCATACGGAGTTCATTCCATGTCTAAGCCCTAGCCGAACCGAGGGTTGTGGCAGCAGGACCGGCAGTAGGATCGACAGCACGTAGAGGGGGATCGGGCTAATCCATGGCTTGCATGTTATGCCTCTCCGGTCGGCCTCTCCGACCGACTGAGTGCTCGTTTCGAATCATAAAAAGTTTCGAAGATCGTGAAAAATAGAAAACAGGTCATCTTGCCACGAAACTTCACATGAAGGCTTTGGGGACCATTGTATGAATTTACAAGCCATAAAAATGGCATTGGCATGGCAGAAATATGAAGATGTGCTTCAACCCACCTACCACCCGTTCGATCCCCGACTTGCGCATCTTGCCTCTTTGGTCCACTGAGCGCCCGCATGCTCGTTTTATGGGTTGAGATAGGCATACGGTGTTCGTCCCCAGTCTAAGCATATAGAGTTCATTCCCAGTCTAAGATCAGACCGGACCGAGGGTTGCGACAGTAGGATCAGCAGCACGCAGGGGGATCGGGCCGATCCCCGACTTGCGCATTCTACCTCTCCGGTCGGCTGAGCGCCCGCACACCCATTTTATGGGTTGACTTAGGCATAGGGAGTTTATTCCATGTCTAAGCCCCAGCCGGACCAAGGGTTGTGGTAGCTAGACCGACAGCACGTAGAGGGGGATCGGGCTGATCCTCGACTTGTGCATTCTGCCTCTCCGACCGGCTCAACGCCCGCACGCTCATTTCATGGGTTGACTTAGGCATACGGAGTTCATTCCCAGTCTAAAATCAAATCAGACTGAGGGTTGTGGCAGCAAGATCCACAGCACGTAGGGGGGAACGGGCCAGTCCCCGACTTGCGCATTCTGCCTCTTCGATCGACTGAACGCCTGCACACACACTCATTTCGTGGGTTGGCTTAGGCATACGGAGTTCATTCCATTTCTAAGCATACAGAGTTCATTCCCAGTCTAAGATCGGATCGGACCGAGGGTTGCGACAGTAGGACCAGCAGTAGGATCGACAGCACGTAGGGGGACCAAGTCGATCCCAGGCTTGCGCATTCTGCCTCTTCGATTGGCTGAGCACCCGCACGAATACGGAGTTCATTCCATGTCTAACCCCCAGCCGGATCGAGGGGTGCGATAGCAGGATCGGCAGCGGGATCAGCAGCATGCAGAGGGGGACCGGGCTAATCCCCGGCTTGCTCATTATGCCTCTCTGACCGGCCTCTCCGGTCGACTGAGCGCCCGCACGCTTGTTTCGTTGGTTGACTTAAGCATACGGAGTTCATCCCTAGTCTAAGCATACGGAGTTCATTCCTAGTCTAAGATCGGACCGGACCGAGGGTTGCGGCAGCAGGATCAATAGCACGCAGGGGGGACCAGGCCAATCCCCGGCTTGCCCATTCTGCCTCTCCGACTGGCTGAGCGCCCGATGCCCCTTTTCATAGGTTGGCTTAGGCATACGGAGTTCATTCCATGTCTCAGCCCCAGCCAGACTGAGGGCTGTGGTAGTCAGACCAGTAGCACACAGAGGGGGATCGGGTCGATCCCCGGCCTGCGCATTATGCCTCTTCGACTGGCTCAGCGCCCGTACGCTCGTTTCATGGGTTGACTTATGCATACGGAGTTCATTCCTAGTCTAAGATCAGACCGGACCGAGGGTTGTGATAGCAGGATCGATAGCACATAGTGGGGGACCGGGCTGATCCTCGACTTCTGCATTCTGCCTCTCTGACTGGCTGAGCACCGCAAGCTCGTTTTATTGGTTGGCTTAGGCATACGGAGTTCAATTAATGTCTAAGCATACGGAGTTCATTCCTAGTCTAAGATTTTGAGCCACGGTGCACATGCTGGGCTCGAGTATGTGCTGGTGCCGCATTTTTTTCGCCCGGGGCACCATCGTCGGAGCATCGCCGGAGAGCCTAACCGGTGGCATTAGGGGTTCCGGGCATTTGGGTGGCCGGGGGGTGTGCGCACATGATGTGCGATGGGTGCTGGTACTTGGCCCTTATATTGGCCCCCTATCCCTTATCAAACCTCGAGAACTCACACCTCCTTAAAGAGCATTTGAGATTTTATAGGTTTGCTGCCAGTAGCCATTAAAGTGTCTGAAATAGGGACACTTTTTTCAAGTGGTCACAAAATCTTCTTCACTTCGAGTTTTTAGCTGAAGTTTTTTCTGCATGCCAAAAAAAAATACAAGGATCACTTCTACCAAATTTGGGGACAAAACTCTTTTTAAAAAAATTTTAAAAAATCCCGAACCGCAAAAAGTTTCCAAAATCATGAAAAATAGAAAACGGGTTGTCTTGCCACGAAACTTCACGTGAAGGCTTAGGGGACCATTGTATGAATTTACAAGCCACAAAAATGGCATTGGCATGGTAGAAATATGAAGATGTGCTTGAACCCACCTACCACCCGTTCGATCCCTGACTTGCGCATCCTGCCTCTCTGGTCGGCTGAGCGTCCGTACGCTCATTTCGTGGGTTGACTTAGGCATACGGAGTTCATCCCCAACCTAAGCATATGGAGTTCATTCCTAGTCTAAGATCAGATCAGACCGAGGTTTGCGACAGTAGGATCGACAGCACGCAGAGGGATCGGGCCGATCCCCAGCTTGCGTATTCTACCTTTCCGACCGACTGAGCGCCCGCATGCCCATTTCGCGGGTTCGCTTAGGCATAAGGAGTTCATTCCATGTCTAAGCCCCAGTCGGACAAAGGGTTGTGGCAGCGAGACCGACAGCACACAGAGTGGGACCGGGCCGATCCCCGGCTTGCGTATTATGCCTCTCCAGCCGGTTGAGCGCCCCACGCCCGTTTCGTGGGTTGGCTTAGGCATAGGGAGTTCATTCTATGTCTAAGCCCCAGCCGAACCTAGGGTTGTGGTAGTGGGATCGGCAGCACACAGAGAGGGACTGGGCCGATCCCCGACTTGTGCATTCTGCCTCTCCGGTCGGCTGCGCGCCCGTACGCACGTTTCATGGGTTGGCTTAGGCATACAGAGTTCATTCCATGTCTAAGCATATGGAGTTCATTCCCAGTCTAAGATTTTGAGCCACGGTGCACATGCTGGGCTCGGGCATATGCTGGTGCCATATTTTTTTCGCCTGGGGCACCATCGCCAGAGCATCACCGAAGAGCCTAACCGACGGCATTGGGGGTTCGGACGATTGTAGGGGCCGGGGGGTGTGCGCACATGATGAGCGATGGGTGTGGGTACTTGGCCCTTATATTGGCCCCTTATCACTCATCAAACCTTCGAAACTCACACCCCCTTAAAGAGCATTTGAGATTTTATAGGTTTGCTGCCAGTAGCCATTAAAGTGTCTGAAATGGGGACACTTTTTTCAAACGGTCACAAAATCTTCTCCACTTCAAGTTTTTAATTGAATTATTTTGTGCATGCCAACAAAAATACAGGGATCACCTCTACCAAATTTGGGGATAAACCTCTTTCTAAAAAAATTTTAAAATATCCCGAACCACAAAAAGTTGCAAAAATCGTGAAAAATAGAAAACGGGTCACCTTGCCACAAAACTTCACATGAAGGCTTAGGGGAACATTGTATGAATTTACAAGCCATAAAAATGGCATTGGCATGGCAGAAATATGAAGATGTGCTTGAACCCACCTACCACCCGTTCGATCCCCGGCTTGCGCATCCTGCCTCTCTCGTTGGCTAAGCGCCCGCACGCTCGTTTCATGGGTTGACTTAGGCATATGAAGTTCATCCCCAGTCTAAGCACACGGAGTTCATTCCCAGTCTAAGCATACAGAGTTCATTCCTGGTCTAAGATCGGATAGGACCGAGGGTTATGGTAACAGGACCAGCAGTAGGATCTGCATCACACGGGGGGGAACCAGGCCGATCCCCGGCTTGTGCATTCTGTCTCTCCGACCGATTGAGCGACACACGCTCATTTTGTGGGTTGACATAGGCATACCGAGTTCATCCCCAGTCTAAGCATACGGAGTTCATTCCCAGTCTAAGATCGAACCAGACCGAAGGTTACGGTAGTAAGATCAACAGCATGCAGGGGGGACCGAGTCGATCCTCGACTTGCTCATTCTGCCTCTCCGGCCTGTTGAGCACCCGCATGCCTGTTTCATGGGTTGGCTTAGGCATAGGGAGTTCATTCCATGTCTAAGCCCCAGCCGGACTGAGGGTTATGGCAACAGGACTGGCAGCACGCAGAGGGGGATCGGGTTAATCCCCGACTTCGCATTATGCCTTTCCGACCGACTCAACGACTAAACGCTCGTTTTGTGGGTTGACTTAGGCATTCAGAGTTCATTCCTAGTCTAAGCACACGGAGTTCATTCCCAGTCTAAGATAGGACCGGACCAAGGGTTACGGTAGCAGGATCGGCAGCATGCAAGGGGGACCAGGTCGATCCTCGACTTGCGCATTCTGCCTCTCCGACCGGCTGAGTGCCTGTGCGCCCGTTTCATGGGTTGGCTTAGGGATAGGGAGTTTAGTCCATGTCTAAGCCCCAGCTGGATAGAAAGTTGTGGGAGCAGGACCTACAACACGTAGAGGGGGATCGGGCTGATCCCCATCTTGCATATTCTGCCTCTCCGGCCGGCTGAGCGCCCGTACGCTCCTTTCATGGGTTGGCTTAGGCATACGGAGTTCATTCCATGTCTAAGCATACGGAGTTCATTCCCAGTCTAAGATTTTGAGCCACAACATACATGCTTGGCTCGGGCATGTGCTGATGCTGTATTTTTTTTCCTGGGGCACCATCACCGAAGCATCGCCGAAGACCCTAACCGGCGGCATTGGGGATTTCGATGATTGTGGGGGCCGGGGGGTGTGCGCACATGATGAGTGATGGGTGTGGGTACTTGGCCCTTATATTGGACCCCTATCGCTCATCAAACCTTCGAAACTCACACCCCCTTAAAGAGCATTTAAGATTTTATAGGTTTGCTACCAGTAGCCATTAAAGTGTCTGAAATAGGGACACTTTTTTCAAACGATCACAAAATCTTCTCCACTTCAAGATTTTAGCTGAATTGTTTTATGCATGCCAACAAAAATACAGGGATCACCTTTACCAAATTTGGGGACAAACCTCTTTCTAAAAAAATTTTAAAAAATCTCGAACCGTAAAAAGTTTCAAAAATCACGAAAAATAGAAAACGGGTCGTCTTGCCACGAAACTTCACATGAAGGCTTAGGGGAACATTGTATGAATTTACAAGCCATAAAAATGGCATTGGCATGGCAGAAATATGAAGATGTGCTTGAACCCACCAACCACCCGTTCGATCCTCGGCTTGCGCATCCTGCCTCTCTGGTCGGCCAAGCGCCCGACGCTCGTTTTGTGGGTTGACCTAGGCATACAAAGTTCATCCCCAATCTAAGTATATGGAGTTCATTCCTAGTCTAAGATCGAACTGGTCTGAGGGATACAACAACAGGATCGACAGCACACAGGGGGGACCTCTGATCCTTGGCTTGTGCATTCTGCCTTTCTAGCCGGCTGCGCGCCCGCATGCTTATTTCATGGGTTCGCTTAGGCATACAGAGTTCATTCCATGTCTAAGCATACAGAGTTCATTCCTAGTCTAAAATTAGATCAGATCGAGGGTTGCGCAGTAGGACCAGCAGCAGGATCTGCATCACACAGGGGGACTGGGCCGATCCTTGGCTTATGCATTCTGCCTATCCGACGGACCTCTCCGGTTGGTTGAGTGGCCGCACGATCATTTTGTGGGTTGACTTAGGCATACGAAGTTCATCCCCAGTCTAAGCATACGGAGTTCATTCCCAATCTAAGATCAAACCGAATCGAGGGTTGCGGCAGCACGATCGACAGCACGCAGGGGGACCGGGCTGATCCCCAACTTGTGCATTCTGCCTCTCCAGTCGACTTAGCATCTGCACGCCCCGTTTCATGGGTTCGCTTAGGAATAAGGAGTTCATTCCAAGTCTAAGCCCCAGTCAGACCTAGGGTTGTGGTAGCGGGACTAACAGCACACAGAGGGGGATCGGGTCGATCCCTAGCTTGCGCATTCTGCCTCTTCGATCGGTTAAGCACCAACACGCTCGTTTCATGGGTTGGCTTAGGCATACGGAGTTCATTCCATGTCTAAGCCCCAGCCGGATCGAGGGTTATGGCAACAGGATCGACAGGACGCAGAGGGGGACCGGGTCGATCCTCGGCTTACGCATTATGCCTTTTCGACTGACTCAGGGATCAAACACTTGTTTCGTGGGTTGACTTAGGCATACGGAGTTCATTCCCAGTCTAAGATCAGACCAGACCGAGGGTTACGGTAGCAGGATCGACAGCACGTAGGATGGCACCGAGTCGGTCCCCGGCTTACGTATTCTACCTCTTCGACCGGTTGAGTGCCCACACGCTCGTTTCGTGGGTTGACTTAGGCATACAGAGTTCATTCCATGTCTAAGCATACGAGTTCATTTCCAATCTAAGATCAGACCAGATCGAGGGTTGCAACAACAGGACCAGCAGTAGGATCTGCAGCAGTAAGGGGCGACTAGGCTGATCCTCGGCTCGTGCATTCTGCCTCTTCGACCGACCTATCCGGCCAGTTGAGTGCCCGCACGCTCATTTCATGTGTTGACTTAGGCATACGGAGTTCATCCCCAGTCTAAGCATACAGAGTTCATTCCCAGTCTATGATCTAATTGGACCGAGGGTCATGGCAGCAGGATCGGTAGCACGCAGGGGGACCAGGTCGATCCCCGGCTTACGCATTCTGCCTCTCCGACTGGCTGAGCACCCGCACGCCTATTTCGTGGGTTGGCTTAAGCATAGGGAGTTCATTCCATGTCTATGCCCCAGCCGGACTGAGGGTTGTGGCAGCGGGACCTGCAGCACACAGAGGGGGACCGGACTGATCCCCGGCTTGCGCATTCTACCTTTCCGGCCGCTGAGCTTCCACACATCCGTTTCATGGGTTGGCTTAGGCATAGGGAGTTCATTCCATGTCGAAGCCCTAGCCAGACCGAGGGTTGTGGCAGCGAGACCGGTAGCATGCTGAAGGGGATCGAGCCAATCCCCAGCTTGCGTGTTATGCCTCTCCGACCGGCTCAACGCTCGTACGCTGGTTTCATGGGTTGACGTAGGCATACAGAGTTCATTCCCAGTCTAAGATTAGACCAGACTAAGGGTTGCAGCACTTGGATCGACAGAACGTAAGAGGGGACCGGGTTGGTCCCTGGCTTACGTATTCTGCCTCTCCAGCCTGCTGAGCACCCGCACGCTCGTTCCATGGGTTGGATTAAGCATACAGAGTTCATTCCATGTCTAAGCATATGGAGTTCATTCCCAGTCTAAGATCAGACCGGATCGAGGGTTACGGTAGTAGGACCAGCAGCAGGATCAACAGCACGTAGGGGGGACCTGGCTGATCCCCAGCTTGCGCATTCTGCCTCTTTGGCCGGCCTCTCCAGTCGGTTGAGCACTCGCACGGTCGTTTCATGGGCTGAGTTAGGCATAGAAGTTCTTCCCCAGTCTAAGCACATGGAGTTCATTCCCAATCTAAGATCTAACGGACCGAGGGTTGTGGCAATAGGATCGGTAGCACGTAGGGGGGATCGGGACAGTCCTCGGCTTACGCTTTCTGCCTCTCCGGCCGACTGAGCGCCCGCACGCCCATTTCATGGGTTGGCTTAGGCATAGGGAGTTCATTCCATGTCTAAGCCCCAGCCAGACCAAGGGTTGTGGCAACGGGACTGGCAGCACGCAGAGGGGGACCGGGTCGATCCCTGGCTTGCGTATTCTACCTCTCCGGCTGGCTGAGCGCTCGCACGCTCGTTTCATGGGTTGGCTTAGGCATATGGAGTTCATTCCATGTCTAAGCATACGGAGTTCATTCCCAGTCTAAGAGTTTGAGCCACGGTGCACATGTTGGGCTAAGGCATGTGCTGGGGCTGCATTTTTTTCGCCCGAGGCACCATCGCCAAAGCATCGTCGGAGAGCCTAACCGACGGCATTGGGGGTTCCGACGATTGGGGGGGCTGGGGGGTGTGCGTACATGATGTGTGATGGGTGCTGATACTTGGCCCTTATATTGGCCCCCTATCCCTCATCAAACCTCGAGAACTCACACCCCTTTAAAGAGCATTTGAGATTTTATGGGTTTGCTGCCAGTAGCCATTAAAGTGTCTAAAATGGGGACACTTTTTTCAAATGGTCACAAAATCTTCTCAACTTCGAGTTTTTAGCTGAATTTTTTTGTGCATGCCAAAAAAAATACAAGGATCACCTATACCAAATTTGGGGACAAAACTATTTCTAAAAAAATTTTAAAAAATCATGAACCGCAAAAAGTTTCAAAAATCATGGAAAATAGAAAACGGGTCGACTTGCCACGAAACTTCACATGAAGGCATAGGGGACCATTGCTTGATTTTACAAGGAATAAAAATGGCATTGGCATGGTAAAAATATGAAGATGTGCTGGAACCGACCTACCACCCGTTCGATCCTCGGTTTGCGCATCCTTCCTCTCTGGTCAGCTGAGCGTCCACATGCTCATTTTGTTGGTTGACTTAGGCATACAGAGTTCATCCCCAGTCTAAGCATACAGAGTTCATTCCCAGTCTAAGATTAGACCGGACCAAAGGTTGCGACAGTAGGATCGGTAGCACACAGGGGGGACCGCATCGATCCCCGGCTTGTGCATTCTACCTCTCCGGCTTGCTGAGCGCCCGCACACCCGTTTCGTGGGTTAGGTTAGGCATAGGGAGTTCATGCCATGTCTAAGCCCCAGCCAGACTAAGGATTGTCGCAGCGAGATCGATAGCACGCAGAGAGGGACTGGTTGAATCCTCGACTTGTGCATTATGCCTCTTCAACGTACTCAGCGCCCGAACACTTGTTTTGTGGGTTGACTTAGGCATACGAAGTTCATTCCCAGTCTAAGATCGGACTGGACCGAGGGTTGTAGCTACAGGATAAACAGCACGTAGGGGGGACCGGGTCGGTCCCCAGCTTGCACATTCTACCTCTCCGATCGGTTGCACGCTCGCTCACTCACTCGTTTCGTGGGTGGCTTAGGCATACGGAGTTCATTTCATGTCTAAGGATACGGAGTTCATTCCCAGTCTAAGATCAGACTGGACCGAGGGTTACGGCAGTAGGACTAGTAGTAGGATCGGCAGCATGCAGGGGGGTCCAGGCTGATCCCCAACTTGCGCATTCTGCCTCTCCGATTGGCCTCTCCGGTCAGCTGAGCGCCCGCACGCGCGTTTCGTGGGTTGACTTAGGCATACGGAGTTATCCCCAGTCTAAGCATATGGAGTTCATTCCCAGTCTAAGATCGAATCGGACTGAGGGTTGCGGTAGCAGGATTGACAGCACGCAGGGGGGATCAGACCAATCCCCGGCTAGCGCATTCTGCCTCTCCGATCGACTGAATGCCCGCACGTCCGTTTCGTGGGTTGGCTTAGGCATAGGGAGTTCATTCCTTGTCTAAGCCCCAGCCGGACCGAGGGCTGTGGCAGCGGGTCCGACAGCACGCAGAGGAGGATTGAGTCGATCCCCAGCTTGCGCATTATGCCTCTCCGACCGGCTCGATGCCCGTACGTTCATTTCGTGGGTTGACTAAGGCATACGGAGTTCAGTCCCAGTCTAAGATCGGATCGGATCGAGGGTTGCAGCAGCAGAATCGACAGCACGTGGGGGGGACTGGGCCGATCCCCAGCTTACGCATTCTGCCTCTCCGACTGGTTGAGCGCCCGCATGCTCATTTCATGGGTTGGCTTAGGCATACGGAGTTCATTCCCTGTCTAAGCATACGAAGTTCATTCCCTGTCTAAGATCAGACTGGATCGAGGGTTGAGGCAGCAAGACCAGCAGTAAGATCGGCAGCACGTAGGGGGGACCGATCCTCAGCTTACGCATTCTACCTCTCCGACCGGCTGAGCACTTGCACGCTCTTTTTGTGGGTTGGCTTAGGCATACGGAGTTCATTCCATGTCTAAGCCCCAGTCAAATCGAGGGTTATGGCAGTAGGACCGACAGTGGGATCGACAGCACGCAGAGGGGGACCGGGTTGATCCCCGACTTGCACATTATGCCTCTCCGACTGAACTCTCTGGCCGGTTGAGTGCTCGCACGCTCATTTCATGGGTTGACTTAGGCATACGGAGTTCATCCCCAGTCTAAGCATAAGAAGTTCATTCCCAGTCTAAGATCGGACCAGACCAAGGGTTACGGTAGCAGGATCGATAGCACGCAGGGGGAACCAAATCGATCCCCGGCTCGTGCATTCTACCTCTCTAGCCGGTTGAGCACCCACACACCTGTTTTGTGGGTTGGCTTAGGCATACGAAGTTCATTCCATGTCTAACCCCAACCGGACCGAGGGTTGTGGCAGCGGGACCGGTAGCACGCAGAGGGGGATTGGGTCGATCCCTGACTTACGTATTATGCCTTTTCGACCGGCTCAACACCCAAACGCTCATTTTGTGGGTTGACTCTGACAAATGGAGTTCATTCCCAATCTAAGATCGGATCGGACCGAGGGTTGCGACGGCAGGATCGACAGCACGTAGGGAGGGATCGAGCCTATCCTCGGCTTGCGCATTCTGCCTCTTCGGCCTGCTGAGCACCCGCACGCTCGTTTCATGGGTTGGCTTAGGCATACGAAGTTCATTCCATGTCTAAGCACACGGAGTTCATTCCCAATCTAAGATCGGACTGGACCGAGGGTTGCGGTAGCAGGACTAGTAGCAGGACCAGCTGTAGGATCGATAGCACGCAAGGGGGGACCGGGTCAATCCCCGGCTTACGCATTCTGCATCTTCGGCTGGCCTCTCCGGATGGCTGAGTGCCCGCACGCTCGTTTCGTGGGTTGACTTAGGCATACGGAGTTCATCCGCAGTCTAAGCACATGGAGTATATTCCCAACCTAAGATCTAATGGACCGAAGGTTGCGACAGCAGGATCGATAGCACGCAGGGGGACCGGGTCGATCCCCAGCTTACGCTTTCTGCCTCTCCAATCGGCTGAGCGCCCGCACGCCCGTTTGATGGGTTGGCTTAGGCATAGGGAGTTCATTCCATGTCTAAGCCCCAGCCGAACCGAGGGTTGTAGCAGCGGGAACGACAACACTTAGAGGGGGACCGGGTCGATCCCCGACTTGTGCATTATGCCTCTCTGGCTGGCTCAGCACTCGAATGCTCATTTCGTGGGTTAACTTAGGCATACAGAGTTCATTCTCAGTCTAAGATCGGATCGAACAAAGGGTTGCGGTGCAAGATCGACAGCACGCAGGGGGGACCGGGTCACTCCCCGACTTACGCATTCTGCCTCTCCGACCGGTTGAGCACCCACACGCTTGTTTTGTGGGTTGGCTTAGGCATACAGAGTTCATTCCAAGTCTAAGCATACGGAGTTTATTCCCAGTCTAAGATCGGAACGGACTGAGGGTTGCGACAGTAAGACCGACAGTAGGATCAACAGCATGCAGGGGGGACCAGGCCAATCCCCGACTTGCTCCGGCACGCTCCTTTTATGGGTTGACTTAGGCATACGGAGTTCATCCCCAGTCTAAGCATACGAAGTTCATTCCAAGTCTAAGATCGAACTGGATCGAGGGTTACGGCAGCAGGATCGACAGCACGCTGAGTGCCGTACCTCCGGTTCATCGGTTGGCTTAGGCATAGGGAGTTCTTTCTATGTCTAAGCCCCAGCCAGACCGAGCATTGTGGCAGGGGGACCAGCAGCATGCAGAGGGGGATCGGGCCAATCCCCGACTTGCGCATTCTACCTCTCCGACCTGCTGAGTACTCGCACGTTTGTTTTGTGGGTTGGCTTAGGCTTACGAAGTTTATTCCATGTCTAATCATACAGAGTTCATTCCCAGTCTAAGAGTTTGAACCATGACAACAAGATCGACAGCACGCAGAGGGGGACCAAGCCGGTCCCTGGCTTGCGCATTCTGCCTCTCCGACCGACTAAGCTCCCGCACACTCGTTTCATGGGTTGGCTTAGGCATACGAAGTTCATTACATGTCTAAGCATACGGAGTTCATTCCTAGTCTAAGATCAGATCGAACCGAGGGTTGCGGTAGTAGGACCAGTAGCAGGATCGACAGCACATAGGGGGGACCGGGTCGATCCCCAGCATGCGCATTCTTCCTTTCCGGTCGGCTGAGCGTCTGCACGCTCGTTTCGTGGGTTGGCTTAGGCATACGAAGTTCATTCCATGTCTAAGCCCCAATTGAACCGAGGGTTGTGGCAGCGGGATCGGCAGCACGCGGAGGGGGATCGAGCCGATCCTCGGCTTGTGCATTATGCCTCTCCGGTCGGCTCAGCGCCCACACGCTCGTTTCGTGGGTTGACTTAGGCATACAAAGTTCATTCCCAGTCTAAGATCAGACCAGACCGAGGGTTGCAGCAGCAGGATCGACAGCACGTAGGGGGGACCAGGTCGGTCCTTGGCTTGCTCATTCTGCCTCTTCGGTCGGCTGAGCACCCGTACGCTTATTTCGTGGGTTGGCTTTGGCATACGGCGTTCATTCAATGTCTAAGCATACGGAGTTCATTCCCAGTCTAAGATCAGACTGGACCGAGAGTTACGGTAGCAGGACCGATAGTAGGATTGACAACACGTAGGGGGCCGATCCCCGACTTGCGCATTCTGCCTCTCCGGTCGGCTAAGCACCCGCATGCTCATTTTGTGGGTTGGTTTAGGCATACGGAGTTCATTCCAGGTCTAAGCCCCAGTCGGACCGAGGGTTGTGGCAACAAGACCGGCAGTGGGATCGACAGCACGCAGAGGGGGATCGGGCTAATCTCTGGCTTGCGCATTATGCCTTTTCGGTCGACTGAGCGCCCGGACGCTCATTTTGTGGGTTCACTTAGGCATACGGAGTTCATCCTAAGTCTAAGCATACGGACTTCATTCCCAGTCTAAGATCGGATCGGACTGAGGGTTGTGGCAGCAGGATCGACAGCACGCAGGGGGGACGGGCCGATCCCCAGCTTATGCATTCTGCCTCTCTGGCCGGCTGAGTGCCCGCATGCCTGTTTCATGGGTTGGCTTAGGCATAGGGAGTTCATTCCATGTCTAAGCCCCAGCCAGAACAAGGGTTGTGGCAACGGGATCGGTAGCACTCAGAGGGGGACCGGGCTGATCCTTGGCTTGCACATTATGCCTCTCCGATTGGCTCAGCACCTGAATGCTCATTTCATGCGTTGACTTAGGCATACGGAGTTCATTCCCAGTCTAAGATCGGATCGGACTGAGGTTTGCGGCAGCAAGATCGACCTCTTCGGCCGATTGAGCGCCCGCACACTCATTTCGTTAGTTGGCTTAGCCATACATAGTTCATTCCATGTCTAAGCATACGAAGTTCATTCCCAGTCTAAGATCAGACTGGACCGATGGTTGCGACAGCAAGACCAGCAGCAGGATCGGTAGCACGCAGGGGGGACCGAGCCGATCCTCGACTTACGCATTCTGCCTCTCTGGCTGGATGAGCACTCATATGCCCGTTCCGTGCGTTGGCTTAGGCGTAGGGAGTTCATTCCATGTCTAAGCCCCAATCGGACCGAGGGTTCTGGCAGTGGGACCGACAGCACTCAGAGGGGGCTCGGGCCGATCCCCGGCTTGCGCATTATGCCTCTTCGACTGGCTTAGCACCTGACTGCTCGTTTAGTGGGTTGACTTAGGCATACGAAGTTCATTCCCAATCTAAGATCAGACCGGATCGAGGGTTGCGACAGCAGGATCGATAGCACGTAGAGGGGATCCGACCGATCCTCGGCTTGCGCATTCTGCCTCTTCGGCCGATTGAGTGCTCGTACGCTCATTTCGTGGGTTGGCTTAGGCATAGGGAGTTCATTCCATGTCTAAGCCCCAGTCGGACCGAGGGTTGTGGCAGCGAGGTCGACAGCACACAGAGGGGACCGGGCCGATTCCCGGCTTGCTCATTTCGTGGGTTGGCTTAGGCATACGGAGTTCATTCCATGTCTAAGCATATGGAGTTCATTCCCAGTCTAAGAGTTTGAGTCACGGTGCACATGCTGCACTCGGGCATGTGCTGGTGCCTCATTTTTTTGCCCGGGGCACCATCACAGGAGCATCACCGGAGAGTCTAACCGGCGGCATTGGGGGTTCCAGCGATTGGGGGGCCGGGGGGTTTGCGCACACGATGTACGATGGGTGCTGGTACTTGGCCCTTATATTGGCCCCCTATCCCTCATCAAACCTTGAGAACTCACACCCCCTTAAAGAGCGTTTGAGATTTTATAGGTTTGCTGCCAGTAGCCATTAAAGTGTCTGAAATGGGGACACTTTCTTCAAACGGTCACAAAATCTTCTACAGTTCGAGTTTTTAGCTAAATGTTTTTGTGCATGACAACAAAAATACAAGGATCACCTCTACCAAATTTGGGGACGAAACTCTTTCTAAAAAAATTTTAAAAAATCTCGAACCGTAAAAAGTTTCAAAAATCATGCAAAATAGAAAACGGGTTGTCTTGCCACGAAACTTCACATGAAGGTGTAGGGGACCATTGTATGAATTTACAAGCCATAAAAATGACATTGGCATGGTAGAAATTTGAAGATGTGCTTGAACCAACCTACCACCCATTCGATCCCCGACTTGTGCATCCTGCCTCTCTGGTCGACTGAGCGTCCGCACGCTCGTTCCGTGGGTTGACTTAGGCATACGGAGTTCATCCCCAGTCTAAGCATATCGAGTTCATTCCCAATCTAAGATCCGACCGGACCAAGGGTTATAGTAGTAGGATTGGCAGCACGCAGGGGGGACCGGGCCGATCCCCAGCATGCTCATTCTACCTCTCCGGCTGGCTGAGCGCCCGCACGCCGTTTCATGGGTTGGCTTAGGCATAAGGAGTTCATTCCATGTCTAAGCCCTAGTAGGATCGAGGGTTATGGCAGCGGGACCGGTAGTACGTAGAGGGGGACCGGGCTGATCCCCGGCTTGCGCATTCTGCCTCTCCGGCCGGTTGAGCGCCTGCATGCTCGTTTTGTGGGTTGGCTTAGGCATACGGAGTTCATTCCATGTCTAAGCATACGGAGTTCACACCCAGTCTATGAGTTTGAGCCACGGTGCACATGTTGGGTTCGGGCATGTGCTGGTGCTACATTTTTTTCGCCTGGGGCACCATTGCCGAAGCATCGTCGAAGAGTTTAACTGGCGGCGTTGGGTGTTCCGGTGATTGGGGGGGTCGGGGGGCCGGGGGGTGTGCGCACATGATTTGCGATGGGTGCTGGTACTTGGCCCTTATATTGGCCCCTTATCCCTCATTAAACCTCGAGAACTCACACCCCCTTAAAGAGCATTTGAGATTTTATAGGTTTGCTGCCAATAGCCATTAAAGTGTCTGAAATTGGGACACTTTTTTCAAATGGTCACAAAATCTTCTCCCCTTCGAGTTTTTAGCTGAATTTTTTTGTTCATGCCAACAAAAATACAAGGATCACCTCTCCCAAATTTGGGGACAAAACTCTTTCTAAAATCATTTTAAAAATCCTAAACCGCAAAAAGTTTCAAAAATCATGAAAAATAGAAAACGGGTCGTCTCGCCACGAAACTTCACATGAAGGCGTAGGGGACCATTGTATGAATTTACAAGCCATAAAAATGGCATTGGCACGGTAGAAATATGAAGATGTGCTTGAACCCACTTACCACCCGTTTGATCCCCGGCTTGCGCATCCTACCTCTTTGGTTGGCGGAGCGTTCGCACGCTCGTTTCACGGGTTGACTTAGGCATACAGAGTTCATCCCCAGTCTAAGCATATGGAGTTCATTCCCAGTCTAAGATTGGACCGGACCGAGGGTTGCGGTAGTAGGATCGGCAGCACGCAGGGGAGACTGGGCCGATCCCCAGCTTGCGCATTCTGCCTCTCCGGTTGGCTGAGTGCCCGCACGCCCGTTTTATAGGTTGGCATAGGCATAGGGAGTTCATTCCATGTCTAAACCCCAGCCGGATCGAGGGTTGTGGCAGTGGGACCAGCAGCACGTAGAGGGGGACCAGGTCGACCCCCGACTTGTGCATTCTACCGCTCCGGCTGGCTGAGGGCCCGCATGCTCATTTTGTGGGTTGGCTTAGGCATACGGAGTTCATTCCCAGTCTAAGAGTTTGAGCCATAGTACACATGCTCAGCTCGGGCATGTGCTGGTGCTACATTTTTTTCACCCGGGGCACCATCGTCGGAGCATCGTCGGAGAGCCTAACCGGCGGCATTGGGGGTTCCGACGATTGGGGGGCCGGGGGTGTGCGCACATGATGTGCAATGGGTGCTGGTGCTTGGCCCTTATATTGGCCCCCTATCCCTCATCAAACCTTGAGAACTCACACCCCCTTAAAGAGCATTTGAGATTTTATAGGTTTGCTGCCAATAGCCATTAAAGCGTCTGAAATGGGGACACTTTTTTCAAACGGTCACAAAATCTTCTCCACTACGAGTTTTTTGTTGAATTTTTTTGTGCATGCCAACAAAAATACAAGGATCACCTCTACCAAATTTGGGGACAAAATGCTTTCTAAAAACATTTAAAAAAATCCCAAACCATAAAAAGTTTCAAAAATCATGAAAAATACTAAACGGGTCGTCTTGCCACGAAACTTCACATGAAGCCGTAGTGGACCATTGTATGAATTTACAAGCCATAAAAATGGAATTGGCATGGCAGAAATATGAAGATGTGCTTGAACCGACTTACCACTCGTTCGATCCCCGGCTTGTGCATCCTGCCTCTCTGGTTGGCTGAGCGTTCGCACGCTCATTTCGTAGGTTGACTTAGGCATACAGAGTTCATCCCCAGTATAAGCATATGGAGTTCATTCCCAATCTAAGATCAGACCGTACCGAGGGTTGCGGCAGCAGAATCGATAGCACGCAGGGGGGACCAGGCTCATCCCCGGCTTGCGCATTCGCCTCTCTGACCGGCTGAGCGCCTGCACGCCC
The DNA here is from genome assembly GCF_002303985.1 of Durio zibethinus. Next base: position 30,084,640 of record NW_019167826.1, on the reverse strand, counting down.
GTTTCATGGGTTGGCTTAGGCATAAGGAGTTCATTCCATGTATAAGCATACAGAGTTCATTCCCAGTCTAAGATCGGACCAGACCGAGCGTTGCGACAACAGGACCAGCAGCAGGATTGGCAACACGCAGGGGGACCGGGTCGATCCCCGGCTTGCGCATTCTGCCTCTCCGATTGACTGAGCGCCGCACACTCGTTTCATGGGTTGGCTTAGGCATACGGTGTTCATTCCATGTCTAAGCCTCAGCCAGACTGAGGGTTATGGTAGAAGGACCGATAACGGGATCGGTAACACGCAGAAGGGGATCGAGTTGATCCCCGACTCATGCATTATGCCTTTCCGATCGGCCTTTCCGGCCGGCTGAGCACCCGTACGCTCGTTTCATGGGTTGACTTAGGCATACGGAGTTCATCCCCAGTCTAAGCATACGAAGTTCATTCCCAGTCTAAGATCAGATCGGACCGAGGGTTGCGATAGCAGGATCGATAGCACGCAGGGGGGACTGGCCGATCCGTGACTTATGCATTCTACCTCTCAGGCCGGCTGAGCGCCCGCACGCCCATTTTGTGGGTTGGCTCAGGCATAGGGAGTTCATTCCATGTCTAAGCCCCAGTCGGACCGAGGGTTGTGGCAGCGGGATTGACAGTACGGAGAGAGGGACCAAGTTGATCCCCAGCTTACGCATTACGCCTCTTCGATTGATTCAGTGCCTGAATGCTCGTTTCGTGGGTTGACTTAGGCATACGGAGTTCTTTCCCAGTCTAAGATCAGATCAGACCGAAGGTTGCCGCAACAGGATCGACAGCATGCAGGGGGGATCGAGCCGATCCCTGGCTTGCGCATTTTGCCTCCCCAGCCGGTTGAGCGCCCGCACGCTCATTTTGTGGGTTGGCTTAGGCATACGGAGTTCATTCCATGTCTAAGCATATGGAGTTCATTCCCAGTCTAAGATCAGATTGGGATGAGGGTTACGGCAGTAGGACCAGTAGCAGGATCGGTAGCACATAGGAGGGACTGGGCCAATCCCCAGCTTGCGCATTCTGCCTCTTCGGTCAGCCTCTCCGACCGGTTGAGCGCCTGCACGCTTGTTTTGTGGGTTGACTTAGGCATACGAAGTTCATACCCAGTCTAACCATACGGAGTTCATTCCCAATCTAAGATCTAACCAGACCAAGGGTTACGGCAGCAGGATCGACAGCACGTAGGGGGGCTCGGGCCGATCTCCGGCTTGCGCATTCTGCCTCTCCGGCGGGTGAGTGCCCACATGCCCTTTTCGTGGGTTGGCTTAGGCATAGGGAGTTCATTCCATGTCTAAGCCCCAGCCAGATCAAGGGTTGTGGCAGCGAGACCGACAGCACGGAGAGAGGGACCAGGCTGATCCCCAGCTTGCGCATTATGCCTCTCGAACCGGCTCAGTGCCCGAATGCTCATTTCGTGGGTTGACTTAGGCATACGGAGTTCTTTCCCAGTCTAAGATCAGATCGGATCAAGGGTTGCAGCAGCAGGATCGACAGCATGCAGGGGGGACCAGGCCGATCCCTGGCTTGCGCATTCTGCCTCTCCAGCCGGTTGAGCGCCCGCACGCTCATTTCGTGGGTTGGCTTAGGCATACGGAGTTCATTCCATGTCTAAGCATACGGAGTTCATTCCCAGTCTAAGATCAGATCGGACCGAGGGTTGTGGCAGTAGATCAGTAGCAGGATCGGCAGCACGTAAGGGGGACCGGTTCGATCCTCGACTTGCGCATTCCGTCTCTTCGGTCAACCTCTCTGGCCGGTTGAGCGCTTGCACGCTTGTTTCATGGGTTGACTTAGGCATACGGAGTTCATACCCAGTCTAACCATACAGAGTTCATTCCCAATCTAAGATCTAACCGGACCGAGGGTTGCGGCAGCAGGATCGACAGCACGTATGGGGGCTCGGGTCGATCTCTGGCTTGCGCATTCTGCCTCTCCGACCAACTGAGTGCCCGCATGCCTTTTTCATGGGTTGGCTTAGGCATAGGGAGTTCATTCCATGTCTAAGCCCCAACCGGACCGAGGGTTGTGGCAGTGGGACCAATAGCAAGCAAAAGGGGACCAGGTCGATCCCTGACTTGCACATTCTGCCTCTCCGATCGGCTGAGCGCCCGCACGCTCATTTCGTGGGTTGGCTTAGTCATACGAAATTCATTCCATGTCTAAGCATACGGAGTTTATTCCCAGTCTAAGAGTTTGAGCCACGGTGCACATGCTGGGCTCGGGCATGTGCTGGTGCTGCATTTTTTTTGCTCAAGGCACCATCACCGGAGCATTGCCGGAGCATCACCGGAGAGCCTAATCGGTGGCATTTAGGGTTCCAGCGATTGGGGGGGCTGTGGGGGTGTGCGCACATGATGTACGATGGGTGCTGGTACTTGGCCCTTATATTGGCCCCCTATCCCTCATCAAACGTCAAGAACTCACACCCCCTTAAAGAGCATTTGAGATTTTATAGGTTTGCTGCCAGTAGCCATTAAAGTGTCTAAAATGGGGACACTTTTTTCAAACGGTCACAAAATCTTCTCCACTTCGAGTTTTTAGCTGAATGTTTTTGTGTATGCCAACAAAAATACAATGATCACCTCTACTAAATTTGGTTACAAAACTCTTTCTAAAAATATTTTAAAAAATCCCGAATCGTAAAAAGTTTCAAAAATCGTGAAAAATAAAAAGCAGGTCGTCCTACCATCAAACTTCACATGAAGGTGTAGGGGACAATTGTATGAATTTACAAGCCATAAAAATGGCATTGGCACGGCAGAAATATTAAGATTTTCTTGAACCCACCTACCGCCCGTTCGATCCCCGGCTTGTGCATCCTGCCTCTCTGGTCGGCTGAGCGTCTGTACGCTCGTTTCGTGAGTTGACTTAGGCATACGAATTTCATCCCCAGTCTAAGCATATGGAGTTCATTCCCAGTCTAACATCGGACCGGACCAAGGGTTACGGTAGCAGGATCAGCAGCACGCGGAGGGATCGGGCCGATCCCCGACTTGCACATTTTGCCTCTCTGGCCGACTGCACGCCCGTATGCCCGTTTCATGGGTTAGCTTAGGCATAGGGAGTTCATTCCATGTCTAAGCCCCAGCTGAATTGAGGGTTGTGGCAGTGGGACCGATAGCACGCAGAGGGGGATGGGTCGATCCCCGGCTTACGCATTATGCCTCTCCAGTCGGCTCAGCGCCCACACGCTCGTTTCATGGTTGACTTAGGCATACGAAGTTCATTCCTAGCAGCAGGATTGGTAGCAAGATTGGCAGCATGCAGGGGGCGATCGGGCCAATCCCCTGACTTGCGTATTCTGCCTCTCCGGTCGAACTGAGCGCCCGCACGCTCATTTCGTGGGTTGGCTTAGGCATACGAAGTTCATTCCATGTCTAAGCCCTAGCTGGATGAGGGTTGTGGCAGTAGGACCGGCAGCGGGATCGGTAGCACGCAGAGGGGGATCAGGCTGATCCTCGGCTTGCACATTATACCTCTCCGACCAACCTCTCTGGCCGGTTGTGCACCCGCACGCTCGTTTTATGGGTTGACTTAGGCATACGGAGTTCATCCCCAGTCTAAGCATAAGGAGTTCATTCCCAATCTAAGATCAGATCGGACCGAGCGTTGCGATAGCAGGATCGACAGCACGTAGGGGGATCGGGCTGATCCCCGGCTTACGCATTTTGGCTCTCCGGTCGACTGAGCGCCCGCACGTCCGTTTCATGGGTTGGCTTAGGCATAGGGAGTTCATTCGATGTCTAAGCCCCAACCGAATCGAGGGTTGTGGTAGCGGGACTGGTAGCATGTAGAGGGGGACCGGGTCGATCCCTGGCTTGCGCATTATGCCTCTCCGGTCGGCTCAGCACCCGAACGCTCATTTCATGGGTTAACTTTGGCATACGGAGTTCATTCCCAGTCTAAGATCGGATCAGATCGAGGGTTGCGACAGTAAGATTGATAGCACATAGAAGGGACTGGGCCGGTCCCCGGCTTGTGCATTCTTTCTCTAAGGCCGGCTAAGCGCCCGCACGCTCGTTTCGTGGGTTGGCTTAGGCATACGGAGTTCATTCCATATCTAAGCATACAGAGTTCATTCCAGTCTAAGATTGGATCAGACCGAGGGTTGTGGTAGCAGGACCAGCAACAGGATCGACAGCACGTAGTGGGGGACTGGGTCGATCCCCGGCTTATGCAATCTGCCTCTCCGACCGACTGAGCGCCCACACGCCTATTTCGTGGGTTGGCTTAGGCATAGGGAGTTCCTTCCATGTCAAAGCCCCAGTCAGACCGAGGGTTATGGTAGTGGGACCGACAGCACACAAAGGGGGACCGGGCCGTTCCCCGGCTTGCGCATTCTGGCTCTTCGGCCAGCAAAGTGCCCGCATGCTCATTTTCTGGGTTGGCTTAGGCATAGGAGTTCATTCCATGTCTAGAAGTTTGAGCCACGGAGCACATGCTGGGCTCGGCATGTGCTGGTGCCACATTTTTCTCACCTGGGGTACCATCGCCGGAGCATTGCCAGAGCATCGCGGAGAGCCTACCCAGCAGCATTGGGGGTTTCGACGATTGGGGGGTCGAGGGGTGTGTGCACATGATGTACGATGGGTGCTGGTACTTGGCCTTTATATTGGCCCCCTAGCCCTCATCAAACCTTGAGAACTCACACCCCCTTAAATAGCATTTGAGATTTTATAGGTTTGCTGCCAATAGCCATTAAAGTGTCTGAAATGGGGACACTTTTTTCAAACGGTCACAAAATCTTCTCCACTTCGAGTTTTTAGCTGAATGTTTTTGTGCATGCCAACAAAAATACAATGATCACCTCTACCAAATTTGGGGACAAAACTTTCCAAAAAAATATTAAAAATCTCGAACCGTAAAAAGTTTTGAAAATCATGAAAAATAGAAAACGGGTCGTCTTGCCGTGAAACTTCACATGAAGGCGTAGGGGACCATTGTATGAATTTACAAGCCATAAAAATGGCATTGGCATGGTGGAAATATTAAGATTTTCTTGAACCCACCTACCACCCATTCGATCCCCGGCTTTCGCATCCTGCCTCTCTCGTCGGCTGAGCGTCCGCACGCTCATTTCGTGGGTTGACTTAGGCATATGGATTTCATCCCCAGTCTAAGCATACGGAGTTCATTCCCAGTCTAACATCGGATCGGACCAAGGGTTACGGCAATTGGATCGGCAGCACGCAGGGGGGATCGGGTCGATCCCCAGCTTGCACATTCTACCACTCCGGCCGGTTGAGCGCCCGCACGCCCGTTTCATGGGTTGGTTAGACATAAGGAGTTCATTCCATGTCTAAGCCCTAGCTAAATCGAGGGTTGTGGCAGCGGGATCGATAGCATGTAGAGAGGGATCGGGCCGATCCTCGGCTTATGCATTATGCCTCTTCGGCCGGCTCAGCGCCCACACGTTCGTTTCGTGGGTTGACTTAGGCATACGGAGTTCATTCCCAGTAGCAGGACCAGGAGCAGGATTGGCAGCACGCAGGGGGGACCGGGCTGATCCCCGGCTTGCGTATTCTGTCTCTCCGGTCGACTGAGCACCCGCATGTTTTTTTTGTGGGTTGGCTTAGGCATACGGAGTTCATTCCATGTCTAAGCCCCAGTCGGACCGAGGGTTGTGGCAATGGGACCTGCAGCACGCAGAGAGGGACCGGGCTGATCCCTGACCTGTGCATTCTACCTTTTCGATCGACTGAGCGCCTGCACGCTCGTTTCATGGGTTGGCTTAGGCATACGGAGTTCATTCCATGTGTAAGCATACGAAGTTCATTCCAGTCTAAGATCGGATCGAACCGAGGGTTGCGGTAGCAGGACCAGCAGCAGGATCAACAGCACTTAGCGGGGATCGAGTCGATCCTCGACTTGCGCATTTGCCTTTCCGACCGGCTGAGCGCCTGTACACTCGTTTCGTTTGGTAGCTTAGGCATAGGGAGTTCATTCCATGTCTAAGCCCCAGTCGAACCGACGGTTGTGGCAACGGGACCGGTAGCACGCAGAGGAGGACTGGGCCAATCCCCAGCTTGCGCATTCTGCCTCTCCGACCGGCTGAGCGCCCGTACGCCCGTTTCATAGGTTGGCTTAGGCATAGTGAGTTCATTCCATATCTAAGCCCCAGTCAGACCGAGGGTTGTGGCAGCAGGACTGGCAGCACGCAGAGGGGGATCGGGCCGATCCCGAGGCTTGTGCATTATGCCTCTCCGACCGGCTCAGCGCCTGTACGCTCGTTTCGTGGCTTGACTTAGGCATACAGAGTTCATTCCCAGTCTAAGATCAGACCAGAACGAGGGTTACGGCAGCAGGATTGGTAGCACGTAGAGGGGACCGGGTCGATCCCAGGCTTGTACATTCTACCTCTTCGGTAGGCTGAGCACCCGTACGCTCGTTTCGTGGGTTGCCTTAGGCATACGGAGTTCATTCCATGTCTAAGCCCCAGTTGGACCGAGGGTTGTGGCAGCAGGACTGACAGCGGATCGATAGCACGTAGAAGGGCATCAGGTTGATCCTCAGCTTGTGCATTATGCCTCTCCGGTCGGCTGAGCGCCCGCAGGCTCGTTTCCTAGGTTGACTTAGGCATACGGAGTTCATCCCCAGTCTAAGCATATGAAGTTCATTCCTAATCTAAGATAAGATCGGACCGAGGGTTGTGGCAGCACGCAGGGGGCCCGAGCCGATCCCTAGCTTATGCATTTTGCCTCTCCAGCCGGCTGAGCACCCACACGCCCGTTTTGTGGGTAGACTTAGGCATAGGGATTTCATTCCATGTCTAAGCCCCAATCGGATCGAGGGTTGTGGCAGCGAGACCGACAGCATGCAGAGGGGGACCAGGCTGATCCCCGGCTTGTGCATTATGCCTCTCCAATTGGCTTAGCGCCCGAATGCTCATTTCTTGGGTTGACTTAGGCATACGGAGTTCATTCCCAGTCTAAGATCGAACCGGACCGAGGGTTACGACAGCAGGATCGACAACACGTAGGGGTGACCACGTCGATCCCCGGCTTGTGCATTCTGCCTCTCCAGCCGACTGAGCGCCCGCACACTCGTTTCATGGGTTGGCTTAGGCATACGGAGTTCATTCCATGTCTAAGCATATGGAGTTCATTCCCAATCCAAGATCAGACCGGACCGAGGGTTACGGTAGCAGGACCAGCAGCAGGATCAGCAGCATGCAGTGGGGACCGGGTCTATCCCCAGCTTATGCATTCTACCTCTCTGGCCGGTTGTGCGCCCGCACGCTCGTTTCATGGGTTGGCTTAGGCATACGGAGTTCATTCCATGTCTAAGCCCCAGTCGGACCGAAGGTTGTGGCAACAGGATCGGCAATGAGATCGATAGCACGCAGAGGGGAATCGGGTTGATCCCCGACTTGTGCATTATGCCTCTCCGACCGGCCTCTCCAGAGATTTTATAGGTTTGCTGCTAATAACCTTTAAAGTGTCTCAAATGGGGACACTTTTTTCAAACGGTCACAAATCTTCTCCACTTCATGTTTTTAAGCTAAATTTTTTGTGCATCCCAAAAAAAAAATCCAAAGGATCAACCTCTACCAAATTTTGGGGACAAAACTTCTTTCTAAAAAAATTTTAAAAAATCCCAAACTGCAAAAAGTTTTGAAATCGTTGAAAATATAGAAAACGGGTCGTCTTGCCACGAAAACTTTCACAATTAAGGCGTAGGCGGACCATTGCTATGAATTTACCAAGCCATAAAAATGCATTGGAATGGCAGAAATATGAAAGATGTGCTTGAAACCCACCTTACCACCCGTCGATCCTCGGCTTGCGCTCCTGCCTCTCTGTTCGAGTACTGAGCGTCAAGCCACGCTCGTTTCATGGGTTGACTTAGGCATACAGAGTTCATCCCTAGTCTAAGCATATGGAGTTCATTCCCAGTCTAAGATTGGATCAGACCGAGGGTTGCGACAGTAGGATCTGCAGCACACAGGGGGGACCAGGCCGATCCTCGGCTTGCGCATTCTGCCTCTCCGGCCGGCTGAGCTCCCGCACACCCATTTTATGGGTTGGCTTAGGCATAGGAAGTTCATTCCATGTCTAAGCATATGGAGTTCATTCCCAGTCTAAGAGTTTGAGCCACAATGCACATGCTGGGCTCAGGTATGTGCTAGTGCCGCATTTTTTTCGCCTGGGGCACCATCACCGGAGCATCGTTAGAGAGCCTAACCGACGGCATTGGGGGTTCCAGCGATTGGGGGGGCCGGGGGGTGTGCGGACATGATGTACGATGGGTGCTGGTACTTGGCCCTTATATTGGCCCCCTATCCCTCATCAAACCTCGAGAACTCACACTCCCTTAAAGAGCATTTGAGATTTTGTAGGTTTGCTGCCAATAGCCATTAAAGTGTCAAAAATGGGGACATTTTTTTAAAACGGTCACAAAATCTTTTCCTCTTCGAGTTTTTAGCTGAATTTTTTTTTGCATACCAAAAAAATATAAGGATCACCTCTACCAAATTTGGGGAAAAAACTCTTTCTAAAAAAATTTTAAAAAATCGCAAACCACAAAAAGTTTCAAAAATCGTGAAAAATAGAAAAAGGGTCGTCTTGCCATGAAACTTCACATGAAGGCTTAGGGGACCATTGTATGAATTTACAGGCCATGAAAATGGCATTGGCATGGCAGAAATATGAAGATGTGGTTCAACCCACCTACCACCCGTTCGATCCCCGGCTGGCGCATCCTGTCTCTCTGGTCGGCTGAGCGTTCGCACGTTCATTTCATGGGTTGGCTTAGGCATATGGAGTTCATCCCCAGTCTAAGCATATCGAGTTCATTCCTAGTCTAAGATCGGACCGGACTGAAGGTTGCGACAGCATGCAGTGGGACCAAACCGATCCCCTGCTTATGCATTCTACCTCTCCGACCGACTGAGCGCCCGCACACCCGTTTCATGGGTTGGCTTAGGCATAGGGAGTTCATTTCATGTCTAAGCCCCAGGTGGACCGAGGGTTGTGGTAGAGGATCGACAGCACGTAGAGGGGGATCGGGCCGATCCCCGACTTGCGCATTATGCCTCTTCGATCGGCTCAGCGCCCGCACGCTCGTTTCGTGGGTTGACTTAGGCATACGGAGTTCATTCCCAGCCTAAGATTAGACCGGACTGAGGGTTGTGGTAGCAGGATGGGCAGCACGCAGGAGGGGACCGGGTCGATCCCCGACTTGCGCATTCTGCCTCTCTGACTGACTGAGCGCCCGCACGCTCGTTTCGTGGGTTGCCTTAGGCATTCGAAGTTCATTCTATGTCTAATCCCCTGTCGGAGTGAGGGTTATAGCAGCAGGACCGGCAGCGGGATAGGCAGCACATAGAGGGGGACCGGGCTGATCCCTGGCTTGTGCATTATGGCTCTCCGACCGGCCCCTCTGACTGGCTGAGCTACCGCATGCTCGTTCCGTGGGTTGACTTAGGCATGCGAAGTTCATCCCCAATCTAAGCATACGGAGTTCATTCCCAGTCTAAGATCGGACCAAACCGAGGGTCGTGGCTGTAGGATCGGCAGCACGCAGGGGGACCGAGCCGATCACCGGCTTACGCATTCTGCGTCTCCGATAGGTGGAGCGCCTCTACGCCCGTTTCATGGGTTGGCTTAGGCAGAGGGAGTTCATTCCGTGTCTATGCCCCAACCGAACTGAGGGTTGTGGCAGCGGGACTGACAGCACGCAGAACTGGACCGAGCCGATCCTCGGCTTGCTCATTATGCCTCTCCGACTGGCTCAGCATCTGTACGCTCATTTCGTGGGTTGACTTAGGCATACGAAGTTCATTCCCAGTCTAAGATCGGACCAAACCGAGAGTTACGACAGTAGGATCGACAGCACGCAGGGGGGACCGTACCGATCCCCGGCTTGTGCATTCTGCCTCTCCGACCGATTGAGCGCTTGCACACTCGTTTCATGGGTTAGCTGAGGCATACGGAGTTCGTTCCATGTCTAAGCATATGGAGTTCATTCCCAATCTAAGATCGGACCGGACTGAGGGTTGCGACAGCAAGACCAGTAGCAGGATCGACAACACGCCGTGGGGACCAGATCGATCCTCGGCTTGTGCATTCTGCCCTTCCGATCGGCTGAGCACCTACACGCTCGTTTCATGGGTTGACTTAGGTATACAGAGTTCATTCCATGTCTAACCCTCAGTCGGACTGAGGGTTGTGGCAGCAGGACCGACAGCGGGATCTGCAGCACGTAGAGGGGGACCAGGCTAATCCCTGGCTTATGTATTATGCCTTTTCGGCTGACCTTTTCGGCCAGCTGAGCCCTCGCACGCTCGTTTCGTGGGTTGACTTAAGCATACAGAGTTCATCCCTAGTCTAAGCATACGGAGTTCATTCCCAGTGTAAGATTGGACAGGACCGAGGGTTGCAGCAGCAAGATCGGCAGCACGCAGGGGGGATCGAGCCGATCCACGGCTTGCGCATTCTACCTCTCTGGTCGGTTGAGCACCCACACGTCTGTTTCGTGGGTTGGCTTAGGCATAGGTAGTTCATTCCATGTCTAAGCCCTAGTCGGACCAAGGGTTGTGGCAACGGGATCGGCAACACGCATAGGGGGACCGGGTTGATCCCCGGCTTGCGCATTATGCCTCTCCGACTGGCGCAGTGCCCGAACTGTCAATTCATGGGTTGGCTTAGGCATACGAAGTTTATTCCCAGTCTAAGATCGGATCAGACCGAGGGTTGCGGCAGTAGGATCGACAGGACACAGGGGGGATCCAGTAGGTCCCCGGCTTGCGCATTCTGCCTCTCCAATCGACTGAACACCCGAACGCTCGTTTTGTGGGTTGACTTAGGCATACGGAGTTCATCCCCAATCTAACCATACAGAGTTCATTCCCAGTCTAAGATCAGACCGAACCAAGGGTTGCGGCAGCAGGATTAGCAGCTCGCAGGGGGGACCGGGCCGATCCCCGACTTGCGCATTCTGCCTCTCTGACCTGCTGAGTGTTCGTACACCCGTTTCATGGGTTGGCTTAGGCGTAAGGAGTTCATTCCATGTCTAAGCCCTAGTCAGACATAGGGTTATGGTAGCGGGACCGACATCAGGTAGAGGGGGACCGGGTTGATCCCCGGCTTGCACCTTATGCCTATTCGATTGGCTCAACGCCCGCACGCTTGTTTCGTGGGTTGACTTAGGCTTACGGGGTTCTTTCCCAGTCTAAGATCAGATCAGACCGAGGGTTGTGGTAGCAGGATCGATAGCACATAGGGGGGAATCGGATAGGTCCTCAGCTTCTGCATTTTGCCTCTCCGGCCGGCTGAGCGCCCGTACGCTCGTTTCGTGGGTTAGCTTAGGCATACGGAGTTCATTCCATGTCTACGCATACAGAGTTCATTCCTAGTCTAACATCAAATCGGACTGAGGGTTGCAATAGCCAGACCAGCAGCAGGATCGGTAGCATGCAAGGGGGGGAGCAAGTCGATCCCCAGCTTCCGCATTTTGCCTCTTCGACTGGCTGAGCGTGCGCACGCTTGTTTCGTGGGTTGGCTTAGGCATACAGAGTTCATTCCATGTCTAAGCCCAGCCGAACCGAGGGTTGGCTGAACACCTACACGCTCGTTTCATGGGTTGACTTAGGCATACCGATCGTCGGCTTGTGTATTCTGCCTCTCCGACCGGCTGAGCGCTCGCAAGTTCGTTTCATGGGTTGGCTTAGGAATACGGAGTTCATTCCATGTCTAAGCATATGGAGTTCATTCCCAGTCTAAGAGTTTGAACCACGGTGCACATGCTGGGCTCGAGCATGTGCTGGAGCCACCTTTTTTTTGTCCGAGGCACCATTGTCTGAGCATCGCCAGAGCATCGTCGGAGAGCCTAACTGACGGCATTGGGGGTTCCGACGATTGGGGGGCCGGGGGGGGTGTGCGCACATGATGTGCGATGGGTGCTGGTACTTGGCCCTTCTACTGGCCCCCTATCCCTCATCAAACCTCGAGAACTCACACCCCCTTAAAAAGCATTTGAGATTTTATAGGTTTGCTGCAAGTAGCCATTAAAGTGTCTGAAATAGGGACACTTTTTTCAAACGATCACAAAATCTTCTCCACTTCGAGGTTTTAGTTGAATATTTTTGTGCATGCCGAGAAAAATACAAGGATCACCTCTACCAAATTTGGGGACAAAACTCTTTCTAAAAAATTTTTAAAAAATCCCAAACCGTAAAAAGTTTCAAAAATCGTGAAAAATAGAAAACGGGTCGTCTTGCCACGAAACTTCACATGAAGGCTTAGGGGACCATTGCATGAATTTACAAGCCATAAAAATGGCATTGGCATGGTAGAAATATGAAGATGTGCTTAAGCCCACCTACCACCAATTCGATCCCCGACTTACGCATCCTGCCTTTCTGGTCGGTTAAGCGTCCGCACGCTCGTTTCATGGGTTGACTTAGGCATACGGAGTTCATCCCCAGTCTAAGCATACATGATTCATTCCCAGTCTAAGATTGAACCAGACCAATGGTTGCGGCAGCAGGATCGACAGCACGTAGGGGGGACCGGACCGATCCCCGGCTTGCGCATTTTTCCTCTCCGGCCGGCTGAGCACCCGTACACCCATTTTTTGGGTTGGCTTAGGCATAGGGAGTTCATTCCATGTCTAAGCCCCAACCGTACCGAAGGTTGTGGCAGCGGGATCGACAGCACGTAGAGGGGGACCGACTCGATCCCCTGCTCGTGCATTATGCCTCTTCGGTCAGCTCAATGCCCGAACGCTCGTTTCATGGGTTGACTTAGGCATACGAAGTTCATTCCCAGTCTAAGATCAGATCGGATCGAAGGTTGCGGTAGCAGGATCGACAGCATGCAGGGGGGACTGGGCCAGTCCCTGGCTTACGCATTCTGCCTCTCCGACTGGTTGAGAGCCCGCACGCTCGTTTCGTGGGTTGGCTTAGGCATACGGAGTTCATTCCATGTCTAAGCCCAAGTCGGACCGAGGGTTGTGGCAGCAAGACTGGCAGCGAGATTGACAACACACAGAGGGGGACCAGGCTGATCCCTGGCTTATGTATTATGATTCTTCGGCCGACCTCTCTACCCGGTTGAGAGCCCACACGCTCATTTCATGGGTTGACTTAGGCATACGGAGTTCATCCCTAATGTAAGCATATGGAGTTCCTTCCCAGTCTAAGATCGGATCAGATCGAGGGTTGCAACAGCAAGATCGACAGCACGCAGGGGGGACCGGGCTGATCCTTGGCTTGCGCATTCTGCCTCTTCGACCGGCTGAGCACCCGCACGGTCGTTTCGTGGGTTGGCTTAGGCATAGGGAGTTCATTCCATGTCTAAGCCCCAGCCAGACCGAGGGTTGTGGCAACAGGACCGGCAGCACGCAGAGGTGGACCGGGTCAATCCCTGGCTTATGCATTATGCCTCTCTGGTCGGCTCAGTGCCCGAACGCTCGTTTCATGGGTTAACTTAGGCATACAGAGTTCATTCCATGTCTGAGCATATGGAGTTCATTCCCAGTCTAAGATCAGATCGGACTGAGGGTTGCGGCAGTAGGACCAACAGCAGGATCGACAGCATGTAAAGGGGGACAGGGTCGATCCTCGACTTGTGCATTCTACCTCTTCGACTGGCTGAGCACCCGCACACTCGTTTCGTGGGTTGGCTTAGGCATACGGAGTTCATTCCATGTCTAAGCCCCAACCGGACCGAGGGTTGTGGCAGCAGGACCGGCAGTGAGATCGGCAGCACGTAAAGGGGGACCGGGTTGATCCCCGGCTTACGTATTATGCCTCTTCGGCCAACCTTTCCGGTCGACTGAGCACCCGCACGCTCATTTCATGTGTTAACTTAGGCATATGGAGTTCATCCCCAATCTAAGCATATGGAGTTCATTTCTAGTCTAAGATCAGACTGGACTGAGGGTTGCGACAGCAGGATCGACAGCACGTAGGGGGGACCGAGCCGATCCCCGGCTTGTACATTCTGCCTCTCCGATCGGCTGAGCACCTGTAAGCCTGTTTCGTGGGTTGACTTAGGCATAGGGAGTTCATTCCATGTCTAAGCCCCAGCCAAATCGAGGGTTGTGGTAGCGGCACTGGCAGCACGCAGAGGGGACCGGGTCGATCCTCAGCTTGCGCATTATGCCTCTTCGGGCAGCTTAGTGCCCGAACGCTCATTTCATAGGTTGACTTAGGCATACAAAGTTCATTCCCAGTCTAAGATCAGACTGGATCGAGGGTTGCGGCAGTAGGATCGACAACACCCAAGGGGGGACCGGGCCGGTCCCAGGCTTGTATATTCTACCTCTCCGATCGACTGAGTGCCCGCAGGCTCGTTTCGTGGGTTGACTTAGGCATACAAAGTTCATTCCCAGTCTATGATCAGACCGAACTGAGGGTTGCAACAACAGGATCGACGGCACGTAGGGGGGACTAGGCCGGTCCCCAGCTTGCGCATTCTACCTCTCCGGTCGGTTGAGAGCCGACACGCTCGTTTCATGGGTTGGCTTAGGCATACGGACTTTATTCCCAGTCTAAGATTTTGAGCCATGGTGCACAAGCTGGGCTCGGGCATGTGCTGGTGCCACATTTTTTTTGCCCGGGGCACCATCGTCAGAGCATCACCGGAGAGCCTAATCAACGGCATTAGGGGTTCCAGCGATTGGGGGGGCCGGGGGGTGTGCGCACATGATGTGCATTGGATGCTGGTACTTGGCCCTTATATTGGCCACCTATCCTTCATCAAACCTCAAGAACTCACACCCCCTTAAAGAGCATTTGAGATTTTATAGGTTTGCTACCAGTAGCAATTAAAGTATCTGAAATGGGGACACTTTTTTTCAAATGGTCACAAAATCTTCTCCACTTCGAGTTTTTAGCTAAATTTTTTTGTGGATGCCAACAAAAATACAAGGATCACATTTACCAAATTTGGGCACAAAACTCTTTCTAAAAAAATTAAAAAAATCCCGAACCGTAAAAAGTTTTAAAAATCATGAAAAATAGAAAATGGGTCGTCTTGCCACGAAACGTCACATGAAGGCTTAGGGACCATTGTATGAATTTACAAGCCATAAAAATGGCATTGGTACAGCAGAAATATGAAGATGTGCTTGAACCCACCTACCACCCGTTGGATCTCCGACTTACGCATCCTACCTCTCCGGTTGACTGAGTGCCCGCACACTCGTTTCGTGAGTTAACTTAGGCATACAGAGTTCATCCCCAATCTAAGCATACGGAGTTCATTCTCAGTCTAAGATCAGACTGGACCGAGGGTTACGGTAGCAGGATCAGCAGCACGTAGGGGGGACCGAGCTGATCCTCGGCATGCGCATTCTGTCTTTCTGGCCGGCTGAGCGCCCACACGCCCGTTTCATGGGTTGGCTTAGGTATAGGGAGTTCATTCCATGTCTAAGCCCTAGCCAGATCGAGGGTTGTGGCAGCGGGACTGGCAGCACGCAGAGAAGGACTGGGCCGGTCCCCGATGTCACGAACTAAGCTTTCTCTAAGCAAGTAATAAATCGTGCGGCACTTGAATTGGCGCTCCCAACCAAGTCAACCTTCAATAGATCGATATCTGAAAAAATAACCATAAGCCATGGTTAGTCCCAAGCATTCACAATAAGACACAATATATCGAGATCAATCTCAAGCACACATACAAGAAGGCATATTCGCATCGAGAAAAAGAAAAACACATCGAGGCAACAATCGAGACATTCAATCGGGGTGAGTTTTATTATAGTCGAGAATCATACATCGAGACCTCCCACCATCACCAGGGCCAGAGGGTAGCCCTTGGTGGGTGGCCTAGGCTCGCATAGCAACCGATGAGACAGCCCAACACTATGCTACCGGCTCAACCCCCTAAAGAGCCTTAGAGATTTTAGAGCTATGCTACCAATAACCATTACAATGTTTGAAATGGGGACACTTTTCCTAGCACAAGGGATCTACCCAGCCATGGCCCTATACATGGGTGGCTTATGGTAACCTAAGTCCCAGTCATGGCCCTATACAAGGTTGGCTCATGACATCCTCTCCCACCTATTCTATCGACATCCTCGTCGACTTGCTGGCTTGAAATTCTTTGATCTTCCTTTGAAATCTCTGAAGGTCATGTTCTCTCTCCCAACTGGTTTCTTCTAGTTTTAATCCTTCCCACTTCACTAAATACTCCCGAACTAGTCTTCGAGATATCTTGGTTTCCCTATCAGCTAAGATCTCTTTGACTCGATGCTTTGAGGGTGGCTTCATGGTGATGGCAGCTCTGGTTGGCTCCCTTTGGCTAGCATCTATAGGATCTGCATGGAAAGGTTTCAGGTTGCTCACATGAAATACTGGGTGCACCTTCATCCACTTTGGTCGGTTGATTTTGTAAGAAGCATTCCCCACCTTAGAAAGGACCCTTACTGGACCTTTATATTTACGCACCAGTCTATGATCTCTCTTTCTTAAGAACCTGGTTTGTTCAGGAACTAGTCGAACAAGAACCAAATCACCAACTTGAAATTGTTGAGCCCTACGACCCTTGTTTGCCCATTTCTTCATCCGCTTTGATGCTTTCTCCAGGTAGGCTTGTGCAATCTCTGTGTTTTGTTTCCACTCCTTGCTGAGATTGAAGGCTCTCAGATTTTTTCCTTTATATTGTTCCAAAAAAGTGTGGGGTAGCCTTGGTAATTGTCTGGTGACCACCTCAAATGGGCTCTTATTGGTGGAAGAGCTTTTGTTGGAATTAAAGCAGAGTTGAGCCATGTCTAATAATGAAGGCCAGTCTTTCTGATTGGCTTGAACAAAGTGCCTCAAGTATTCCTCTAATAATCCATTGAACCGTTCCATTTGACCATCGATTTGAGGGTGATAGCTTGAGGAGATGTTGAGTTAGGACCCTAATATCTTGAAAAGTTCTCTCTAGAAGGACCTCGTGAATCTCGGATCTTGATCGCTGACAATGTTTTGAGGGAGGCCCGAGTATTTGACCACATGTTTGAACAATAGTCGAGCTGTGTCTTCCACTGTGCAATACTTGTGAGCGAGAATGAATGTGGTGTACTTAGAGAACTGGTCAATCACCACCAAAATAGCTCCAAGGTCACCAACCTTGGGTAGGCTCAAAATAAAATCGAGAGAGATGCTTTTCCACGGTTTGGCAGGTACTGGTAGTGGTTCAAGCATGCCTGCAGGTTTCCTCCTTTCAATCTTGTCTTGTTGGCAAATGAGGCAAGTCTTCGTATAGTCCATCACATCTTGTCACATGTGAGGCCAATAGTATCTCTGTTTCAATAATGCCAAAGTGCATTGCTAGCCTGGGTGTCCCACCCTTGGTGTGTCATGACATTCCCTCATCAGCATCTGTCTCAGACCTTCTGCTCTCAGCACAAACACTCGAGGCCCCTTGGTCCATAAGATCCCATTTTCTTGCCAGAAGTACTTGGACTTCCCTTCTTCCACTAGCTTTAGGATGGCACAAGCTTACGGGTCCTTCCCTAAGTGATTCTAATCAACTCGTGAATGTTTGTAGTGGCTCTGCTAGCCGCCACTAGGGTAATTCTTCTAAGGGCCGCTAAATCTGCTCGCCTACTCAATGCATCAGCCACTTGATTGTTCTTACCAGCGGTGTGCTCAAAACAAAAGTCGAACTCTACTAAAAATTCCTACCACCTAGCTTGTTTTTTCGTAAGCCTTGGTTGGGTGAGAAAATGGCTAACGGCCGCATTGTCTGTCTTCACGACAAAGTGTGAACCCAACAAGTAATGTCACCAAGCCCTCAAGCAGTGAACCACCACCAGGAGTTCTTTTTCTTGGGCCGTATATTTCTTTTCAGCTTCACTTAGCTTCCTACTTTCAAACGTTACAGGTTGATGTTGTTGCAAAAGCACTCATCCAATAGCAAGTTCAGATGCATCCATCTGAACTTCAAAAGGCTTTTCAATATCAAGGAGAGCTAAGATGGGATCCTTTATAATAGCATCTTTCAATCCCTCGAAGGCCTTTTGGCACTCACTCGTCCAACACCATTTATGCTCCTTCTTCAATAGCTCCGTGAGGGCCGTGGTCTTGCGAGAGTACCCTTCCACAAACCTTCTATAATAGTTGGCTAGTCCCAAAAATGAGTGGAGCTCACTAACGTTCTTTGGTGTTATCCACTCCTTGATGGCAAATGCACACTTCTCCCTTTTTATGTATAACTGGTGGTCCTGTAATCTTTGAAGTACCTGGCACAGGTGTTCTTGATGTTCTTCCAAGGTGGAGCTATATACCATTATATCATCTAAATAGATGACTACAAATTTGTCTAGGTAGTCATGGAATACCTGATTCATTAATGTACAAAATGTGGCAGGAGCATTGGTCAGTCCAAAGGGCATAACAAGAAATTCAAATGCACCATATCGTGTCACATAAGTGGTCTTTGGCTCATCTCCCTCAACGATTCTGACCTGATGGTAGCTAGATCTCAGGTCCAATTTGGAGAAGTACTTGGCCCGGCTCAATTGATCAAACAAGTCTGCTATAAGGGGGATGGGATATTTGTTTCTTACGGTGACTTTGTTTAGGGCCCTGTAGTCAACACATAATCGCAAACTTTCATCATACTTCTTTTGAAATAGCACTGGCACTCTGAAAAGAGCCTTTGATGGTCTGATGAACCCGGCTTGTAGCAGCTCATCTAACTATTTTCTTAGTTCAGCCAACTCTGGTGGGGCCATGCGGTAAGGAGCTCTAGCAGGGGTTTCGCTCTGGGAGGAGCTCAATTTCATGGTCCACTGCTCGTCGAAGGGGTAGAACCTTAGGCAACATCTCTGGCATCCCTCTTCAAATTCTTCCAACACTTTTCCCACACCATCAGGTATTGGTTCTACTTTCGACCCTTCTTTGTAGATCGGTATAGCCACAAAAGAGGTTCCCCTCTTTTTACCCCTTTCTTGAACTTGTTAAGTGAAATCATTTTCTTCCCAACTCTTTGGTAAGATGTTGGCTGGCACCCACACTGGTTTTCCCCAAAGAACAACAAGTAGCTAGCGGCAGGGATAGGGATGAACCTGAGCCAACATCATGAAGTTTCAATCTGAGAACAACATCAAAGTCATCCATGAGGAAACTGTAAAGTCTTACTTCCCTTCCCATGGCCCAATCGGGTTGTCACACTCTTGGAGCTTCCACTGATCATAAAGGCTGGCGAGTTGACGCCTTCATTCATCATAGTCTTTTACTAATATGAAGACCACACCTTTCTCTCTGGTTGTGATGAAAGTGTCGGTTGCCCTGTATCCACCATAGCCGTGGTGGCTTTCTCATTGATCATCAAGTTCAATCATCAAGCTTTTACTCTGGTCTTTCTTTATAGTGTCAATTGGTGCGGAGGGCATTGAGGAACCTTATTGAACCATCCTGGTGGGTCCTCTTCAGCTTCTTTCAACGTTTTCTTGGCACTTTTACGGACTCTGATATGATGGTCCTTAAAGGCATTAAGGGCTCCCTTGCGGGCATTCAGCACCCGATGCGGCCCCCTTGCAAAGAAAGCAAGCTAGCAGTTGCCTAGGCTTGAAAATCCCTGTGTTGCTTGTCTTGGGTTTGGTGCTATCTTGACCAAAAGGACCTCCTGTCTGATCCCCCACTGAAGGGTCGGTCCAACCTGGTCATCTTTCCCCCATTCCCAAAGTTGAAGCTACTGCCAGCTGATGAAGGATTTTTTTATTTTGAAGAGCCATCATTGTAATCGTGGAGACGTCAAGCTACAGCCATGGCCGTGGCCACATCTTACACTTTCTGCTTTGTAGTTCTATTCCTCACCAAGGCTTGAGGCCCTCAAGAAAATAGAACATCTTGTCCTTTTCGGACATGTCCCGAATATCCAACATCAGGGTAGAAAAGCTCCTTACAAACTCTCGCACCATTCCTGTTTGCACCAATTCTTGAAGTCTCTTTCGAGCCATATACTCCACTTCTTAGGGAAAAATTGGTTTTTCAATTCTCGCTTCAGATCCGTCCAAGTCTTAATCGGGCAATCGTCATCGACAACTTGGAGTGCCACACAACTTGGCATCCCCTGTAAGGTACATCGATGCCTTTGCTACCTTGTCTTCTCTGAATCCGTGTGTACAGCTTGAAAGTACTGCTCCTGTCAAACAAGAAATTTTCAAGTTCCTTAGCATCCTTACCCCTCATAGCATCGAGGCTCTGGCACCTTTGGGCCTTTTTCCTCTTTTCATCGAGCTCAAACCCGATCTGGCCACAGCCATTTGTAGGATGCTCACCTGTGCTCTGAGCTCCTAAAATCCTTTTGGAGAATGTTTAAGGAATTCTAGCTCTTTCGCTCACGTTGTGGAGAGTATCGGATAACTCCCGCTGGGTTGTCTCGATCTCCCTCACTTGGTCTTTAGTCACCATATGAGTTTTCATTGCAGCCACCGCGGCCTCAAGTTCCTCAATTCTCTGTTGATGATTGGGTCCACCACTTGTGGCCATCTCATCCATTTTTCTAGCACTTCTCAACCATGCTCTAATACCACGTGTCACGGACTAAGCTTTCTCTCAGCAAGCAATAGACCGTGCGGCACTTGAATGTGTGCTCCCAACCAAGTCAGCCTTCAATAGATAGATATCTAAACAAATAACCATAAGCCATGGTTAGTCCTTAGCATTCACAATAAGACACAATATATCGAGATCAATCTCAAGCACACACACAAGAAGGCATATTGGCATCAAGAAAAAGAAAAACACATCGAGGCAACAATCAGGACATTCAATTGGGGTGAGTTTTATTATAGTTGGGAATCATACATCGGGACCTCCCACCATCACCAGGGCCAGAGGGGTAGCCCTTGGTGGGTGGCCTAGGCTCGCATAGCAACTGTTGAGACAGCCCAACACTATGCTGCCAGCCACCCCCCTAAAGAGCCTTAGAGATTTTAGAGCTATGCTACCAGTAACCATTACAATGTTTGAAAATGGGGACACTTTTCCTAGCACAAGGATCTACCCAGCCATGGCCCTATACATGGGTGGCTTATGGCAACCTAAGTCCGATCATGGCCCTATACAAGTTGGCTCATGACACCCATCTTGCGCATTATGCTTTTCGGCCGGCTCAGCGCCCGCACGCTCGTTTCGTGGGTTGACTCAGGCATACGGAGTTTATTCCCAGTCTAAGATGGATCGGACTGAGGATTATGGCAGTAGGATCGATAGCACACAGGGGGGATTGGGTCGATCCTCGATTTACGCATTCTACCTCTCTGACGACTGAGCTCCCGTACGCTTGTTTTTGTGGGTTGGCTTAGGCATACGGAGTTCATTCCATGTCTAAGCATACGGAGTTCATTCCTAGTCTAAGATCAGACCGGGTCGATCCCCGGCTTACGCATTCTACCTCTCGATCGGTTGAGTGCTTGCACGCTCGTTTCATGGGTTGACTTAGGCATACGGAGTTCATCCCCAGTCTAAGCATATGGAGTTCATTCCCAGTCTAAGCTCGAATTGGACCGAGGGATACGGTAGTAGGATTGGAAGCACGCAAGGCGGACCGGGTCGATCCCTGGCTTGCGCATTCTGCCTCTCCGGCCGATTGAGTACCCGCACGCTCGTTTCATGGGTTGGCTTAGGCATAGGGAGTTCATTCCATGTCTAAGCCCCAGCCAGACTGAGGGTTGTGGTAGCAGGACTGGCAGCATTCAGAGGGGACCAGGTCGATCCTCGGCTTGTGCATTATGCCTCTTCGGCCGGCTCAGCGCCCGTACGCTCGTTTCATGGGTTGACTTATGCATACGGAGTTCATTCCCACTCTAAGATCAGACCAGACTGAGGGTTGCGGTAGTAGGATCGACAGCACGCAGGGGGGACTGGGTCGATCCCTGGCTTGTGCATTCTGCCTCTCTGGCCGGCGGAGCGCCCGCACGCTCGTTTCCTTGGTTGGCTTAGGCATGCGGAGTTCACTCCATGTCTAAGCATACGGAGTTCATTCCTAGTCTAAGATTTTGAGCCACGATGCACATGCTGGGCTCGGGCATGTGCTGGTGCCGCATTTTTTTCACCTGGGGCACCATCGCCGGAGCATCATCGGAGAGCTTAACCTGCGGCATTGGGGGTTCTGACGATTGGGGGGGCTAGGGGTGTGTGGCGCACATGATGTCCGATGGGTGCTGTACTTGGCCCTTATATTGGCCCCCCTATCCTCATCAAACCTCGTGAACTCACACCCCCTTAAAGAGCATTTGAGATTTTATAGGTTTGGCTGACAGTAGCCATTAAAGCGTCTGAAATAGGGACACTTTTTCAAACGGTAACAAAATCTTCTCCATTGTGAATTTTAGTTGAATTTTTTTGTGCATGCAAAAAAAAATACAGGGATCACCTCTACCAAATTGGGGACATAAACTCTTTCTAGAAAAAATTTTAAAAAATCCTGAATCGTAAAAAGTTTCAAAAAATCATGAAAAAATAGAAAACGGGTCGTCTTGCCACGAACTTCACATGAAGGCTTAGGGGACCATTGTATGAATTTACAAGGCCATAAAAATGGCATTGGCATGGCAAAATATGAAGATGTGCTTGAACCCACCTACCACCCGTTCGATCCCCGGCTTACGCATCCTGCCTCTCTGGTCAGCTGAGCGCCCGCACGCTTGTTTCATGGGTTGACTTAGGCATATGGAGTTCATTCCCAGTCTAAGATCAAACCAGACCGAGGGTTGCGGCAGCAGGATTGGTAGCACGGAGGGGGGACCGGGCCGATCCCCGGCTTGCACTTTCTGCGTCTCCGACCCACTGAGCACCTGCACACCTGTTTCGTGGGTTGGCTTAGGCATAGGGAGTTCATTCCATTTCTAAGCCCCAGCCAAACCGAGGGTTGTGGCAGCAGGACCGACAGCACACAGAGGGGGACCGGGCCGATCCCCGGCTTACGTATTATGCCTCTTCGGCCGACTCAGCACCCGCATGCTCATTTCGTGGGTTAACTTAGGCATACGGAGTTCATTCCCAGTCAAGATCAGATCAGACCGAGGGTTGCGACAATAGGATCGATAGCACGTAGGGGGGACCGAGCCGGTCCCCGACTTGCGCATTCTGCCTCTCCAGCCGACTGAGCGCTCGCACGCTCGTTTCATGGGTTGGCTTAGGTATGCGGAGTTCATTCCATGTCTATGCCCCAGTCGGACTGAGGGTTGTGGTAGTAGGACCGGCAGCGGCATCGATAGCATGTAGAGAGGGATTGGGCTGATCCCTGACTTACGCATTATGCCTCTCCGGTCGGCTGAGCGCCCCCACGCTCGTTTCGTTGGTTGACTTAGGCATATGGAGTTCATCCCCAGTCTAACCATATGGAGTTCATTCCCAGTCTAAGATCAGACCGGACCGAGGGTTGCGACAGTAGGATCGGTAGCACGTAGGGGGGCCAGGCCAATCCCGGCTTGCGCTTTCTGCGTCTTCGGTCGGCTAAGCGTCCGCACATCCGTTTTGTGGGTTGGCTTAGGCATAGGGAGTTCATTCCATGTCTAAGCCCCAGTCGGACTGAGGGTTGTGGCACGGGACCGACAGCACGCAGAGGGGACCGGGCATCCCCACTTGCGCATTATGCTCTTCTTCGCATGCATCGTTTCGTGGGTTGACTTATGCATAGGAGTTCATTCCCAGTCTAAGATCAGACCGAACCGATGGTTGCGGTAGTAGGATCGACAGCACGTAGGGGGGACCGGGCTGATCCCTGGCTTGTGCATTCTGCCTCTCCGACCGACTGAGCGCCGCATGCTCGTTTCGTGGGTTGGCTTAGGCATACGGAGTTCATTCCATGTCTAAGCATACAGAGTTCATTCCCAGTCTAAGATTTTGAGCCATGCTGCACATGCTGGGCTTGGGCATCTGCTGGTGCGCATTTTTTTTGCCCAGGGCACCATCGTCGGAGCATCATTGGAGAGCCTAACCGGCGGCATTGGGGGTTTCGGCGATTGGGGGGCAGGGGGTGTGCGCACATCTTGTGCGATGGGTGCTGGTCCTTGGCCCTTATATTGTCCTCCTATCC